>MU224301.1:487329-504839 GCA_018584345.1 Thuja plicata
TGGAAACACAAGGAGTTGAGTTGATAGGAAGGAGGGGACACGTGCTAGATTAGTCATGGGGGATGTGTTGACACAATTGCAGGAAATGAGGGAATAATTAATGGGTGAAGTTAGTAAAAGAGTTGTAAACGAAGGATGCATAAGGGGCATGAACTACAAAGCAAGTAAGATATGTACTGTCCAAATAATGCTCAAATATTTTTCTCTTGTCCTTATTAAAATTAAAAATAGGTTAAAGGGTGGAAGAGGATGGGATATAATGGCACATATGGATAGCTAGGTGTAGGTAGATGGGAGGAGGAGGCCAACGCCTGTCTAGCCATAAAAAATCTAAATCTTCCCAAGAAGAGATTAAAAAACGAAGTCCCTCCTTGGTAAGCTTTAGATTTCTGATGGCTAGATAGGTGTCTCTAAAGGAGGAGACATAATGTAGTGGATAAGAATAATTTCAAACCCAAGTGTAGAGTGAAAGTGGACAAGGAGATTACAAATGATTTTGTTTGTCACTTTTTCATTATAGTACCTGCCCGAGGTGCCTACTTTTGTCATCATTAGGCTAATTATTTCTCTCTATTTTTTTGCATTTGTTGCATTTTTATTAATTTTTGTACAAGAGGAGGGATTAGATGGGTGGGAATTGGAGATACAAAGTATAATCATATTCGTAGGATAAAGGATGGAAGATGGGGGGACAAAGGATGGATGAAAGACCCAAGTGTTTATTTCTATACAAACACAATGGTTGCCCCTTAAGGATTACCATTGTGCGTTGGTAGAAACCTTAGTGTTTGGAAGGTGTGCTTCTCCAAGATGCCTTTGAGGTGGAATGAAGGAGGATGGAATATGTAAAGGGATGGGAGGGTGAATGGAGGGGTGATAGAAAGCCACAAGATTAAGGGGAACTAGGATTTGAAATTTGCACACGTTGTGATGGATGGGGATTTGTAATATATTAACAGATGGTGGACATAAGATTAAATAAAATATAATATAATATAATGACCCAAAATGAACTAAAGAGATGGAAGATTCTTTTAATTGGAAGCATTTAGGAGGAGAGGAAGCTTTTTGAAGGGTAATCTTGGATGTTGTTTTGGATTTTATATTTGGATGCATTGCTTCTTTTTTCTTGGGGGTCCATATGGTTTTTAATTTAAATTTTTTCTTGGTAGGCCTTCGTGGTCTCTTATATTTATATGTATTTTGGATCAATTTGTCTTTTCTTTTGCATTTTTTTCCTTTTTGCGTATTTGATTGGGCATCCAAATCGCTTCCATAGGAAATAGAATAGTGCATGAAGATGGATGGTTTAGATAGTGTATGAGAGGGCGAATGAAGGGAACATGTTGGAAGTAATTTAAAGATGTGTGTATTTTTTGGTTTGGATGAAAAATATTTAGGAATATATTGGTAGGATGAAGGATTTTAGAATGCAAGTAGTCAAATTTGATGAGAAAGATGGAAGAATTGATTTTGAGACATAAGGACCCAAAATATATTTAGTAAATGGAGAAGGGATTATAGCCTTCCGAGACCAATATGATGGAGGAGGAGGGATGTTAATAAATATTTTGGAGGAGGAATGAAGGCACCTATTGAGGATTTGAAAGAAACTTCCTTAGGACGAACGATGGTTGTACCGACATTTTTAGATTGTGTGCCTTGGAAGGGGAAGCCAAGACTGTGATCATGAATTTTTCTTTGGCTTGGATTGGCTCTTGGATGTCTTGCTCATATGATCCTAAAGGGTTGTACCTTAATAGTTCGTATTTTGAGCATTTGGTTGACAATAGAATGTTGGTTGTTTTGGAAACAAGATGCGGGTACATTTTGAGGTGGACATTGATGGGTTGTAGGTATTTTTTGTTCCTCTATATCAAGAGAACCACCATAAGTAAAGGTAAGGTAACCAACATGTTCGTGAACTACACCAATTTGATGATTTTACCACAAGGAAAGGGATGAATAAGAGTACTTTAGATAGCAATAAGAGAGTATAAAAGTGGAAAGATGGTATAATAGATTTGTACCCCATAAGTTTAGGGTTTCCCTTGAAGAAGGGGTAAAAATATATTAATTAGGAATAACTTATGTAGATAGAGAAAGCAAACATAAAGTAACATTATGCATAAATCCAATCTTAAACTACCACCTCAAAGTATTATTTTAAGATCTTATTTTAAAATTTAAATCTCCACTTTCAAATAGCATCATTACTTTTTTTTTTCAAATTACACCATTTGTTTTTATAAATATGTACTTTTAAAGATCTATTGTACTCTTCTATAAACGTTTTGAGCTTGTATGAAAAATAACATTAAAATCAGTTAAGCGCTCAGCAAGATGCAATAGTTAACACAAAAAGGAGCGTTGGAATACAAATGTAGGAGATTGATAAATAAATTGTGAAAGCATTGATTACTGTGTATGTAAATTGTGTTAAAATCTGTAAAAAATACACTACAATGGATATTTTGATAAATAAACATGCGCGCCAGGTAGGGGTCGAACCTACGACCTTCTGCTTAGGAAACAGACGCTCTATCCACTGAGCTACAGGCGCCACCTTGATAGTACTGATATTCCTAAATTGCTTTAAACAATGAATAAGAATTAAGTACAAATGGCTAGAAGTAAATTTCTCTCCTTTAGCTTATCAAACGGTGGACGTGCCGGAGTGGTTATCGGGCATGACTAGAAATCATGTGGGCTCTGCCCGCGCAGGTTCGAATCCTGCCGTCCACGGTCAACTTTTGTAAAGTAAATTGAAATAATAATCATATTTTACAATTACAAAGTATAGTTAAATTCTATTTATATTAAATACTGTGTCAATAAAAAAAAATATTTTATCAAATCGTAAATAGTAAAAGAACATCTTAGAAGGATATTTAACAGTATTAAAGTTGTGATGTTCCTATGAGGATTCAAGTGTGCAATTTTTTTAATATTAAAATTTTTATTATAATAATATTCATTATATGAATTGTCGCATATTAATTAGGAGAAAAGTTCGGAGTGGATAACAATTTGAGTTTCACAAATAAATTTGTATAAACTATCACTAATTTCTAATTTATTTTGGTTCTTTGTCCTTAGAGCTCACTTTAATATTTGTGAAAGTAGGATGTTTATTTTTGGTTATAGTGTGCCATTTTTTTTTTTTACTTTTAGTTATTGGCTATAACTGAATTTAGCTTTGATATAGAGAAAAATATATTGTTGTATTATATCTTTTAGCTGAATTGTATTATTACAATCGTTAAGAGCAATAAATGGAAACTTAATGTGAGCAAAAGTAGAATGCTCCATGAAGGAAGTGGAATCATCAATCTTCAAGAAGCAATTGATAGAGTTATCAATAGTCTTATTAATGGAAACCTCCCAAAATTAGGGTAGAAGATTAAGAAGTCTAACCCACATCGACAAATATTTAGAGGTACAATAAGAGGGTTAAAAGAAGTTGTCTAAGGTTTGATCAAGAGAGAGTGTGCTCTTCAAGCCCGCAACTTACTTAGCACCAAGTTCCTATCTTCAAAATAAGCAATGAAAACCCCCTTAGCGGAAGGGAAGAGCTCAATCTTACTAGACACTAAGGACTTTCTAGAAAACAATACTCAACTATGAAGATCCAGAAGGGAAGGCCAAAGATTACATAACCTACACGCCAAACCACAATATTGGTAAAAGTCCCCATTATCCACATCTTGGTCAAACACCATAATAGGGGAGGTTTTGGCACAAAGAAGAGGATGAGGCTTCCCCTTGGGAGGATACATAGTAGCTAATTTGACTACATTAACAAAGTTCCAACCACCAACCTTAGAAACATGCCTTAAAGGGAGGGCACAAACACACACAACTTTGACCTCAAGAGACACCCCAAGAGCAGATCTCCCACTTGCAGTAGGAGTATCAGAATAGACTAGGCTGTCAACAAGGCCCCAAACAAAAACCCACCACAAACCCAAATAACGCAAGAAAATCTAAAAGCCCCCACCAACAATACCCACGAGCACATGAGACATAGGGGCAAGTAGAGAAGGACATGTTGTGAGAGTGGGAGCGCTAGGGACACCTACAAGAATGATAGGAGTGGGAGCCATTTTTAAGGACTTGCTTTGCAAGAATTTCAATAACTACTATAGTTGTCATATGGTTTGTGAATATTTTTACTTGTAATATACATAAATATTTAAATATTTTAGTAAATGTTCAAGTACTTTTATAAATTAATAGTAAAAATAATGATGCTTCTAGTATAATTTTTTCTATAATAAAATATTTTTAGGTAAAAGGTGATGGCACAAGCATTTTATTGTTGAAAATATGAGTATAGTAAAAATAAATTATATTATGAGTAGGATGTGGAAAACCTATACATCAAAACTAAGTGAAGAAGATACACAATATAGAACACAAGCATTAAGTAGAATTTGAGCAGGTATAAGAGGGAGTAGGCATAAATAAATTTATTATCTAACAGGTGGTGGGTCTAGTAGTAGGAGATGGTTGTTGTTGATGTGGAATGTGGTGTGGGAGGATATCTAGAGCATAAAAGGTTGTGCTCAATTTTCCTTCAAAAATAGGACCAACTTCCAATAAATTCGTTTCGGTTGCCTTTTCAACTATGATTGGGATATCATTTTGTAGAGAAATTTAAAGTGCTAAAAATATGGTCTATAACATGGTCTCTCTTGACTTGTTTCAATGTGAAGGGTTCGTCAACAAGAGTGTTGCCTTAGAATAGGTCATAACCCTGGATCATTGCTTTGAGCCTTTCCTCAGGGATAATGCAATGTTAGATGTAATTTGAAGCCAATGTGCTTAATAAAGGTTCATTTTGAAGAAGGTATATTATATTAGATGATAGAGTCGCTCACACTTAGATACCAAGTTGACGTGGTAACTAGGTCCTATGATCTACAATAATAAATAACCTTCCAAAAACACACAAGAGAGAAGTAACAATAAAAGATGTTTTTCCACCAATAAATAACACAAAACATTATTACAATGTTGAGTTCCTGATGATTTACTATGCTAGAGGAACCTTTCTTATATAGGCAAGGTGAGAAGTAGGATTAGACAAAATCATGACATGTGTCTTAATCCTTTAGCATGATACAACTAACACAAACACATTAAATGGTGTAGCACACAAAACGTGAACAAGACAAGATAATATAATATTTCATTTAAAACAAAGACTTATAGAAAGATTCCTATGACCTATGTAAACATAACATGTGAATAAAACCTACTAGGTGAATTAGTTAGGTAAAACACTTTTATTGAACAAGCATCCCCTTAAGTGTTGTAACCACCCTAATTTGGTCTGCTCTGACCATAGACCCTAGTTTCCCTAAGTGTGATCATACCCCTAATTATGTTAAGACAATTCTTCAATTTATTGGCATAATTCATTAAATCAAATTTAATCTCTTAAGTGGTTCTTATCACTACATCGAATTAATTGCCTTAGTCAATTAAATCAATTAAATCAAAACAATTGAATTAAATAAAAAACAATTCAATTCAATTAAAAAAAATCAAAATATGGCTAAAGTAATTAATAAAAGGGAATTAAATAAATCCCCAAACTATATTCCCATTTTACAAAAGGGAAAGTCAATTCCCTAACCAATGGGAGTGAAATCACTTGGATCACCTCACATGGATCACCAAAGATTCAATCTACACCTCTCTTCCACTTTCAATCTCAACCTCTCATTCACTTAATTCTTCTATAAATAGAATAAATTTTAAGCTCAATGGGCCCCTAATTCTTAATTGTTGAAAGCATCCTTATGTTTCCCCTAATTTTAGAAGTAAACTTATGTTGCTAACATTCTTAGAAATATTAATGCATTTTAGATCAAATCTCATTTGCATTGTTATAATCTTCAATTCTAGAACTAAAATGAACTATTTCTTGAGCATATAGGCTTGTTTTTAATTGAATCTTCCATTCTAGGTTGTATATGTCACTGATTAATGCATAATCTGAAGGAAATTATTGCATTCTTCATACTCCTCTTAGATAGGAAGCAAAAAGTCAGTTTTAGTGTTTAATTCTATGGTTTATTCTATGTTTTGCACTAATATAATGACTTATTGAAGTGTTGTGTTGCAGCTTGAGGGAACCACAAAATACACACACAAGTGTAATATAGAGAGTAATTGAAAAATAAAAGAATGCATGGATACAAAATATGCATTAGTGGTGGGTCTTGACAACAAGGCTTGATGAGATACCCATGTATAAACAATATCTCACAAAAGAAGAAAGGGAGAAAACCTCAAAGGGATAAAATTCCTCCAAGATAGATAAAAGATGATGGACTAATAATCTTCCTTAACAATTTCCAAAAAATAATGGAAACATGAGCACCTATTAAGCATGAGGAAGATGCAAACATTGTCAAACAAAGATTGATATAGTGTTGTAACTGAATATTCTCTTTTGAAATAATGATGGTGGCCAAAATCAAGAAGAAAATAATTTGGGTAAGTGCCCCCAATTACACTACTTGAATAATGATCAAGTGGAAAAAAAATTCAAAAATATCTACCAGTTAAAAATACAAAAGGGCTTGGTTCATGGATTTGCTCCTCATTGGTTCTATGTTTACTCTAAGGCCTAAGCTTACTCAATGCATGTGGTTTTTGGGCTATTGTGTGCATCCTTAGAGTACTAGGCTTGCCTTAGCTTTCCCCTTTGGAAACCCCAAGTTGATAATATGTAACGCCAGGGTAAGGAAGGTTGGGCAATGGGTTGAGATGTGGGGGTACCTCTAAGTTAACAAAATAATACATAAGGCACATGAATTTGTAAGAGTGACCTCGATGACATTTCTCGACCATTGCAAAAAAATGTGAGAAGTCTCCAATAGTTTGAATAAAATCAATCAATAAGGATGGAACTTTGTCTCCAAAGAAGTGTTAGTATAAAAACATAATAACCCCCAATGCCCATTAAAACGATGTGTCACCATGCAGTGCATGAAGGAGAAGAAACAACATCTGAAGTGCATAAGAAATTTCTTGGAATTTAAAAAGGGTGTGCGAAATCAAGACACATATGCATGAGTTAAGAATCACTAGGACCATTGTGTTGGAAATAATGGAATGGTGTGAACTAAGAGGGGAGGGGTGAATCAGTACCCTTAAAAATTTTATCACTTAACCTTTGTCCTTTAGTAATCAATTGCTTGTATTACCAACCATTAGTGCTATTCTATCTTTGTGTATGTTATATAAAATCATAAACTCAATTAGCATGTAAACATTCATAGAAACATTCATAAAATGTATTGACACGTGACACAAGATTTGGTAACGCAGAAAACCCTTGTTAGAAGGTAAAAATTGTGGTGGGGATGAAACCCACAAAGCTTCACTATCTGCAGAATGGAAGGGGTCGGTTAAGGCTTACAAGTTTGATCACTTTTGATGATCTTACCCTGTTAGGAGTAATTTTGAGACTGGTTAAGGTCTACTGTGTTAAGATATTTTGCAACACTGTTTAGTGTGCACTCGGTTAAGAGATTTACAAAGGATTGTTAAATCCACCTTTTCTCAAGGATTTCTTCTAGTTCCTACACTTGTTAGAATGTAGTCAAAAAAATCATTGACCTGAGTATATGCAATCTAGAATTGCTGATTACAGATCCAATAAATTTCACATGTATAATTATCACCTATAGTGATTGATCAATACCTCTGTTCTTCTCGGTATCCTTGGATCTTGTTCTTGATAACTAATTTCATCTTTGGTTGTTCTTCTGCATAAAAATTTGTCTCTAATCCATAGAAGTGTCCGCGGCTACAATCATCATCACATCCATGTGTTCTGATTGATTACATATCTATTTATACAAAGATTTTGACCTAAATCAGTTTCACATATTACAATGATAACTCTATGATCAAAGGTTTACAACTTGACCTTAATCTCCTACTTTGCATGTTTCTAATCAGTTAGACTAATTAAAAAATTACATTTACATTGCTTGTCCCTCAAGAAATAGATTTAAAGCTAATCAAAAAGTCAAATATAAAACACAAGTATTTTATCTGACGTGGAAGTCAGATCCACATTTCTCATGATTTATAATTGTCTCTCGGTAGACTGGTGCTCAGGTTGCTCTGTAGTCTGTCGGGTTCCTCTGTTATCTTTTATGTCAGGTTACACTGTAATTTTCTTGTCGGGTTCCTCTTGTAACATTTTCGGGTTGCACTAGTAAACTGTGTCGTCAGGTTCCCTTGTGAACTTGTCTGTCAGGTTGTACTAAACCTGGCTTTTGGTGTTGGTGTTACCGACGGCTCAAAACTATTTTTCCTTTCATACTAATGGAAAAATATGTCTTCAATCTCCCCCTTTGACATTAGTATCAAAAATTGATATGGGTAAATACTAAAATGTCTAGTATGTACACCATGTGTTCACCTTGTCATTATGACTCCCCCTATGTATATGTCGGTATAGTATATGTATATGTATGTACACTTGCCTTTATACTATTCTCCCTTTTCACCTTATCTTCCCTCTTTATCATATCATTTTCCCCATTTTCCCCCTGTACTGTATCATATCATTTCCCCCCTTTTTTGATAGTAAGGGCAAAGGTGTAATTACTTACAACTTGTCAAAAATGTGGGAATGGGAGTTGTTCATGTCTTCCATCATCTTCTCCCATTTTTCTTGAAGGTGTTCTAGGGCCATTTGCTCCAATATAATCCTTTCATGCATATCATAGATGTTGTCGATGACATACATCTCCAGTGTGGAAATCAATTGTCTTGTCGTTGTCATATGTTGTTGCAGTAGTGTAATATTTGGTAGAAGTAGAGCCTGTAGCTCGGTTACCTCATCTCTAAACTTTGATTCTGCCTCTTGAATTTGAAGTCTCAACTTCTTTGCTTCCATTACCTTTTCATAATGCAACTTAATTAGATTGTCAGTTGTTGAGAGACTTTGAGCACTAGCAGTAAGATCTGCATCTATTTTTGCAATCTTTTCACTATTTTCTTTAGTGAAGTGCTCTAATGTGCTTAACTTCTGAATTAAGGTGATAGTTGTAATCACCTAAAAATGGTCACCTAAACCCTAGACCCCCAATCTCAACATTTAATCAAGAAACCCTAATCTTGATTATTCTAAGTCCTAAATCAAACAGGCAATTTATCGAATTCAAACTAACCTGACCTAAACCCTAGGTCCTAATCAATCATTGTACTTGTTTAATTAATTAATTCCTAAAATCACATTACATTGGCAAATATATCTTATGCTAATTATTTAATTGATATTCTGATATATTAATTAAATAAAAATTACAAAATTGTCAATTAAATAAAAAAGGAATTAAATTAATTATAAAAACATAAATGTGCATTCAAAATCAATTAAATTATTAAAAATGCATATGGCATCAACAAATTCATTTGACTGATTATCAAAATGGAAACAATCCAGTTCCACTCAGTTAACTGATTCTCCACTGTTTATCATTTTGGAAACAATTCAGTTAACTGAAAACTGAATATGGAAGTTTCCAAAACAACTGATCAGTCAGTTCAGTCAACTGACTCTCTTGACCAATCGAATCACTTGCACATGGATTGTGCTTCTTCAATCAAATCTGAGAAACTCTTTTTGTTTGATCTCGACCGTCGATTCGAGAGAGATTTCTATAAAAGAGAAACTCTTTTCCTTCACAAAGGATCCTAGTTTTTGATTAATGTTATTATACTGCATTTTCATCTTAGCTTTCTTACATTCTTAGCATTTATCTAGCATTGTTGTTTACTTTTTATTCAAGCATGCAAACATAAACTTAGAGCACATTTTGAATTTGGTGTTGTTAAAAATGAATATCTCACATTTCATTTAGTGCTTCTAAAACTAAATCTTAAGTAGCTTGGATGGACAACAAAATTGCATAATCATTTAGATTAATCAACATTTTATTTTCAGCATATAGCTCTAAATCCTTCATTTAGGTTAGTGTGTAGTCACTGAGCTTGCAATGATTTGAGAGCAAGCTCATACTCCTGCCTTCTAGAAGGCAACATGTCGACTGTTTCAGACATGAAAGATGAATTAATCAATATTTATTTTTGTATGCAACTGAAGAACAATGACTATGTTGAAGTGTACTGCTAAGTAAGAAGGCCACTTTTAGCATGCACATTTCATCGCATCACATCAAGTTGAGATTATCATAAATCAAAAGCAACTCAATCAATTGTCTTATACATTGATGGATACATTTGAAACGAGACAGATCGGTCTTAGACGAGTCATTCATTTCTGAAACCAGACACATTGATCAAATTGGCTTCATCACTTCAAATCAAGTCAATTTCTGCTAAATAGCATCTCTTCCAAGTAGGTGAAAACCCGGTAAACAGTTGCCTCTTGTACTCAGCGCTCCATCTATCAATGCTCAGTCTCGGCATCAATACTTTGCTTCAGTTTGTACATAGCTTTCAGTCACTTTTGTGACACTGGTTCTTCTGAGAACCCTCCTGAATTGAAACTAATCCAGAGTCATAACCTAGGGGAAATCAAATCAGATTTGTCCTTGCAGTATGATCCAAGTCAGTTATCACCGTCTACTACTAGGGACATGGGTCCCCAATTTGATCATATCTTTGGCTTACACCAGATTTAGTAATCTTGTCATTTCTGAAGGACAACTCACTACTGACGCAAATAGGTGTTTCTCAACACCACAATCAATAGTGTTTCTTAACACTATCTTTGGATGCATCTGTGTTTCTTAACGCACATTGGATATCGCAAACGTAAGCAACACAATGATACCAATCAAACACAAAGCACTCACAAGCACAATGGTGTTTTTCAACACCTCATACATATACACATCCAAAAACTTTGAAACTGGCTTAAGTATGTTCAACTTCTATTCATATGGTGTCTGTTCTCATTGATTTCGCTAATCTTTTCTTTGTCTACTGCTTGTTGGTGTGGTCCTGATGATCCAGCAATGTCAAATAAACCAGGTGTATGTGGTAAGAGCTCCTGCATTTAGGTAGAAAAGCCTCACATCCCTCGATCCTATTTATTTGTATGCCAAGGTGAGGTCAGAACTATCTCCTTGACTATTATTGCCCTGTTTGTTTACGCATGATCGCACTCACGGTTATCTTGGCTTTGAATGCCTCAATACTGGTGTACTCTTGCAACATTAACTGGAAACAACGTTCAGGTCATCTCGACTGTTGTGCCTTGATGCTTACGTTAGTTTCCCATATCTTATCCGATGAAAGTCATATTCATATTCTTATGGTCGCAGTGGCACCAGTAAGGATTGTATCGACTCCGATGTTCCAAAAATACTCAATGATGAAAATTTTCAAAGCTAAAGCTCAGCGACTACCTTAGGTTGCATTCATGTTAGTCTTGCATCTGCATCTGCATCTGCATAGTGATGAAATCAACATAATAACTTTATCTTTCTCCAATGTGAAGGATCTGAGATTCTAATCGATCAATCTTCTCATCGTCAAGTGGTCATTTATTTGTGAACATGACACCCCTTGCTAAATCATCAGTCCTGATTTTATTTTTCGGATTGAAATCAAAATCTGAATTTGACCACTCGCACAACCAATAGAAATCTCTCATGCTTTTCTTCTAATCAATCCATGTATCTTACTTTTGGTCAATCTAGGTCACACAGAACCATTTATCATGTACAATTTTTTTCCTAACCACATGGGACCTCTTTCTAGGTCAGATCAGTTTCTTCCTAAATATTCTTATCAATCGAATTACTTCTCATCACTGGGGCACCTAGCCATATTTTGATTTTTCTCCCAAGGGGGTAGGATCAAGACATCAACATTCCAGTGATCACATCCTCAATCAAAATCCCATCGCTTGGGGCATCTCAGCTTCATCACATCAAATCAAGTTGAGATAATCTTAAATCAAAGGCAACCTAATCAATGGTCTTATATAGTGGTGAATACACTTGAAACTAGACAAGATCGGTCTTATATGGGCTATTCATTATTGAAACCAGATACATTGATCAAATTGGCTTCATCGCTTCAAATCAAGTCAATTTTCTTGCCAATCAAATCTCTTAATGGTAATCAGTTTCATCGCTTCAAATCAAACTGGTTATTCGTTCAAACCAATCAAAAAGGTTTAAGAGTTCTTAACAGATGTTCAATTTCATCACTTCAAATCAAACTAAGCATTCTATTTTATATCTTTTGATTGATCTTCATCCAATCAAGCTTGAAGTCGGTCTTCTTCTTCAAAAGAATAGTTTCATCGCTTCAAATCAAACTATTCTGGGTCTTCTCGCTAACATGTCTTTGAATCAATGCACTGATCGCACATCAATTCAAAGAGGGGCAAATGTAATCACCTAAAAATGGTCACCTAAACCCTAGACCCCCAATCTCAACATTTTTAATCAAGAAACCCTAATCTTGATTATTCTAAGTCCTAAATCAAACAAGTAATTTATTGAATTCAAGTTGATCTGACCTAAACCCTAGGTCCTAATCAATCATCGTACTTGATTAATTAATTAATTCCTGAGCCACTCTTTTTGTTCAATCTCGACTGTCGATTCGAGAGAGATTTCTATAAAAGAGAAACTCTTTTCCTTCACAAAGGATCCTAGTTTTTGATTAATGTTATTATACTGCATTTTCATCTTAGATTTCTTGCATTCTTAGCATTTATCTAGCATTGTTGTTTACTTTTTATTCAAGCATGCAAACATAAACTTAGAGCACACTTTGAATTTGGTGTTGTTAAAAATGAATATCTCACATTTCATTTAGTGCTTCTAAAACTGAATCTTAAGTAGCTTGGATGAACAACAAAATTGCATAATCATTTAGATTAATCAGTATTTTACTTTCAGCATATAGCTCTAAATCCTTCATTTAGGTCAGTGTGTAGTCACTGAGCTTGCAATGACCTGAGAGCAAGCTCATATTCCTGCCTTCTAGAAGGCAACAGGTCGACTCTTTCAGACATGCAAGATGAATTAATCAATATTCATTTCTATATGAAACTGAAGAACAATGACTATGTTGAAGTGTACTGCTAATTAAGAAGGCCAATTTTAGCATGCACAATAGCTTCTGTAATGATTGGTTCTAATTCATTTACTAGTTCAGACAGCTTTACCTTGTTCTCGGGCACTTCTTAGCTGATTTTCTCTATCAATTTATATTGATACTTTTTCTCTGCTCATTCTTCTATTTCCTTTTTTGCATCCACATTCTATGATTGGATTACATCGGTAAGAATGACTAATATATCAATGATAGTTGTGTTTTGATCAATGTCTGTATCAAGTACTATCTGTTGAAGTATATCCCTTGTTGTTTCAAGTACCTGTGTGTCCTTTGTTTCCTTTTTAAGCTTATCTTGGATAGATTTTCTTCTACAAAGTTCTGGATAGTTTGTAAGTGCCTCTGGATCCAATGTTCTCAGATCACATGTTGATATTTCAATAATATCTTCCAGTGTAACTGGATTCTTATTCTTTTTCTTCTTCTTCTTGAATAGAGTTGTGGAGGGACATGTATGCAGTACCATAGCAAGTTCCTTTGCTTGGTCTGATGTGCTTGGTGAAGGATTTGGAGTATGTGTACATGTATCCTACTACTCGGTGTCTACTTGTCAGTTGGGAGTGGATGTCTCCACACAAACCTTAGCCTTATCTGTAGCATCTCCTTCGGTATCCTTAGGAGTGGTATCACCTTGTTTCTCTTCTTCACCTTTAATTTATTTATGTCCTCCATATGTTTCTTTCTATTCTCCATCTGTTATATTTTGCTTTCCATCTTTATTCTTCTCATCGGATGTGTTTTTCGGTTCCTCTTCACCCTTATCCTCAAGTATTCTTGCATCAGGCTTGGGTGACTTCTCCTTTTGTGAGATGATATTGATAGCCTGTATCAATAATGGCATTTGGCCCGGTATATTCACCTGTGAAACATCTATAGTTTTATCTTGTTCCTTGGGCTTCTCGGAGGTAACAATAATATCTTCATCTCCCTTTACCTCATCTGCAGGATCTTCTCCGATAATATCAATGATAGTATTATCGGTGAATGTTTCATCTACAGTATCCATATCCTTGTTAGCTTATGTGTTCAATGGTTCTTCATTAACATCCTCACCATCGTTCATAAGAATGTGTTATGGGTTTGGTTTAGCTTGATCTTCTTCATTGTGAGGCTCCTCGGTAAGAGCTAATAGTGGCTCGGGACTTGAATCCTCCTTAGGTGGATTGATGATTTTATTCCAGATATCATCACTTTGTTTGTCAAGCTCAATTAATTTTCCCTCCAGTACTTTGTAGGCTCTTAATTTTTTAAGAACCTATGTGAATGCTTGTTCACCATTTCTTCAATTTCTTCCATCTTGGACTCGAGTGGCATAATTGAAACTAGGGATCTTCCCCTTGTCTATTTTTCTTCCTTTAGTGCATATGTCCACCTTGCTGAAATTCTATCAAGAAGTTCTTGTGGCATCATTTTATCAAATTGGATAGGCACATATTTGTATGCAATCATTTCCTTAATGATGGCTTCTTCAATCTTATTTTGATCCTCAGTTTTTAGATTTAACCATTGTCTAACCTTAGGATTTGATATGCCACCTGATTTGGTGATTGATGCAACAATTTCATCAAATTGTTTTAGGAAGTTTACTCTTTACAGGTTGTTCGTCCTATTCAGTATCTTCTATATCTTCCTTAGTTCTGATGAACCTTTTTCTCCTCTTAGGTTATGATGTTTTCCCTGTTTGAGGCTTCCTTTTTTAATTCCTCACATGTCCTTTCTTGATTAGTGGTGAGGCTTCTTTGGCAGTTTGACTCTATGTCCGTGATGTAGCAGTAGTCCTTGGTTTCTTTGCTACTGCTACTGGTGCATCGGACTCTGTAGATTTAGAGTCACTCACTTTTTCTTCTTCACCGATGGCTGACTCTCCTTTGGTGTCATCCTTTTTGTTCAGACTCTTCATCATTTATCAACAACTTCTTCTTGAGTTTCTTTACCATTTTATCTTTCTTTCTATCAATTTTCTTCACAACTAAGCTTGTTTTAATTCTTTCCTTGGCTTCCTCATAGGTTCCAAACCTAGGTTGTGACTTGTCCAATGGTTCATTTATTAATGCTTCAATAGCATTGGTGGATTGATCTATGTTGACCTCATAATCAAGTGGTGCTAACCATGTTGTCCTTGGTACAACTAGTTTGATAAAGGTGTTATCGGTGTCCACCATAAAGCAAATATCAGTCTTATATTTTTCTACCAGTTGTTCTAGTTGTATAGTCAAAAAATGGAAGCACTTCCATTTTAGACCTGTTTAGCCTTCTGAGTAAGTGATTTGGGGTCATGACAAGTGCCTTGAGTGGGTTCCTGATCTTGACATGGATTCCCCCCTATTCTATCCCTCTTTCCACTCCTGTTTAGCCTAATTTTTGCATTCTGAACTACAGACTGGTGATTCTAGGCTTCAGGGTCATGGTTGACCTTTCAAGTCTATGTCAACCTCAACCCTGACCTAGGTCAAGGTTGACCTCGACCTTGACCCAGGGTTCAGATCCCGAGGTCTCACATTTTTGGATGTCGGTCTTTGCAAAAAGTATTATCCCGCTTCCGGGTCGGCTATTTTGGGTTCTGAAGTGTCGATTCCTAAATTATATTTAATATAGGTCCTCTCCTAGGGGTAAAGGCTTTAATGAAAATTTAATTCTCCTATGTCGGCCTCCTTAGAAGAATGTGCCCTAATTTCATATAAAAGGGAGCCTTCTCCTCTCATTTTCTCTAACCATCATCAAGCGAACCTAATATTCTAATCAAGCACTCTCAAACTATCTTCAAGAGCAATACAAGCAAGCTAAGGAGTAAGATTTCAAGCAAGCATTCATCCATTTCAAGTATCTATTTTCATGAAGGAGATCCATTGGAGGCCATTGAAGGATTCAAGCTACATAGTGCCCTTTTGGTGATCTCTCCATCCACCTTCTTCCAAGCCTATTTCAAATTCAAGAACCCATTCAAGACTTGGTGTTGGAGATCTACAAGTAAGATTGAAGACATCCTACCTTTCTACATTCCACATTTTGAAGCATAATTGTGGATCCAAGGATTTGAATCCGCCACAAGGACTTTTACAAGCAAGGTGAATTTAAGCATTTACTTGTCTATTTCTGCAATTTCAATTACAAATATTTGAGGTTAATTCCAAAACCAGGGTTTGACCAAGGCAAACCCCTCCCCCACAACAAAAAATCCTCTTTTTCTTGTAGGTACAAGTTTAGAATTGCAGATTTGAGACCAGATCTGGATACCCTTTTCAGCTTTCTTTCAGACAGTGCAAACATATTCTCTGTCGGACCTGTGCAGGTCAGGGTCGACATTATTGGGTCAGGGTTGACATTTGTGGGTCAAGGTCGACCTTTTTCATAAGACAACATCGGAACGGAAAAATATTTCTGGGTTTTGTTCGTCTCTGCATTTCGGTTCGGGATCAACTGTCAGTTTTTCTAGAAACAGTTTACAGACCTCAGAAAACAACATTCTTTGATCTGCAATATTTCAAGGTTAGTACATTTCTCCTATTCCTTCAATTAATATCATATATCATTTCTATACATATAATTAATAGAATTTAAGATTCCTTCTTATTATTCTCCTTTCTGAATAGTTGATTCATTTGTGCATTAACCCTTCTTTTGGGTTGATCAACTTGGATCTTCCATTTGTGCATTAGGGAATAAAAGAGGAACATCTTATCTTCTCCCTAATCACAATTGCAATACACAATCAATACAATTCAATTAAATATAAATTAGGGATAAGGAAATCAATATACTCTAAGCGAATCAAACCACAATTAACAAATAATCTCCTAAACCATATTTCATATATTACATTTTGGTGAACCCGCGATAGACAACTCTTTCTTTTTGGTGTTAGATTTACATTGTTTATGGTAGATCTTGCATGTTCTTTCAAATTACATTTAAATTCCATTGATCAAAATTGTATGTTAGTTCATTTGCATTGTATTGGTGTATGAGCTTTACCACATCTAGTCCTACTTATAGTATCCCGGTTAGAAGAAGCCGTATACTTATGGGTTCCTTTGATCCTGAGTCTTCCTCTCCTTTCCTTAGGATCCCAGATGATAATTTGATAACTCATGATTCCAATCCTTCTATGTAGCATAACTCTTCTCACTCATCTCATGATGAAGATGATGCTTTAAGAGTTCCTCCTGAACAAGTGCAAAACCTTTCAACCGAACTTGATAAAATGGGAAATTGGCTTATCCAAGAAAACCATAATCAAGGTTCCATCCAAGCTATAGAGGCTCTTAAGAAATTTCTCCATGATAATGATCAAGGTGTTAATTTCTTGCGTAGTATTACTCATCTTGTGAATTTGAATGTTAAACCTTTAGCTCAAGAGGCTCAAGAGTTAGGAT
>MU224301.1:517905-528203 GCA_018584345.1 Thuja plicata
TCATTTGTGCATTAACCCTTCTTTTGGGTTGATCAACTTGGATCTTCCATTTGTGCATTTGGGAATAAAAGAGGAACATCTTATTTTCTCCCTAATCACAATTGCAATACACAATCAATACAATTCAGTTAAATATAAAGTAGGGTTAAGGAAATCAATATACTCTAAGCGAATCAAACCACAATTAACAAATAATCTCCTAAACCCTATTCCATATATTACACTGGTATCCTCATTCTTTTCTGCATTCTTTCCTTAAATCCAGTAAAGTATTCATCCATAATTGATGCAAAGTTGTGACCTAGTGACTTGATGTATTCACTTGTTTGAATTTTCACTAGTCGGGTAGTATCCTAGTTGACATTACCGATGGATGGAAAGAAGTTTTGATAATAGAAAAATGTACACATTAGAAGTGATCAAAACTTACATGAATTGGACTTTGTAGACCTGATGGTCCCCATGTTTTCATCTAATTGCTTTGGTAGAAGCTCGGATGGATCTAACTATAATCCCTTGTTTACAATCTTGTGGGCAGTGTCAACTACTCCACATGCTATGTTGTTTAAGCTACTAGATTAGTATATCTTGTATCCTAGTACACATGCACCGAACTTTAGTTATGGATCGGTGATGGTTTTAACCTTCAATCCTCTATTATCCCATACTACACCTGTCATCTTCTCAATCTCGAGGCGAGGAGGATGTTTAAGTGCCTTGGCCTTGTCAGTTATAGGATAACTGGTCACAGTATGTATCACATCTCTAGTGATCTTTTTTGGCTCGTTGAGGTACATCTTTCGATCATGCACTCTGCTCAGAACTATTCAAATCTACTTGATTTTGTATTCCTTCAGGAACATTAGGGCACATGTCAGCCCTTTGACCTTGATGTGTTTGTGTTTCTCCTTGATGGTTCTGCCTATGCAAAGCTTCTTGTAAGCTTGCTCGACCTCAAGATCTCCTATCTCGACGATCTTGCAATGTATGTAGGCTCAAACATCCTCAATCAGTAAAACCCTAGGTGGAATGTTGGAGAACGCACCAACTTCGTCGAGTTGCAAAGAAACCTCTGGATAGATTTTGTACTTAGGTTCTTCACAAGGGGATTTCTTGATCAGATTAACCTTCTTCTCTTTGGCGTTCTTGATCTTGGAAACTCGTGAAGTGGTTGTCATCATTTCTGAGAAATTTAGGGCTTTTCCCATTAAACAAATAGTGAGCTTGGTGATGTTTACTTGCTTAACCTTCTGAAATCTAATGTAATTCCATTTGAATATTGTGAATCTGTTGGTTAAACACTTATGCAATTTGGTCGCTTTGTGCTCTTCTTTGATCTACTTCTTCATTCTAAATCACTGGTGAGTGAAACAAAGTCTTCGTTGACCTTTTTTAGACTGTTCCCTAAGTGGCGCAATTAATGTTCTACCCACTTGATGGGTGTCAAAGATGGAGTCACTCGGGTGACATGCCAACTTTATTTTCAATGAAAATGTGATGCTCAGGGCATGTGTCAACTCATTTAACTTTTCACACGTTCACTGACAAATCTCATTATATGGCGAAGACAACATTGTCTTTTGATTATTGATGATGTTCAGTTTACACAAGAAACTTAGCTTTTGTATGTTAACCGATGATTCTTGGTAAGGATTGACAACTTAGCTTTGTAAGTACACCGATGCTTTTTGGTATGCATTAACCGACGAGATTGAACTCACAAAATCATAACAAGTAATACCATAGTGCATCTTTAATCATTTTATTTTAACATTTTTAACTATGTATAATGGAACTGATGTAAAGTATAACTTAGTATAGTGCAGTTCCATACTTGTTCATCTTAGGTGGGATGGTGATGTCACCAGATCCATTGGAACTGTATTTCTTGGTCCAGCATCATCAGTGTTTGCAGCTTTCCTCCACATTTTGTTTCTCATCTTCCTGATGTCTTCAATGGTGTTGCCATTGGCAAAGGTGCTTGTCTCTATCACTCGGTCTCTACAGTCCTTGCTTAGATGACCAACTATATGATAGTGTAAGCATGTCATTTTTGGGTTAGTCCAGCTCCTAGAATTTCTCATCCATTTTCTCATGAAATTTTCTACTATGTATCCATATCTACCACATGTTGTGCAGTTTGTCCATGTATTGTAATCCCAAACATATGATTTACCGACTCTTTTCGGTTGATAAGCATTTTCTTGATCTTTAGGCTTCCATGCTTGCTTATTCTTCTTCTTACATTCAAGAGATGTGTGCCCATGCATTTTGCAAGTAGGAAAATATTTTTCCATGTAGGTTTCCTTCTTTTGTTGTTTCACCTCAGATTTACATTCATATGCTTTATGTCCTTTCTTGTTACATTTATAACAATTTCTTATGAATGAAGATGTGGATTTAGGAATACCTTTTATTTTTCTCCTGCAAATATTTGATGTGTGGCCTGGTTTTCCACAGTGATTTCATGACTTCTTTCTTGGTCTTGGATTTGTGTAGACATTTTTTGGATCAGCTTGGTATGGTGATTCTCCATTCTTGGTATTCCCTAGTCCAGTATTGTTGTTGACTGTTCTTTGTCCATCCAGAAAATCATCCATCCTTTTGGTGCTTTCTTCAGCTCTCTTGATCATGTCATTGTGTTGTTGTTGAATTATTACTTCATGCTTCAGTCTTCCATTTTCTTCTCTTATCTCACCAATAGATTCCATCTTTTCATTCAGTTCTATGTTCATTCGGTTTGCCTCCTGACTCATAAGAATAATCTGATTGGTGATCTCATGATGATGTTCAGTTAGTCTTTGTATTTCTGAATCTTTCTCTTGTATCTTTTCAGTGACCTTCCTCCTGTCATCAATAGCTAGTTTTCTTTCTTGCTCAGCTTGTCTAGCATTATTCATAACCTCAATCATTCTTACCATCTGTGTCTCTTGACCAATTTTTAGTGATTTCACTTGTCCAACTAGATGTTGATTGATTTCATTTAGGCTTGTAATGCTTCCTTCAGATGTGTCTGATGTGTTGCAAGATATAGATCCTGATGACTCAAATAAATCAGGTATCTCTTCTTCATGATAGTCTGTTTCATTACAAAAATATTCCATAACCTTTCTTTCATCCAGTATCTATCTCATCTTGACTCTAGCTTCTTTATATTTCTCATAGAAGATCTGTATCTCTAACTTCTGCTTCTCAATACTCTTGTCTAGCTTGTACCTTTCCATTGTATGATATTTTCTCTTAAGTCTTTAAAATTTTCCAAATAATAGATCTATCTCTAATACCAATTGTTGTAAATAATGGAATGGTGTGTACTGATCGGGGAGGGGTGAATTAGTACCCTTAAAACTTTTATCACTTAACCTTTATCCTTTAGTAATCAAGTTCTTGTATTACCAACCATTAGTGCTATTCAACCTTTGTGTATGTTATATCAAATCATAAACTCAATTAGCATATAAACATTCATGAAATGTATTGACACATGACACAAGATTTGGTAACACAGAAAACCCCTGTTAGAAGGTAAAAATTGCAGTGGGGATGAAACCCACAAAGCTTCACTATCTGCAGAATGGAAGGGGCCAGTTAAGGATTGCAAGTTTGATCACTTCTAATGATCTTACCCTGTTAGGAGTAATTTTTAGACTGGTTAAGGTCTACACTGTTAAGTTATTTTTTAACACTATTTAGTGTGCACTCGGTTAAGAGATTTACAAAGGATCATTAAATCCACCTTTTCTCAAGGATTTCTTCTATTTGCTACACTTGTTAGAATGTAGTCAAAAATATTCATTGACCTGAGTATATGCAATCTAGGATTGCTGATTACAGATCCAATAAAGTTCACATGTATAATTATCACCTATAGTGATTGATCAATACCTCTGTTCTGCTCGATAGCCTTGGTTCTTGTTCTTGATAACTGATTTCATCTTTGGTTGTTCTTCTGCATAAAACTCTGTCTCTAATCCATAGAACTATCTATGGATACAATCATCATCACATCCATGTGTTCTGATTAATTACATATCTATTTATACAATGCGTTTGACCTAAATGAGTTTCACGTATTACAATGATAACTCTATGATCAAAGGTTTACAACTTGAACTTGATCTCCTAGTTTGCATGTTTCTAATTAGTTAGACTGATTAAAACAATTAAAATTACATTGCTTGTCCTTCAAGAAATGGATTTAAATCTAATCAAGAAGCTAAATATAAAATACAAGTGTTTTATCTGACATGGAAGTCAGATCCACATTTCTCGGTATTTATAACTGTCTCTCGATAGATTGGTGCTCAGGTTGCTATGTAGTCTATCGGGTTCCTTTATTATCTATTATGTCGGGTTACACTATAATCTTCTTGTTGGGTTCCTTTGTTGGGTTACTCTGTCAGGTTCCTCTTGTAACATTTTCGGGTTGCACTAGTAAACTTTGTTGTCAGGTTCCCTTTTGAACTTGTTTGTCGGGTTGCACTAAACCTGTCTTTCGGTGTTGGTGTTACCGATGGTTCAAAACTATTTTTCCTTTCATACTAATGGAAAAATATGTCTTCACATTATTGTCATCAAGAGAAACTCACTTGACAAAGGTACAATTAAAAAATAACTAAGACTATACACAACCCCTTGTGGCACTTTATAATATTGTCCGCATGACACAACATGATTTATGAGATCCACAAAAGCATCTACAACAATGTAGAACTTTATCTCAACGTGTCTAGAAAATAGTGCAATCAAAAGATATTCAAAATATCTAAAAAGAATAAAATCCTAGAAATACATATTAAGAAACCCAAATGAATCTGCCCCAACAAAAAAGGGTTTGAAGTGCCAAAACATCCAAGTAATTAACTAGAGTGTTGAAACACAAAAAACTAAGAATTAAATACAGGGGAAAATATTGAAAAAGCACATGGATAGCTTGGAAGAACTCTAAAAGACATTTCCAATGTCACAAGAATCATGAAAAATGGAGGAATGGGCTAAATTTTATGAGATCAAGAGCTAAAAATGTACATATAAATTTATCTGGGTATAAAATGCATGAACACAAAAAATGAGAAAAGTATCTAGATGATTAAATAGTGCTCAGAAGTAGCTTTCTGATGATATCTCATTTGCCAATATTTATGTGTTCGATGTCTTGATCTTTGCTAAAGTTGCCAAAATTTTATTTTTTTAGCACCTCGGCCTTCACATTTTTCAGTCCTGCGACCAAGGGCTAAAAGGAAGGATGCTACAAGTGATGGAAATCAACTACTAGTAGTTTACACTGGTGGTTACCTTCTAGCTACTAGTGGCTTAGGGGTGGAAGGCTACATAAAGGTGCATATCATTGAGCACTACTTTTTTAAAAATTTTGAATGTCATACAAATTACACACTTAGGGGGCTTGTATTATCTCCTTTGATTTTTTTTGCTAAAAAATGTTTGTCATTAAACATAGGAAAATTTATAATAAAAGAATGTTTGTTTAGCCTTGTGAGTGCAATGAAAAGGTTCTTTTGGGTCAATAATGCTCTCAAAAAAGAATTATTCTCTGGATATGAACTTCAAACTCTTGTTTGCTAATGTAAAAAATGATGGGCAAATTGAGTGAAACAAAAACTAAATTTGACTTTCTTGAGCCCCTTAGATGCAAGTGGACAACTAAAAATGCTACCACTAGCCAAAAGAGTTATGGTCATTAGATGTCATAAAAAATACATGTGCAATATAGGATCAACAAATCTTTGTAAATCTTTTGTGATTCTACAGATCGTATTGAAGCACAAGAGAAGAGTATATGAGAATTCAAAAGATCATACAAGAAAGGCAAATCATAAAAAAAAATTAATGATAGAAACTCTCTAAATTGGGAAGGGGCTTATCAAATTCAAAGCTCTAATATCATGTTAGCATTGAAGAATAAATCATGATGGAATCACTCATGCTTTGATACCAAGTAAAAGTGAACAACTAGGATCTATGATCTACAACACCAAATAAACCTCTACAAACACACAAGAGAGAAGCAACAACAAAATATGTTATTGAATATCAATCAAGAATACCTTATATAAAAAATCACATATTGCTAGATTTTGATTGATTAACAGTGCTAGAGTTGTCTTGCTTGTATAGGAAAGGTGAGATACATGATTAACAAGATCTTGGCATGTTTCTTAATCTTTTAACATAAGAAAACTAACATAAATAAATATGAAATGGCCTAAGTAAACTTAAATGTATTAACAAATAAGAATTCTAGAAAGATTCCTAGCCTAAATAAACTTAGTATGTGAATAGGACATGCGAGGTCGACTATTTAAGTAAAACATCTTCTTTGCAACAAGGAAACAACTTTAGAATAGTTAAGGATATACAAAATATTTTGCAACACTTCAAATACGGTAAAAAGATTGCATTACATTTTTCATAGCGCTACAATGTAGTTTAAAAATATGTATATGAATGAAGTGAAATCTTTTAAGAATAAGCAATTCTCATTTTTTAATAGGTAAGAGAACACTAGAGTTATTGAAAGGACCTTTCATTGAGAATGGTAGTTAAATGATGTAAACTAAAATAAAACCTTGATGTAATATAATAGAAAATTAAAATGTTCATGTTTTCATATTTTTGAAATATCGTTAATCAAATATTCAAAGTATACAATTTAGTAGAAATAAATAATGTAATCTAAAATATAACTTTGACAATAAGATTTTTCTTCTGCTTTTAAATACCTCGATAATATATGTATGTGTAAGAAATATAATATTGCACAAGTGATAAAAGGTTTAAAATTATAAATGAACACACTATATTGTATTAGCTTACATAAATTCATTAAGATTCTATAAATTTAATATACATATTGAATTAAGTAAAATAATTATGTCTATGTATTTGTAGAAATTATAATTGATGTATACTAGTTTGTCCACTAATTTATTATTATAATATTTTATATATTATTTTTGTGTAATAAATATTAGTCTCTAAAAAGGATAAAAAGATCCAATAATTATTGTCATAATTAATACTTTTCTTTTATTGAAAATGTTGAGTGACAAATCATAAATTGTAATATTCTTACATACATACATGCATGCATGCATATAGGTAAAAATGAAATTTTATTCAAATTAAGATAATTACATACACACCAAATATATATTTAAATAGAACAGCCATCAATATTGACCGAAGAAGAGTAACCAACTAAGTATTCCTAATACCACTAAACATTGCATCCAATAATATTGAATCATCCATCAATATTAATCTTCCCTTGACCAACACATAATAATAATTTTAGCTAATAATTTTGGATGAGTTGAAGTATGTGGTGGGTTTTATTCAAGACCAACCCTCCCCAATTCGTAAACTTTCAAGTTACCCATCTCTTCTAAAGGTCACTTAGCTAGACAATCAAACACTTTATTCCACCCCTCTAAAACTATGGATAAACAATATTGATTAAAATTTATGGTCATTCCTAATTAATTGAGCCAATCTTCATGAGCAGGTCTTGTAAATCCCTTTTATTCAACAAGTAGATTAACATAATAGAATCCATCTCATATATAACCTTCTTTCATCCTAGTTTACCAGTATCAATTGCCTTGAGTATTTCCTAGACCTCTATTTGGTTATTTGCATGCACCTAGATTGTTCAAGTAGAGTCATCTATTTTAATGACAAAGAAAACAATAAGATGGGAAGACAACTTACCAAACCTATCTACCTTATGAGAAGGTTGTATTCTATGACTATACCTAGTCTATGTTTCAATATAGGGGCCAACTCTAGAATTTCAACAATATTACCATTTGAGGAATGCATAGGTTCATATATACTAAATTGGCATCAATAGTTTCTTTGAGCATACTCCTAATATTATTCCAAACTTGCATAATTATAATCTAACCAAATTTTGTAATTTTTCTCCAACCAAATTTTTTGAACAATAAGAGATGGAAAGATATCCCATGCTTCCACAAGGAAGGATGTGAAAGTTTGGGTTTTGCTTATATTAGCCCAAAACCATGACAAGGTAGCTAGATTTATATATCTATTCTAGATATTCCACCATGAGCTCCATATCATTTCAAAGAAGGCGAATTGCATAAAAAATTGATTAGTAGATTGTTCACTATTGTTCCCAAGGACACAAATAAAAGGTCCTTTAAATCCTCTTTCTCTAATATTATCCCAAGATAGACATTTGTTTTGGTATGCATCTGTATATGTTACCTTTTAATCAACTTATTTTATTCTAAAATATCTTCTACCAATGATAAACACAATTACCTCATTTTTTTGTACAAAGAATGGTATCTAGGAATGTCAAAATAAACTCCTCGGTGTCATAGTTATCATAAAGAAAATTAGGATCCTCCATATAATAACAAGTTTTATTTGCAAGAATTGCAATAAAGTATCAATACTCTATAGAGCCTCCCTGAGGCCAACTCTAGGGCTCTTGACAATAATAGACCAAAGACCTTATATTGGGGAACCTCTTATCCTAGTCTCATAGCTTGATTTTTCCTTAGCTTTAAATCAGCTCTAAATTACTCATGCAGTGGAAAGTCAGGTTTTTCTTCACCATTCTATTATATCGAGCTCCCTATTTGCACACTAAAGGGAAATTTATGGGGGATTCCCCTCCTACTTCCCCTTTTTCTAATAATTTAAAAGATAATGTCTCATAGACTGTTGGAAGGAGGAAGAAAGGTCTTCATAATTCATTTTCCTAAACTCATGCTTAACTGTTGGGTGAAGGGCCAACTTATTCTAGGCTTAGTATTATCCAAGCGAACTCTCTCTACTGTTAGTTATTATTATTATTTTATTTGGTTATAGTTGTTCATCTTTGTCTTGGTTGTGTTTTTTCTGCTATTTGTTAGGTTTTGGCAGATATGAGCAATAAACAATATTAAGATAATGCAAAAATAAGAGAAGATAGATAAAAAATAACAAAGAGATTTAATATGGCTCACCTAATATGGGCTACTTCCACCAGAGAAACAACCATCTACTTATTTTATTATCCAACGAAGATAAAATTATAGTTTGATAAGTTTTTACAGCGCACAACCACTAATTTATCAAGCCTGTTTGAGGTGATTTACAAAATTTAGTTTAAAAAATTAACCATAACCCTAAAAACAATTCCTCAGGAGCTTTCCCCCAAATCCTCACTTCTTGGGGTTTGTCGGCCCCAAACCATGGAAAGTGTACAATACCTTCCTGATCAGTCACAAGATACCAACAATCTCCCACTTGGAGACTAATCAAGATCTAGACCAAACAATCTCCCACTTGGAGACTGATCCTTTAGCAACATCATTGCCCCTATAGCTAGCACTGGATTGACGCACCTAGACTTGACTATTTCTCATTTCCACAATGATCAAGGTTGAAAGCCAATAGAACTGAGTAGGAAGTTAGTTTCTCCTAAGTTACCGCCTTGGTCAATATATCTACGAGATTCTTGCTAATGTGTATCTTTTGTAGCTTCAATTGTCTATCATCTAAAAATGAGCATACAAAATAGTACCAAATTTTTATGTGTTTGGTCTTAGAGTGAAGGGCTGAGATCTTTGCAAGATGAATCAAAGTGTGATTTTCATTGTGCAACATGTTATTCTCTTGTCTCTTGCCTAATTCCTCCATAAACATTTTCAACCAAATCATCTCCTTACTAGCCTCTGTAGCAGCACCATATTTTTCTTCCGTTGTTGAGAGTGCTACAACCTTTTGCAATATGGAAACCCATGTAACTATTGTGCCACCTGCAGTAAAATATACCCTGTTGTTAGTAATAAATGAGAGGGGGGGGGGGTGAATCAGTGGCCTCAGAGATTTATCCAAGTTAAACTTTAATCCACCAATCAATACTTCTCTAATTATTAAGTCCCAACAAGATGCATGCCATTGAAATACTTGAAACAAATAATTGTCTGTCGGTTTACCTTGTCTTTCCTTATTCTCCTTGATAACCGATAAGCAATAAACTATATTTACCAATACTCAGTAAATGTGCAAATTATACCAGTCAATCCATAAATGCATATACAGAATGTAAAACACTAAAGTAATAAACCATACACATAACACAAGGATTTTAACATGGAAACCCTGTTAAGAGAAAAAACCACTGGGACTAGTACCCCAAATTTTCACTCTTCTGAAGTGAGCCCTGTTAGGAGCCAACCCTGTTAAAGGTTACAAACACACTATTAAGTGTGACCTTGTTAGAGGATTTTCAATACATAGGTTGTCACTAAGTATCT
>MU224301.1:535117-565583 GCA_018584345.1 Thuja plicata
GAAAAACAATCCAACCAAATTGATTTATGGCTTTAACTCCTGATTTATCTCGTAGTTATCTTCTTGCCAACTGTACAAATCACTTACTTAATTGTGGTTGAATAAAGCAAATAAAACAACCAGTTAAGTCTATCCTTTAGCTCTGCCAACTAGATATTTTGTCATTTTCTGATCTCTCTGTTCCGTTGGTCAATTATACAGTTCGTCGCCGGTGACAACTACCAGTTCCATCAATGTCGCTTTAGTTAGCTTTGGGATCTCCGTCCGTCGGGCATCATTGGATCTTTCTCGTCGGGCAACACTATTTTTAGCTCGTCGAACATCATGTGATTCTGCTTCGTCAAGCAACATTGTCTTCTGCTCGTCAGGCATCACTGTGACTTTTATCTCTGTCTTTACCAATGGTGTGCACTCCGCCGGTGTAGTCTGTCACTTAGTGAATACTAAATTTTTATGCATTGCTGAAAGCATAACCTTTATTCCATTGGTTCTCTGAAGTCTTTGGCATGACCATACAGATGATATCAAGTTGACATCAATGACAATACAAACCATTAACTTATTTGATGTCTTGCATCATCTTCAACTTAATATAGTCAATCATTTAATCAGTTACACGTCATCACCTGTAGTTCTCCTCCTCTATCAATATCATCTGCTAAATCGATATCAACATAGCCTTGTAAAGTGGAATGAGAGCCTCCAAAATATATGGATTGAGTTTTTGTACCTTTCAAATACCTCATAATCCACTTTGTTGCATTCCAATTTTATTTTCCAGGATTGTTCATATACCTAGTCAACTCACATTGCATGTGCAATATGTGTCCTTTTACACACCATGGCATACATCAAGCTGCCAATTTAGACAATTTAAAATAACTAGGCAAAGGTGTACAAACTGGTTTTCCATCTTTCATCTGAAATATTTTCAACATCTTCTCTATGTAATCACTTTGAGAAAATTTTAGTGTGCAATTTTTCATGTCTCTAGTTATCATCGTACCAAGGATTTATTTTGTTACATCCAAATCATTCATAGCGAATGGCTTTGTTAATTTCTGTTTAACGTCACTTATATGCTGCGTATTAGACCCGACAAAAAGCATGTGATAAATGTATAATAACAAGATAATATAGCTACCATTATCTAATGTCTTAAAAATAAACACAGTGATTAGAATGAAATTTGTTATAAGCTTGTTCAACCATAAAACTATCAATTTTTAGATACCATTGTCGGGGTGCTTGTTTCAGCCTATACAAGCTCTTCTTCAACCTATACACCAATCCCTCATTGCCTTTGACCTCATATCCTTGTGGTTGTTGCATCTAAATATCTTCCTCCGATTCTCCATGGAGAAAAATTGTCTTGATAGCTAATTGCTCCAAATGCAAGTCTTCTATAGTCACAATACTGAGAATAGTTTGAATTGAAGTCATCTTAACATCAGGAAAAAATATTTCATCAAAATCAATACATTTTTTCTATGCAAAACCTTTTACCACAAGTCTAGCCTTATATATTTTCCTGCCTCCATATTCTTCCTTTAACCTATAAACCCATTTTTTAGGAAACGATCATTTTCCTTCAAGTGATTCAACTAACTCCCAAGTTTAATTTTGTATCAAGGAATCCATCTCCTCTTTCATTCCTTTCTTTCACTTCTTTCTAGTTTCAACCTACATTGCTTCTGCATAATTTTATGGTTCATCTGAATAAGTCAATAGTACTTTATATAATGAAGGAGAATATCATTCCAAAGGTCTACCTATCCTAATAGATATTCTTGTGGGAGTTTGAGGTACCTATTGTGGTTTTGGTTGCTCAATATTTTCTAGCACTGGTTGTAGTATGTTTTATGAGATCTCATCAAGCATTGTGTACTCTTTATTTTCTTTTTCCTATTTTGTTCCCTACAAGTAATATTTATACATGACCTTCTCATTGAATATGACATCTCTACTCCTACTGATTTTGTAATTTTCATAATCCCATAAACGATAACCAAAATCATTAACTCCATATCCAATGAAAGTACACTTCTTGGTTTTTTCCTCAAGTTTTGATCGATTTTCTATATCAATATGGAAAAATGCTTCACAACTAAAAGTTTTCAAAAATGACCACTTTACCTTTTTGCATGTCCATGCCTCCTCTGGAATACCACCAACTAAGGAACTTGAAGGCCCTCTGTTTATTAAGTAAAGAACAATATTTATATATAGCATCTGTCCATAATTATTGTAATGACCTAAAAGTGGTCACCTAAACCCTAGACCCCTAATCTCAGTCTCATATCAAGAAACCCTAATCTTGATAATTCTAAGTCCTAAACCAAACAAGCAATTCATCAATTTTAAGCTAATATGACCTAGGTCCTAATTAATCATCATACTTGATTAATTAATTAATTCCTAAAAATGTAATATATTGGCAAATAAACCTCAAGTTAATTATTTAATTGATATTCTAATACATTAATTAAATAAAATTACTAAATTGTCAATAAAATTCAAAAAGGAATTAAATTAATTAATAAAAACAAAATGTGCATATAAAATCAATTAAATCTTAAAAATTCATATGATGTCATCAACTGGTTTTTGAATTAAAAGGTGCATTAAAACCAATTAAATCTTTAAAAATGCATATGATGTCATCAACTGATTTTTGAATTGGAAATAAATCTATTTTATTCAGTTAATTTATTATTATATTTTCTCATTTTGGAAACAAATCTGTTTTATTCAGTGAACTTAATCTTATCTATTTATCATTTTGGAAACAAAGTTGTTAACTAAAGATCAATTTGGAAGTTTCCAAAAAGACTAATCGGTCAGTTCAGTCAAGTACTCTTTCGACCAATCATCATCTTTGCACATGGATTTTGCTTCCTCAAATCAAATTTGAGCCACCCGTTTCCTCTAATCTCGACTGTCTATTCGAGAGAGATTTCTATAAAAGAGAAGCTCATTTCCTTCACAAAGGATCCTAACTTTTGCTATCGTTATTATGCATTTTTTTTCTAGCTTTCTTGCATTCTTAGCTTTCAACTTGTTTAGCTTTATTAATTGTTGGTTTACTTTTGTTAAAGCATGCAAACTTATAATTTAGAGCACATTTGATTTTGGGTTTAAAAAGAATCTTACACATTTCATTTGGTGCATCTAAAATGAATTCTTAATTAGCTTGGATTAACAACAAACTACATCTGCATATCATTTAGATCAGTCAACTATAGATTTCAAATCCTTCATTTAGAACAGTGTGTAGTCACTGGACTTTGCGATGACCTGACAACAAAGTTTATACTCCTGCCTACTTGAAGGCAATGAACCAGTGTCGGTTAGCTTAGGATGTTTTTAATATTCTTATTTTTTTATTTTCTAACCCATTAACCACTTAATGGATCATTGAAGTGTGTGTGTTTGCAGCTGCAGGCGAAGACACAAATTCACGCATACAATTATAAGGGAAATCGTGATGCAATCTCATGCTCCTTGCACCCTCCATGATTATTTCGTTCATCCTTTCAGATGAACCATTTTCTTGTGGGGTTCTAGGAACTATCTTTTGTGTACGAATCCCATGGTATGAATAATAACTATCAAACTCTCTACTACAGTACTCACCTCCATTATTTGATCTATGACACTTTAGTTTCTTTCTTGTCTTATTCTCAACCAAAGATTTCCATTTCTTAAAGATTTCAAATACATCAAATTTTATGGGAATGAAATAAACCCAAGTTTTCTTAGTTTCATCATCAATAAAATTAACATAATAATAAGAGTCACCAAGAGATGATACCGAAGCTAGTCCCCATACATCTAAGTGTAAAAGCTCTAACTTTTTATTCTTCCTTTCCTTTAACTCTGAGAAATTTGACTCTCTTTTGTTTTCATAAATACAATTTTCACAAAAATCCAAATCAACTTGTTTCAAACTTGGCAATAAATCCTTCGAATGGAGAAGCTGCATCCCCTTCTCACTCATGTTCCCAAGTCTACTGTACCATAGATTTGTATATATTCATGTGGAATCTAGGGAAAATAGAATAATAAATATTACAAATACACAAATACAATGTACCTACCTTTTCACCTTTTTCTATTATCAATGAGCCTTTAGTAACCTTCCACAAATTGTCTATGAATTTGACAGTGAAACCTTGACTTCCCAATTTTCCTGGTGATATTAAATTTCTTCTCAAATCAAGAACATGTCTCACCTCTTTAAGAAACCACTGATTTTCATTTGGTAATTTTATCTATATGTTTCCCTTTCCAACAATTTTGCATGGTTCATTATCACCAAAATAAAATTGTCTAGAATTACCTTGCACATAGTCTAAAAAATGTTTTCTATGGGGTGTGACATGAAAAGAATTCCCTGAGTATAACACCGAAGAATTAGTAATATTATCCAAAAAATAATCAAAGCATCTTGTAACACATCTCCTGCTACATTTTCTTCCTTTTTATTTTCTTGTTGTCCATTCCCTTGTTTTCCCTTTCAAGACCAACAATATTTCTTAAGATGTCCTTTCTTTCCACAATGGTAGCACTCTACATTTACACTAGATTTGGATCTTCCCTTCCTAGATTTCCCATGATTACCTGGGCTATTTCCTGTTTCCCTCAATCGTCCCTTATTATCAACAGTCAAAGCATTACCTAATGTCTCACCTATGCTTTTTCATTGCATTTACTCACTAAAGATAACACCAACAACATCATCAAACTTTAAAGTGTTTTAACTAGAGACAAAGTTACTTACAGCCATGACCAAGCCATTCCAGCTTTTAGGAAATGAGCATAAAATCAAGACAGCCCTAACCTCATCACCAAAATTTAATTTTATAGAACTTAGCTGACTAGTAAGCGTGTTAAACTCATTCAAATGATGGCTAACATGCCCACCTTCTTCTATCTTTATATTAAATAAATGTTTCATAAGAAATACCTTATTTGAAGTTGAGGATTTCACATATAATTTGTCTAATTTCTTCATTACAACCTCCATTTTTGTTTCTTTTTCTATATTGAAATTTACTGTCGATGATAGGCACAATCATATTGCTCCTAGTGCCTTCCTATCAAGAACCTTTTATTGTTATTATGATGTAATTTTTGGCTTCTTTGCTTTTCCACCCAATGGTAAGAAAAGATCTTTCTGATGTAGATAATCTTCCATTTGCATCTTCCATAACTGATAGTTTTGGATTTTGAACTTCTCAACCTTAAGCCTACTTTCCTCTGCCATTGCTCCCGCTTGAATCTAAGATTTCCTACCAAATCACTGAAATATAAACTACTCGCATACTAGTTGTTAGGTTTTGGAATATATGAGCAATAAATAATATTAAGATAATGTAGAAACAAAAGAAGATAGAAAAAAAATAACACAAATATTTAATGTGGTTCACCTAATATGGAATACATCCACTAGAGAAATAGTCGTCCACTTATTTTATTATCCAGCAAAGAGAAAATTACAATCTGATAATTTTTCGTAGCATGCAACCACTAATTTATCAAGCAGTGTACAATAGTCTCCTGATAAATTGTCACATACCAACACTACTGTTGGCTATCTTGGGCCTATTTTAGCAAACTTTTTAAAGCCTTTGTAAAATTTTGAGACTCTAGTCTCCCTCTTATTCTAATAAAAAATGTGTATTCTATTTTTTTGAGCTCCAAGGGCTAGTTTTTTTATAAACACGTCTATATTTTCAAAGCATTATAGACCTTTTTGAAAGATCCTTTCCAATTTATTTCAATAGGAAAAACACAATAAAATACCCTTTCACATTTTCAAAAAATGGTACAATACCCTTGAGTTATCTAGTTTCCTTGTGTACATTCATAAAGCTCTTCAAAGAAAATTACACTCAAAATCTACATATAAGCCCTTGAATTCACAAGCATCATAACAAAGTATCCTAAATATTTCCCCTAGTCTATAAAAATATCATCTAGCCAAAATCCACCATTCTCTCAAGATCCCCTCATGAATTGAATTTAACCTTATACAAACCCATAAACTTTTAAATAAAATTGAAGGTGTACTTAGAGAAGAGTTCAATTTAGTGTGGTCTAAAAATAAATTTGTATCATTTCCATGTGACGCTTTAAGTTTGCAAACCCTTAGAAAATTAATGTAACGTTATAAATGAGTTTCCCATAAGGATGGATATATAACATGACAAGTAGAGTTGTTTACCCTAGAGACAACTAAGATAACATAGCTAATATAGTAAAAAATCTATAAGCAAGACGCATGAAGCTAATGAACAACAAGTGTATTGGTGGAAAAACATAGATTGTTGGGTGAGCAATGGTGGGCTGCGGCGACTTGCTGGGCTAGGGTTCTGGTCATTGTTTCCATTTTTTTGTGTGGTTGGTGGGAACATGGGGGTGGATATCAGGCTTGGGTGTTTGCAGAGGGGTATCGACGATTTGCAAGGGTTTGTGCGGTTTGTGTTTTGTAGGTGTTTGTAGGTGCTCGGGGGGTTTTGCAGGGTGTTGTTGGTGAGGTGTTTGAAGGGGTTTCTCAGGGGGAATTTGAGTTAGTAGGGGGTTTGGTGGAGGTATTTGTGTTTGTAGGGAGTTTTCATGAGCTTTCCTGGTTTTGGTTTTTTTGTTGAGGGATTGGTATTATCATCTTTTGCTTGGATGGCAAAGCTTGGGGTTTCTTCTTCTTTGGTGTTTGCTGGTGGAGTGTCCTCTCATGGATCTTCTTTTATTTTGTATGCAATGAATCCCTTCTCCTTTTATGTGGGGGCAAGCCCTAAACTAAATAAAGTAAATGGTTGTGTTCCGAGAAGTCACGATCGACATTTTTACTTGTCATTTCTCCTGAACTAGTCATGGAAGATGTGGCTTATTAGAGTAAACATGCATTGATCAATAAATGTCTTGGGATTCACATTTGTTTTTTGACCTTGGAAGCTTGGATTCATCACTCATGGTAGGTCGAGGGAGACAAGGATATTATTATTTCTATGAATAATTTCTTTATGGTGGTATTCTCTTGCATGTCTAATCATAACATGGTTTTGGAGGGAGGACCTTTTTTTTATAAGCATGTGGGTTTGTTTATTAAACCTTGGCATGTGAGTCTTAATTATTTAGAAGAATTACCCTCGCAAATTCTTGTTTGGGTTCGCTTGTTGCGACTTCCTTTAGATTTTTGGAGGGAAGATATTTTGTGCCAGATTGTCATCTTTCTTAGGAAGCCTGCAACAATTTCTCAGCAAATACGTGATAAAAAGGTAATTTTCTTTGCTCTAATTTGTGTTTAAATTAATTTAAATAATCTATTGTCAGATTCTATGGAAATTTGTTTAGGTTCTTCTAAGTGGGTGCAATAATTGGTTTATGAATCTATCCCTTTCTGATGTTGGTTATGTCATGAGTATGGACATCTTCAACATCAGTGTCCAAGAGTTAATAAGGGGACTAGATGCTCTTCTAGTGGTACTAATGGCTCTCCCTCCTCTACTCCAAAGGAAGATAAAGAGATAAAAGAGAAAACTACAATGCATGCAAATGGGCTAGATAAGGATGGTTTTCTACCTATTAGACCTCAGGGAAATGATCAAGGACAAAATAGGCCCTACAAGGGTAGAAAAGCTAATGAGGGTTTTAACCAGTTTGAGGTGTTGGATAATATGGCCCTAGAGGAAGGGATTCCTCCTTATGTCTCTTCTGGAATGAATAGTATGGATGTGGGGGTTATGTAGCTAGTGTCTACTATCTTGAGTTAGCGTACTAGGTAACAGTAGAGAATGTCCCCTTCAGATCCTGACTTAGGGTCCTCAAGGGAATCCCCAAATTTTCAAGATGATATTCTCTTGGCAGAATTGGCTAAAAAGGTGCAAGCATTTGTAAAAGGTAAAGGGTCTTCTTTGGATTTAGATCTACAAAAAAGACCCTTCAAGAAATTTTATTTTGATACTTCTTCAAAAGCTGGCCACACAAAGGATCAAGAGAAGATTAATTCATTGGAGATTTGTTGGTAGATTTTAGCTCTGTCAAGCCCATTGAGGCTCACTTCTCCCACTCTTCTCAATGATTATTCTCTCATGGAATGCTAGGGGTTTGAATAGAATCCCTAGACAAAATTTTATTCATGAGCTAGTATCATCTCACTCTCCATCAATCTTTTATATTCAATAGACTAAGCTTTTAGTTGATTATATGCTTCTTTGTGCTTCAAGTGTTTGACGTCATGGGAAGTGCCATTGTATTGGTTTCTCAGGTATTTATGGAGGTTTGGCTCTCTTTTGGGATCCGAGAAAGATTGTTCCTTTATGGTGGATTTCTAGCCCCTCGTCTCTCTCTATGGTTGCTTCAAGTTGTGAGACTTGAGAGATGATTTTGGTACCAAAGTGTATGTTTCGGTTGAATTTCATTGAAAAATCAAGCTCTGGTCGCATATTCGGTTTGTTAGACCATGTGCTCCTTTCCTTCCCTAGGTTTTTGTTGGTGGTTTTAATTCAATGTTAAGATTGGATGAGAAAGGAGGTGGGCTAGATCATTTGGGTCCTTCCTCTGAGACTTTCAGATAAAATGTGGACCTCTTGCATCTCATTGATATCAATCCATCTAATGGGATTTTTACATAAAATAATAGAAGGGTGGGAGAAGATGTTATCTCAGAATGATTGGATAGATTTCTAGTTTCCATTTTTTGTGTGGGAGGTAGAATGAGTCCAGATTCTACAATTCTTGATTGGAGGGGTTCAAATCATTGGCCAATTAAATTTCCAGTTGCTTTAGTTACATTTCCTAAGAATCCTCCCTTAATGTGGCTTCGAGACTCTTCCCTCCATGATTTAATGGCTCAGTGGTGGCAAGGTGGGGGCCCGACCTATGATACTTCTATGCATTCCTTTGTTAATAAATTGGAATATGTTAAATGGAAACTTAAGAAATGGAATAGGTCTTGCTTTGACAACCTTTATGCTATGAAGAGGCAAGCTCAAGATCGTCTGGCTAAAGTCACTCGTCAAATTTGGGATCTTGTCTTTTAGAGGACTTGGGTAGAGAAGAGACTCATGCTATCATAGAACAGGAGGAATGCGATCTTAGGGAGGATATTTGTTGGAAGCATAAGGCCAGTGTTGATTGGCTTTAGGAAGGAAATAGGAACACTTCATTTTTCCATAGTTATGTACAAACTCATCAAAATAGAAGTTATATATCTAGCTTGGTTAATTTAGATGGAATTCAATTGCCTTCTCTACATGCTCTATCTCGTGAAGCTACCTGGTATTATTCTGCTCTGTTTTTAGATGATTTACCTCCAGCTAAGGATGAGGATAACATGATCATTTCTTGTGTTCCTCCTAGTTACTAATGAGATGAATGATTCTCTTATGCATCCAATATCTATGTTTGAATTAGAGGACATAATTATTTTTGGGATGCGTAAGGGTAAAGCTCTAAGCCCTAACAAGTTCCCAGTTAAATTTTTTCAATAATTATGGGATATTCTTAATTTGGATTTGTTAGAAGTGGTTGGTGAATCTTATTTTAATAAACAAATGCTTCGAGCCCTGAGTTCTAATTTTCTTGTTCTTATTCACAAAAAAGAAGGGTCTAATCAACTAAAAAAATTTCACCCTATTTATTTGTGTAATGTGGCCTACAAAATTATTACTAAGATTATTGTTGAGAGGCTTAAAACCTAGCTGCCCATGGTGATCTTGGAGGATCAAGGATGTTTCATTGTTGGAATAAATATTCTAGATGGGGTGGTAGTTGCTTCTGAAGTGATTCATTATATGAAAACTTCTAAGGAGAGATCTATGTTTTGTTGGCATATCTGATGCAGTAATGTTAAGTGAGTTTTGGAGATGTCATGATGTAGATTTTATTACAGGATGATTAGTTATTATGTTGTCATTGATGTCAACTATTGACCTTGTGTACTTAGTGTGTTGCCAAGCATAATTGTGATGAATGAAGGTTTGCAGTGAGTTTTAGTGGTTTCTATCTTTAAGGGAGACTTAGGCGTGTCTCTGGATGTGTAATGCATGACTGCTACTACTAAAGTGATCTTTTGTGAAAGTTGTGATCAGTTCAAGTATAACACTGCAACTGTTAGAGGAGTTAATGATAGGTGATATATGATTTGAATGTCTTGTCAAATATTTGTTGTATCTTGTGGCACAACCACATGATGTGGTGGTTAACAATGTTCATATGCTACAGTTGTGACCGTAACTAATTTGAGTGACCAGTGTGAAGGATATGTTACCGGTGAGCAGAGATAGAGTTGTTAACAAGTTAAAATGTTTGTGTTCTTGAGTGATAGTTGATAAATCTTTGATCGGTGATCGGTGTTGAGGTTGTGGTGCAATCGGTTGAGATAGTCATGATCTGTTGACATGTCTTTAGGATTGTAGGTGATGATATGAAATCACATTGTTTTATGCTAGTGTGTGGAGAAGATTCTAGAGGAAGCTTGTATTTGGTTAAATGTGTTTGACTCCTTGACACGATATTTTATGTAAATCATTGTATTGGCTGACGCAATCTTGGAAATATATTTTGTACATTTAATTTTGTTTTGTGACATGTTGGATCTGAGCGGGATGTTTGAAATTTTAATTTAGGGCTTGATTAATGTGGTGAACTTAAAAGTTCAATATATAATGCATGAAGTTGAAAGTTAAGAGTGTTCATCATGTGTTCGACAAGTGTGGTGAAAAGTGCGAGTTGCAATCAAGCCAGGGAAGAGTTAAGTGTGCTAAGAAGAGATTTTGTGCTTCATTGGATTTGATCAAGCAGAGGTAGTGTTGTTCTACATATCATTCTTTATGTTGTTCCCTAACATTTGCAGCAGTTTAAATCCCTTAGCCGGGTAGATCTTAAAATATCTTTGTTGTAAATCCTCTAGCAAGGTGACACTTTGTCAAGTGTTCAACGTCCTCTAACAAGGCTAATCTTGACAGGGTAAAGGTCCCAACAGTCCTAAGGAAAATCTCTTAACCGAGTAGCACCTAACAGTGTTGTTTTAAAATCCTAATAGGGTTTTAAGCTCCTCACATGGCGTACTTCATAGAAGTACATCATTTAGTGGATACTAATTCCCACCATGGTTTTCTCCTTATTTGGGTTTCCACGAGATAAATCTGTGTCAACTTTGTAGATGGACTTGCATGTTTATGATTTTCATTTGTTGTAATTAAATTTAATCTTGTGAATGTTGGTTTAAGTTTAAGAGGTTAAAAAGTTGGATTATTTGGTAGATTACTGATTCACCTCCCCCTCTTAGTAATATGATCTTAGGACTAATAATTGGTATCATATCTTTGGTCCTCGGTTTTGTTTTATCTTAACAAATTGAGGTAAAGATCTGAAGATGATGAGAAAGGAAGGTCTTAAATTCACAAGAGAGAACTACTCAGTTTGGTGTGGTTGGATGAAGATTTATCTTAAAGGTATGGTTGATCAGTATTGGGATCATGTGGTTAATAAGTATATTGTCCCTTCAAGAAACCTATTTGTAGATCAATTGAAGGTAAGGCAAGAACATACTACTACTATGGAAGTTATTGCCATTACTCTTTTAGATGTAGAGTTTATTGATATCAAAGACTTGGATACTACTAATGAGATGTGGGAGAAGTTGAAGACCATCTATGGTGGAGATCCACATGTGCATAAGGAAAAGGTTGGCAATTTGAGAGGAAAGTATGATGATATGGGGATGCAAGAAAATAATAACATTGAAAAATACATTCAGAGAATCAAAGAAGTTGTTGCTTCTATCCGAGGTGCTGGTGGTAATATTCCTGAGGAGGATGTGGTAAGAAAAATGTTGAAAACTTTATTGCCTCAGTAAAGTATTAGGGTTTCAGTTATACAAGAGTGTAGATCTCCAAGAACTTTTACTGTTACTCTTGATGCATTAATAGGGAAATTAATTGCATTTGATTTAAGCAATTATGATAATAGTATGCCAAAATTTGAATTTTCTTTCAAGTCATCAGTGAATCTATTGGTTATTTTTCCAGTTTTGTAGTCTGTCAAAAAAATTTTGAAGTTCTCAGTCTTATTCATGCTTAAAAGTTGAAAATCTTGTCTCTTGTTGTCAAAATCCCTCTACTAATAATGGTTTTTAAGCCAAAAATCAAGAAAGAGTGCAAAAAACCTAAACCCTAGGTCAAATTCCATGCATATAAGAGTAAAACCCTAGTTCATTCAAATCTTGTCTAATTTGTTGTTACTTTTTCAAGAAACCCGGTCACTTAAGTCATGTGCTTTATTTTATAACATTTCACTTAAGTCACGAAGTTTCTTTCTAATATGAGAATATTCTTTTTCTTGTAGATGCAGATCTTGATCCTACGGTGGGAAGATAATCTCATTTGAAAATCAGAGTTAAAGAATTTCTTCAGCGACTGCGAGATCACTCAGTCGCGTTGTCTCGAAAAGTAAATAGAGTTGCAAAGATGAGTTGAGGTTAAGTTTGAAAATTTGAAGCAGTCGCGTTATTGCGAAGAGAAAAGTCAATTAAGTCAAAAGATCTAAGAATTAGCGATAGTCATTGATCTAAGTTGAAATCCTAAGGTGGTCGCAAAGTCTCCATGAAAACTCAAGAGTTAAGAAAATTATAAGCGACTTCAAGATTGCTCAGTCACAGTGTCTCGCAAAGAAACTAAAGTTAAGAAGGAGGTTAAAATCCTTTAAGTCACGAGATCTCTTTTGAAATCCATGGTTAAGTTAAAACTAAGGAGATTAAGTGACTGCCATCAGATTAAAGTGAAATCTAGTGGCTGGAGTGAAATTGGGAAGGAAACCATGAGACAACAAGATTCAATGGGTCGCGATGTCGCGATAAGAATCATGGTTTGAGAAGAGCTCAATTAAAGTTTAAAGTCAATTTTTTAGCAAAGATCTGATCCATTAAAGAGAAGATCTTGTGGATGAAATGTAGTCACTATAGAAGGTCAAAAGGTTAGCAAAGTTATAGAGATTCAGCATTAATAAACCAGATTGAGACACATGGCAAGTATTTTGAAGATATGAGTTAGTCACGTAGTCTCCAAGTGAACCCAAGATAAAGATTTTACTTCTGTGACATAGAGACTGCTTGAGTCATGAAGTCATGAAGAAAACTACAGTCAAGTGAGAATCAAACAAGATTATGCACGAGCTGTTAGATTAAAAGTAAGATCTGCGGTAGTCGCGAAGTCTCATTTGAAAATAAGATAGTACAAAAAGTATATGAGATTACGCGCGGGTCGTCTGATTGAAAGATGATCATGTGATAGTCGCGCAATCTCAAAAGAAACTTAGAGTAAAGGAAATCTTAAGGCGACTAAGAGATAACACAGTCGCGTAGTATCTAAAGGAAATCCAAGGTATAAAATGAGTTAGTAAAGCTATGGTCACGCAGTCTCAAAGAGAAAAGGAGTTAAGTGATTTCGCATCGCGATTAAGAGGTAGTTGTTGATCTGAAGGATGATCGGATGGTTGTCGTTACGTCTCAATGAAAAACTAAAGTTAGAGTTAACTCTTCGTGACAATGAGATCACACAGTCGCTTTGTCGCTGAAAGAGACCATGGTAAGATCAAGGTAATATGTAATGTTTTCTCCGCGCCATGTTAACAGTTGATAGCCAATGAGAATGAAGGAGTTATGACAACGTGTTTCAAAAGATTGTTGAGCTGTTATCAAGGAGCCAATAAGATCAAATCTGGATCTATTTTCAAATTTAATAAGGTTTTTATATGAAAAGTCATCATTTGAAATTGATCATTTGTCAATTTGAATTGCCATGGCTAGGAGCTAGAATTCATTTCACAGCACGTAGGAGTAAAGACAGAAAAGACTGAGTTGCAAATCCATGAATGAGATTGGTGCATTTATAGGCATTACCGTTATCATTATATCTTACCAAGTTTTCAAGAATCTAGAGCTCATAATTTGCATCAGTGATTTTCATTTTCAGAGAGAATAGAACAATCAAATTCTACAGAGTAAATAGTGAAGATTTCAGTTCAAAATTCAAAAGTGTGAATTATTAGTGCTGAAGGTTGAAGATTTGAGCTTATTCATGGTGAGGGTTTGTAGGAGATTTGTTTCAATACCGGTAACAAAGAAAAGGAAAGTTGATCAATGACAAATTATACCAGGAATCATGAGCAGAGCAGTAAGTGTTTCTTCTACTAGTGGGGTAAGAGGGGATGATGATGATGTGAAAGGAAAAAGAAACTATTCAGAGGAGTTCATCCAGTTGCTCCCAGATTCCAATTGAGGTAAGAAATTAAATGATGATTATTTAGGGGATAATTATGCATTCATAAGAGATGCCAAGACACCAAAATATTCTGGTTACCATTTATTTAGTTACTTTCATAAGAACAGTGATGACCCTATGCCAACTTCAAACCCCTGGACTAGTGGACTAGCCAAATTAGTTGTTCCTGATGTTTTCATTGATGTAGATTTGATTTTAGAATTGGCTAGTAGATATGATACTGTGTCCAAATCCATTAAGAATAATTATGGTACTATCTTGGTGACCCTAGACCGAGCTTCTTTCATGAAAGCTTTTGACATTTACAACCCTTGTTCCACTGAAATCAATTTGAAAGCCCTAGCTGCCAAGTATACCAAAGAGGCTCCTATTGTAGCCAAATTTATCCAGGCCCACACACCAAGGGGAACCATAAATTATATTTCCCCTATTCCAAATGATCCATCTCCATATTTCTATAAAGACTTAGCTTTCTACATGAAATATATATCTTATTCCCTATGCAGAGTCTTAGGAGTAGACAGTGGGAGAGAGAGAGAGGGTATCATCAGATATGTTGATGATAATCCTAGAATTACAAAGCCCCTATGTGAGTACAGATTACGACTACATACAATTTTTGATAGATAAAATGCATCAAGGATTCCTTGATATCCAAAACAAAGTAGGAAGCCCTAAGTTCCTACAGTACTCTTTGTTGATGCACCTTGTCATGTTCTACAATTTCCCTATTATGGACCAGTCCAATTTACAAATCAGGAGGTTCTATCATGGACAAAAGAACCCTATGAAGTTATGGTTGAGAGTGTGGAACTACACCTCTAGGGAGCAAGAATTTTGTGCTTTTGAGAATTGGGTAGTTTCCCCATTGTTAAGCAATTTGGGAGTAGATATGACCAGACTTCCAGTGAAGGTGTTGCAGTTATTGAGACCTTGTCAATTTGTTGACAAGTGGAATGGTGACCATAAATGGGGTGACTTCTATTGTCACTGGAATTTCACATTGATTAGAGTTTATGGTTGTTCACAGCCTCCACATATTTTTCCCTACAGAGTGCCACCAAGGATTGCAATAATGGAATTTTTATGGTAGCTCATGTTAAAAGATAGAGAGCACCTAGCCTCTCACAAAAAAGAAACTTTCACTCCTAGGTAGTTCATTGCCTCATATTTTACAATTGGAAAGAATGCTTATGACCCTATTAATGGATGGCTAAGGCATTATAGGATGAATGTGGCCTTATACAGATATATTGATACTGAAGGATTCATTGAGAGTGCCAAGAAACTCTTGACACCTACCATCCCTATCACCAAGAGGCATCAACCCTGTGAGGAGGAGGATATAATAAGAAACATCCTTGAAGAGGATGTAATTGCATCCAGGTTATCTAAATATCATGATCTGATGGAGCTGGAGTAGTAATTGAAAAGAAAAGGAATCCCATTTGGTGGATTTTTCCTAGGACTGCCTTACTTGCAGAAGTTAGAAAAGATGATTGAAAATCATAGCTTACTCAGGAATCAGATTGAGGATCAAATTGATGGCAAGGATAGAGGGCCCAACAAGAAGTCATCATCAGAGTATAGAAGTAGCTACTCTATTCATAGTCCACCACCCCAAGATCAGCCACCTCAAAATGAGGAAAACATCATTGATTTAACAGAAGCACAAAAGGCTGAAGTGGTTGTAGAGCCCCCACAGAAAAAGAAAAGGATAGAAGCAGGGGAGCCCTCTGTAGCTAAGACCCATAAGAAGAAAAAAGATAGAATTGGTGCCCTATTCACAGGTACCAGTGCATATGATCATCAATTGAGGAAGTTTATCAGAGAAGGCAAGAAAAAGAGGGAGGATACAGATGATAATGTAGAGATGCCTCTCCTTCTATGCCAAGATGAAAGATAATTATAGCAGGAAGAGTTTCTAAAGGATGATGAGTTCATCAAAACAAAAGTGTTTAGAGACTTCTTGATATGGGCTAAGAAAGAACAAGTTGCAGCACAGTTAAAGTCACAAGGAGGAGAGGAAATTATTAGTGAAGCATTACAAGACCTCCAAGTCTATGATCCAGAGTCAGAAAGTTTGACTCCTAAAGAAGCCAAGCAGCTCGTAAAGTCCAGTGGAATGCTCCTAGTAGAGGGATGGGACTTAGCCTCAGCATTTATAATAGATCAAATTAGGAGGCAGCCTGATGTCAATTTTTCTATAGAGACACAAGTTGGATAAATGATAAAAGGGTGTGGATATGACTCTAAGTCTCAAGCCCTTGCAATGTGGTCTCTTTCTCCAAAGAACCAAAAGCCATCACTTATAAATGTTCAAGAGAAAATGGAGGGAGACAAGATAATTTGGTCAGTACACAACATAGGAGACCTGGAAATATCTCAGGTATTGACACATTTTTCTCATTTGAATGAGGCAAAGGCAGTACAAATGTCTAATAGATATCAGAAACTATTTGATGAATCAAGTTTGATTGCTAGGGACACAGAGTTAGGTCTAATGAAGATCAATGAAATGGAGAAAATAATTGCAGACCTAACTCAGAAATTGTAAGAAATGCCTAAGGTTACCACTGCTGAACACAAAGAAGGAAAATATGTTGAGATCCAAATAGAGGATATAGAGTATGATGTAGCAGAAACAGAGCAAGGGATTAGTGAGCATAATAATGTTATTTTAGGAGCATTAATGGAAATTTTGCAACATAGGATAGATATATTAAAAGACAATGTGGATATAGTATATGGATCCTATAGTAAATTTACAGGCCTACAAGTGAAAGTTAATAATTTTGTATCAATTTTGAACCCTTATTATACTACATGGTTAGTGAGAACCGAATTATTTGAGAGGTTAGCATCTTTGCAACCACTAAGATCAGATTTACCAGAAATAGTAACCCAGGTTAGGGAGGATATAGAAAAGATAGGGGTAACCTTGTCCTTTTTCAAAGGCAAGGCGAATCATATTGAGGCAATAATAAATATGTTTGGGCCTGATTACAATAGATTTGTGCCACCAATAAGAACAGAAGATAATCAAATCAAGCCACTAGGGGTATGGAGCTCGGAATTTGAAACTGTATTACCTAGTAAAGAGGTGTATGTTTCTAACAAGGGAGAAATAGATATGGAAATATATAACAAGATTCTAAATGAAGCCTTTAAGGCAGAAACATAGTTTAATAAATTCATTACAGATGTCAAGAGAATTACAGATGTAAGGTGGGATAGACAGAGGACACAATTGGAGAACATTCAGAGCTTTGAATGGCCAAAGGAAGATGATGTCATAGCATGGGATGTTTTAACAAATCCTAAGAAGAAAATATTGTCACTGTTGACCTGGATGTTATTGATGAAGTATAGGAGGACACACGACACCTGCTCTTTGAGCACAGGAAGGTTAGTCATAGTGAAGACTAGTGTAAATTAGCCTGTAATTGCGGTCACTAGGTCTCATTACAAATATCAAAGGCTATCCTAAACACATACAAACAAAGGTGCCAGTAATCACAAGAAGACAAACATCAAATCAGATTTCATTCTTCATTTTTGTCCATCCACCTCTTGGTCTTTTCTTGTCTTTTGTCCTTTCTATATTTTTAGGGTTAGGTCTTAAACCATCCAAAGCTTGTTGCATCTTTACTTATTAAGGATTCCAAGATGGTTTTAGCCTTAAAATATAACATATTGTAACTTTTTTGAAGGAGGATGGAATATAATTACAAGGCAGACTACTACAATTTTGTGTGGGCCTCTGTACTTTTGGTTTATTGAATGTATTTTGAAGCAGTTAGACATTAATAAAATACATTGCAATATCTATTTTATATCTTGTGTTGTCTATTTTGTCTTTGTTCAATCTTTTATGTGTTTATTTGTAAGGCATTTAAATACATCAACTACAAGGTAGTTGTGCAATCATTTGTGAGGTCCTTCAAGGAAGGAATAATTCTTTTAGGTGATCCCAGGAAGCTGTATATTGATATTAAGATCTGATAAACAAAGTTATAGGAGTGAGTGGCTAGTTTGTAAGGCATTCTATCTAGGTTGCATCTATTTTCATTAGTCACCTAATTGTGGATTTACATTCAAGATTGACTTTGTTGCCCATACGATCATGCACTGGTTTATGGTTTACCAAGTAATTGTTCATCAACCAATATTTAAGATCAATCAATCAAATTACATTACACTCATAAGAAATCTTATATTTACAACTAATTATATTCACAGAGTATACAATTCAATTTGTTGATTCCTTCAAGAGAGAACCAAATAGGTTGCCCCTCCTAAGTTCAGAGAACTATAAAAGGAAGAAGGATGAGAATCCTTATCACATTACTATTTTCTATTGTCAAGATAATAGTTTGGCTTATTAAGCTTTGTATCAGGTTAAGCATAGTCATTTGCATAGTCTTCTACTTATTGGTACAGTAAAAGGCATTCAAAAAACTAGTAAGAAGACATAATCCACTATAACTAATACTGCAAGTCAGTAATCATTTAAAGGTAATACCTACCTGAGTCTGTGGATCTCAAAAAAGAAGAAGGATCTTATCCAATCCTCATCAATTAGGATTTTCTTGCATATAATAAATTTAAATATACAAGAGAAAGCATTTATACTATTTTGAAAAGATATTTTCAAGAAAAATCCCTAACAGAATCTTGCACCATCTAAGAAAGGAAAGGAGATATTTAAATGTTCTTCAACATGTTACTTTAATGATTATGAATCTATCTTGTTTGAAGAAAGAGAACAACAGGAATTGGAAGCTTTAAAATGACAGGAAGGATAAGCCATGAATATTCAAGGATAAGAACAAGAAACTATGCTACCTAGCTGAGGAAGGTGTTACCGATGAGGAATCTGATGGAAGAGATGAAGAAGAAATTGTACTTGTTGCAGTAAAGGAAGAACCCTCAGAAGAAGGTGAGAAATTTTTGGTTTCTAAAATGACTCACAGTGCTAACTGCATTATTGACAGTGGGTGCACTCACCATATGACCAGTGATAGAAACAAATTCATCAAGATGGAAGAATATGATGGAGGCTCGGTAAGATTTAGGAATGTTGCTCCATCTTTGGTAAATGATAAAGGATCTATTTCTTTGAATGATAAAATAAATTGTGATGATGTTTACTAAGTTGATGGTCTGAGATACAATTTGTTAAGTGTTTCTTAGTTGAATAACAAAGTATATAGATTGGATTTCAATGGAGGTATATGCAGGATTATTGGGAAATCAGGAGAATTGATTTCTACAAGTGAACAAACTAAAGGCAACTTCTTCCATCTGAATTCTACTATTAAGAGTTGTATGATTTCTAAGGTAGAAGATTTTTTTATGGCATAAGAGATTTGTTCATGTAAATTTTGATAACTTGATCAAAGTTAGCAAGATGAAGACAGTGAGACGTTTTCCCAACCTAGTGAAACCAGGCAATGTAATGTGTAAAAAATGTCAGCTTGGGAAGTTAACAAGTTCTAGTTTCATCAGTAAAAATTATTCTTCTGAAAGTATTTTAGATATGGTTCATACCAATCTATGTGGTCCAATGAGAACTCAGAGTTACTATGGTGATAGATATTTCATGTTGCTTGTTGATAATTATTCTAGAATGATATGGGTTATACTTTTAAGAGACAAATATGAATCTTTTCACATGTTTAATATCTACAAAGCCAAAGTGGAGAAGGAGACTGGTAAGACCCTAAAATGCCTTAGATCTAACAGAGGAGGTGAGTTTACTTCACATGAATTTACTACATATTGTGAAGAACATGGAATTCAACGATAGATGTCAGTTCTTAGAACACCTTAGTAGAATGGTATTGTTGAAAGAAGAACTAGGTCTATCATTGATTGTGCTAGGACATTAATGATTCAGAAGGATTTTACACAGATATTTTGGAGATAAGTGGTGAGCACTGTTATTTACACATTGAGAAGAGCTTAGTTGAAGAAAGGTACAAACAAAACTCCCTATGAGCTATGGAATGGTCGATCACCATGTGTAATTTATTTCAAAAAAATTGGGAGAGAGAGAGAGAGAGAGATTAAAATACAAGAAAGTTTGACCCAAGAAGTGATGAGGGGATAGTCTTAGGATACTCCTAAAAGAGTGAAGCGTACAAGTGCTTGAAAAAGAGAACAAATAAGATAGTGGAAAGTGCTAGTGTAAGAATAGATGATTTTTTTGAGAAAAATGATGAATCCAGCAAGAAGGAACCCAAATACTATCATGGGTTTGTATATGTACAGTCGGTGGAGCAGGAAAGTACAACAGAACCGATGGAGAGATAGGTCAATGAATATGAACCGATACAAGCGGTTGAAGAAACTCCTAGAACATAACCGATATTGCCAAAGTATTTAAATTTGAATCATTCCCTTGATCAAATTATTGGTGACAAAAATTTAGGTGTGTTAAAAAGAAGGAAGGAGAGAGAAGGTACATGTTTGCTATTTGAATTTGAGCCTAAAATGGTGAAAGATGAATTGAAAGATGAAGATTGGGTGAAAGCTTTGGAAGAAGAATTGGAGCAGGTTGAGAAGAACAAAACCTGGACACTAGTGCCTAGACTGGTGGACAAGAATGTGATTGGTACTAATTAGATTTTTAGAAACAAGATGAATGAGATAGGTGAAGTGGTAAGGAAAAAAGAAAGATTGATGTGCAAAGGATATGCACAAGAGGAAGGCCTAGACTATGGTGAAACATTTTCACCTATGGCCAGACTTGAAGGTGTAAGGATATTGCTTGCATATGTTGCTTATAAAGGATTCAAGGTATATCAAATGGATGTTAAGTCAGCTTTCGTTAATGGTGTTTTGGAAGAAGAGGTATACATTGAATAATCTGAAGGATTTGTTAATTTAGAAGGTAAGAACATAGTGTGTAAATTACAGAAATATTTGTATGGGTTGAAACAAGCACCTAGGGAATGGTATGATTAATTTCACTCATATCTTATTCAAATTGGTTTCCTAAGGATAAGTGATATCAGTAATGTGTATTTGAATATTGAGAAAGGTGACAATTTTTTTATCATAGAGATATTTGTAGATGATATCATTTTTGGTGGAAATGAAGAGATGAGAAGATCATTTGCACATGAGATGAGGAAAGAATTTGATATGTCTATGATCATTGAGATTAAATTCTTCATTGGATTGCAGTTTCAACATATGAAAGATGGTATCTACATAAGCCAGTCTACATATGTAAGGAAAATACTGAAGACTTTTGGGTTAGAAGAATCAAAACTGGTTGGTACCCCTATGGTAACCAGTTGCAAACTATCAAAGGAAGATAATTCTAAAGGGGTGGATGAGACACTTTATAGGTCCATGATTGGTAAGCTATAGTATGTAGTGCACATCTGACCAGACAAAGAATAGGTAGTTGGATTAGTGGCCAAATTTTCTTCTAATCCTAAGGAATCTCATATGGTTGCAGTAAAGAGAATCTTCAGATATCTTAAAAGGACTTAAGAATATGGTCTCTAGTATGGACATAATGGCGATTTCTCTTTGAATGTGTTTACTGATGTTGATTGGGAAGTTAATGTTGATGATCAGAAGGGAACAAGTGGAGGTGCATTCTTTCTTGGAGATAGGCTTGTATCTTGGACAAGCAAGAAGCAGAACTGTATATCTCAATCAATAGTTGAAGTTGAGTATGTTGTTGTTGTAATTAATTATACACAGGTAGTATGGATGAAGCAAATTGTGGAAGGAATTCTGGAGAAGTTAACTAAACTGGTGGTTATCTATTGTGACAATACAAGTGCCTTTAACATTTCACAGAACCTGATGATGCACTCTAAGACTAAGCATATAGCTATCAAATAGCATTTTTTTAGAGAACGGGTATAGGAAAAGGAATTGAGTTTGGAGTATGTGCCAACTAAGGAGAAGGTTGTTGATATTTCACTAAGCCATTGCCTAAGGATACATTTGAGTATTAAGAGGTAGGTTGTGGATCATTCCCCTATTTGATTTGAATTTTGGAAAAAAAGGACGCAGGTGCATCAATCCAACTGTATTCATTGAAAATATTTATGTTTGGATTGATGTTGTGGGACTACTCCTTATTGGGAGGATTCTATGTAGTAATATGTTTTGGTTAGTCAGGTACAAGAAAGAAGATATCAAGTGTTTTTGGCACCTTTGGTATTGTTGTCAAAGGGGAAGAATGTGTTTATGATAAAGAGGGAAATTGTAGAAGGAAATTATACAATGAAACAAAGGGAGACAATGTTCAAATTTGTAGAAGGAAAGTGTAGATGAGAGAAGTTCAGTGAAAGGGGGAGTAATTGCAGAACATGTGAAAGGCAGAAGTGTAAAAAAATTATGCATAAATTATCATGTTGGAGAGAGGAAGAGATTTTTTCCATCAATGTCAAAGGGGTAGATTGTTGGCATATCTGATGCAGTGATGGTAATTGAGTTTTGGAGATGTCATGATATATATTTGATTACAAGATGATCAATTATTATGTTGTCATTGATGTCAACTATTAAACTTGTGTTCTTAGTGTGTTAACAAGCATAGTTTTTATGAATGAAGGGTTGTAGTGAGTTTCATTGGTTTTTATCTTTATGAGAGACTTAGGTGTGTCTTTGGATGTCTAATGCATGACCTCTACTACTAAAGTGATCTTATGTGAAAGTTGTGATCGGTTGAAGTATAACAATGCAACTACAAGAACTGTTAATGAAAGGTGATAGATGATTTGAATGTCTTGTCAAATATTTGTTGCATCTTTTGGCACGGTCACTAGATGTGGTGGTCAACAGTGATCATATGCTACAGTTACAACCGCAACTAATTTGAGTGACTGGTGTGAAGGATAGGTGACCGATGAGCAGAGACAAAGTTGTTAACAAGTTAAAGTGTTTGTGTTCTTGAGCGACAATTGATAAATCTTTGATCGGTGATTGGTGTTGATTTTATGGTGGAATCGGTTGAGATAGTCACAATCTGGTTATGTGTCTTCATGATTGGAGGTGATGATCTGGCATGACATTGTTCAATGCTAGCGCATGGAGAAGATTCTAGAGGAAGCTTTTGTTTGGTCAAAATATGTTTGACTCCTTGACACAATATTTTATGTAAATCGTTGTATTGGCTAACGCAATCTTGGAAATATGTTTTGTACATTTTTTTTGGTGGTGCGTTGGATCTGAGAGGGATGTTTGAAATTCTAATTTACGGATTGATTAAGGTAGCAAACTTAAAATTTTAGTATATAATGAATGAAGTTGAAAGTTGAGAGTGTTGATAGTGTGTTGGACAAGTGCGATGAAAATTTTGAGTTGTGATCAAGCCAGGGAAGAGTTAAGTGTGTTGAGAAGAGATTGCGTGCTTTAGTGGATCTGATCAAGTAGGTATAGTGTTGTTCTACATATCATTATTTTTTTTGTTCCCTAATAGTTGCAGTAGGTTAAATCCCTTAACCAGGAAGGTCTTAACAAATCTTATTTGTAAATCCTCTAGCAAGGTGACACTTTGTCAAGTGTTCAAATTCCTCTAATAAGGCTACTCTTAATAGGGTAAAGGTCCTAATAGGCCTAAGGCAAATCCTTTAACCAAGTAATACCTAAAAGTGCTTTCTTAAACACCTAACAGGGTTAAGCTCCTCACAGTGCGTACTTCATAAGAGTACATCATTTAGTGTGTACTAATTCCCACCGTGGTTTTCTCCCAATTTGGGTTTCTTCTAGATAAATTTGTGTGTCAACTTTGTGGATGGAATTGCATGTTTATGATTTTCATTTTCTATAATTAAGGTTAATCTTGTGAATGTTTGTTTAAGTTTAAGAGGTTAAAAAGCTGAATTATTTGATAGATTACCAATTCACCACCCCTCTCAGTAATCTAATCTTAGGACTAATATGTTCATCAAACCTAATATGGCTAAAGCTTATGATAGAGTGAGGTGGGATTTCTTCAGGAAAATCCTCATCGCCTTTGGCTTCATCCCAGAGTGGGTTAGTTGGATTTTGAGTTGTGTCACATCTTCTTATTTCTCTGTTATTCTAAATGGGGAGCCTTCTAATTTATTTTGAGCCTCTAGGGGTCTTTGCTAAGGAAATCCTATTTCTCCCTATTTATTTATTATTATGGTTGAGGGCCTTGGCAGATTTATTAATTCTCAAGTTTCTTAGGATTAGGTTCACGGTTGGATTTGGGGTAATGGGTTACCCAGGCTTTCTCATCTCTAGTATTTGGGTGATAGAACTCTTATGGGGATTTCTATAATACATGAAGTTGAGACCTTCAGGCAAAATTTATACATTTATTTGGCTACTTCTGATCAAAAATTCAATGAGCACATATCCTCAATCTATTTTTTTAATACTTCAGAGCCTATCCAAAGGAGGATTGCTAACATTCTGTGATTTCAAATTGGATCTCTCCCCCTGATTTATTTCTGCATTCCTATTGTTATTGGTAGGAAGCCTAGGATTTTCTGGTAGGAATTGTTTCATAAGTTGCATCAAAAGGTTAATAATTGGACTCATCGGTGGATCTCTACTACTGCAAGGGTAACCCTTCTCCAATTGGTGATTCAATCCATTCCTATTTATAGATGATTGGTCCAGGCTTCTCTTGTGTATTTTCTTAATAAATTTGCAGAATTCCAAATGGAGCCTAATTAAGTGGGAACTTGTTTTCTGGCACAAAAAAGGATCTCTTGGCCTTCACTCTACTCTTTGATTGGCCAGGCTCTTGCAGATAAGTTATATTGTCGGCGGTGTACTAGTCAAAATCAGCTTTGGTCTTGTATCCTTACACATAAGTATTTATCATGAGTTAGCCACTTTGATGTCTCTAAGTATCCTTTAGAGCATAGGGGATTGATGGTTTGGAATAATCTAAAGATTGGAGCTCATTTAGTTAAGCGAAGCATTTTTTGGATCTACAACAGGGGCTCTGAGGCTCTCTTTTGGATGGATTCTTGGGATGGTAATCCCCCTGTTATTTCCATATATCTGCATTTGCAGACCCTCTTTAATTACTTTATAGCGTTTGGTTGGGATAAGGTTATGCACTATAAGACTGTTCAAAATTTTGGTATGGCGATTGATTACAGATGGAAGAATTCTTATGATTGGCCACCGGGTGGTCTAGAGAGGGATCAAAATGAGTTGGTTCAAATTTTGGCTTATAGGGTGTGCAACTCCTTGGGGAGTCCAAATGTCTTGGCCTGGGGTAGTGATTCATCTAGAAAATACTCTTTTTTTACAGGCTACATGGAGCTTAACAGACAATTGCTTGGAGGTATCGAGGTGCCTTGGTGAAAGAAGGTTTTGAATAAATTTTCTTGTCCCAAGTCCAATTTTGTCCTTTGGCTTGTGGTTCACTACCATTGTTTACATGGGATAATATTTGCAAAGGATGATTTTAGGGCCCCTCAATGTGCATTATGTGCTACAATAGTGACGATTCAGTTTCCCATCTTTTCTTTCAATGCCCCTATGTCGAAGAAATTTGGCACTTTTGGTGGGGTTTATGGGGCCATTCTTGTTGTCGTGTCTCTTCTTTATCTAATCTCTGGGCGCATGGGGGTAATCCCACTACTAAAACTTCTTTTCTTTAGGTTCCTTGGACTCTTGGTCCTTCTTTTATTATTTGGCATGTTTGGCTAAAAAGGAATTGGAGGAATTTTTAGGATATCATGATGGATGCTTTACATTTGTGGTGGAAAATTATGCAGTCTCTTCAGGATAATGTTTTGGCTAAGGGTGATTTAACAGGAGGTGTGGATCTAGGTGATGTTTCTATCTATTCCTGCCTTAATTTTCCTCTTCACAGGGGCACTTCAGTGTTTGGTGGTCGGAGTTGCAATAGTAGAGGCAGACATCGTTTATAGCAGGTTAATGATCGGGAGGGTGTTTGGACTCCCCCTCCTCCTGGAGTTTTAAAATTTAACAATGATGGCTCATCATGGGCATTCTTTCATTGGTGGAGTTGGGAAAGATAGTTCTAGTGATGTTAATTTTATTTTTTTTGTCTGCAAGGGCTTTCATACTAATAATTTAAAGGAGGTTCTTGCCATTTTGTATGATGTTCAATGTTGTTTGGCGCTTTGTTGGGGAAGAATTAGTTGTGAATCTAATTCTTAGTTGGTGGTGCATTTCTTAAATAGGAAGGAGATTGGGGATGGTAGTTGGAATTTATCTTTAGTTATCAGATAGATTCTCCATTGTGCAGCTTTGTGGATTCAATTACTTTCACCCATATTCCTAGGGATTGGAATGGTGTTTCAGATTGTTTGGCCAAATGGGCTTAAGATCATATGCAGGGATAGAATATAGAGGATAAGGGGAAATTTCCTCCTGATATGGCTCATATGTGGGATCAGTTACTATACAGTGATAGGAATCTCTAGTTCTTTCTCTATTGGGCACTTTGTTTGTATCTCTTTTGTCATTGAATAAATTTTTACCCCTCTTTTAGTTAATAAAAAAGACACATGAAGCTAGTAAGAGAAAAAAATGAGTTATATGAAATTTACTTCGTGGAACAAGTGTAATTGACTCTAAATCTTCCAATTTATTGAATCCTTTTTCATCTTAATACTTTTTTATTGAAAGAAGAAATTTAGAAAAATACATAATCAAAAAAGATGTTCAAGAAAACAAGATATTGTATGCAACAAAAAAAACTAGTGGTGGACACTCAAAACCAAGTTATAGTACATTGGGAACCTTGAACAACTCATTACACTATCAAAACAAAGTCATTACATTGTCTCATGTTGCGTATTGAAAACATGAAGCCACACCATTAACCATTTTGTCTTCATTGCTATTTTTTTGAAGGAATATATCTAAAAGATTATCTAAAAGAAATGTTACAACAGAGAGAAAAAACAAGTCTACATCGCATGAATAAATGGAATAGTAGGAGCAAACTGTTGTAGTTAAATCATATGTGGAAGGATGGGAAGCCACAAACATGTCAACCAATTGCTGGTACAAATCCAATGTCTTCCATTTATGCTAGAAATAGACCAGCTATAGCCGCTGTAAGAGAAAATCAGAAACTAATCAGCATAACAAAACCAAATTTGGGAGATACTCATTGGGGAAACATTGGCAACATGTCCTTCTGGAGGTGATTTGAGAGAAATGGGAATCTCATAATTGGCACCTACAAAGGATTGACAATGGACCATGTGGAGACTCAAATTGGAGCAGTTGAAGGTCAATGGAGGTAGGGTGGTGAGTTTTGGAGAACAAGAGCGGGCATCTTAAATTCCAAAGATGATTAATCATCACTTGCATGTAGGTCTGCGTGATCATACTGTGGGATTTAGATGTAATACCCACCTCCTAGGTTGCTTTTCAGTTGTGGATGCCAAACTCTTTTAGGCATTTTGGATGTATGTGTGGATTTAAATAGATGGTTTAGATGATATTATTTGTTACATTTTAGTATGTTATTGATCCATTGTTAGTATGTTATATCATTGGTGTATATGTGATTTATGGTTATTTTATGATGCTTATGTATATGTTAGGATTTCATTTCGATTATGGTTTTCTGACAATACTGACCTTAGATTTATATGCACATGGATCACTGTATGTATTCATTACTGTTTGATGTGCTTGGTATGGTATGGGATAGAGTCGTAGTTACTTTCTTCGGCGAGATCCACACGATAACCTAGTCTCAACCATTGTTTGTCATATGATATATGCATGTATGTTTCGTCTTTGTGATGACAGGATTGCAGGTACCGGGCTATGTCTTCCCTGAATTGGCAGGAGTGAGCGTGCCCTATCGCATTAATCTCAATGGTAAGAGAGGGGAGATAGTTTTTAGGTCCAAATGCTATCCTAAACCTAATTGTCCTAGTTAGTGGACAAGTATCTGTTTTGACTACCCTGACCGAATTCGTATAGCTGATAGGAATTTGTGTATCCCTTTCCTTAATCATGTTTGATTTTGCATGTTTTCGATTTCAGGTGGTTGATGTGATTATGTGAGTGTTATATCATGTTATTTATTTAATTGAATATTATTGCAATTAATTATTAAATATAGGGTATTTAATTAATTGAAAATTAAATTAAATACCTATGTTTAATTAAAGTGCAATTATTGAATATTAATATGTAATTGAATGATTATTTGAATATTAGAGTAAATGAGCCTTTATGCTTAAGTAAATATTTAGTTGCATGGTTAATTGATTAATTTAATTGAAATTATCTCTCATGCATTTTCAATTTAACACTTTGCTTTTATATTCCTAAGTTGAGTTTTGCATTCTTTAAGTGGAATTGAAAATAAAAGAATTATGTTAATTAATAATTAGAGAATTTATTTTCCCTTTAGGGTTTTCACTTTTGGAAACCTAATTGCTTGGGATATCTATATCTTTGGATTGGAAGCCTTTTTAGAGGTTGTTCAATCAGGGAGAAGGAGAAATTAGGTGATTGGGATTTTGAGAGATTACTTGGATTTGTGGCTTCTTTTGCTTGGTATTGTGGCTTCTTTTGCTTGGTATTGTGCATTCTTCTTGCTTGGATTTTGGAAAATTGTGCTTCTCATCAGTTATTGAGGTAGGGTCTTCATCTTTTGAATTCTAGTTTTCAGATCCCTGTCTTCCATGCATCTGAAAGCTAGGACCCTTTTGTGTGATCTTCCTTGTTTTAAGTATTTAGTGTTTTCATTGATTTAGAATTGAAAAATGTGATCTTGGTATTAATTTGTGTTTTATTTCAAGCTTGCATGTCAGATATGTGTTTGTGGGCATAAAGGGTTTCATTTTTGGGTGTTAAAATTTAAAGGGCATTAGGGTTTTCAATTGATGTGTATGAGTTTTCAATTTTGGGCCTTAGGGTTTCACATCTGTAGGAGGAAGACTTCTTTGAGGAAGAATTGATATATGTTGTTAAAATTGCTTGAGACCCTCAGATCTGTAGCTCCTTGCCATGAAAATATGAATTCCGTACCTTCATTATGTCCTTGCCCAAACCCTAATCAAACCTGGAGGAAAACAAGTGATTGGCTAGATTTGCATGCTTGGAAACAAAAGAAAACTACTCTTGAAAATAAATAATTATATTAAGAGATATATGGATTTTCATTGTTTTTGTCATCATGCATGTATTAGAGGAGAAGAAAAATCCCTTCCTTGATTATGTAGAATTCCTATTGAACATTCAAGCCTATATTATTGAAAAATATAGTTATTATATTGCCCTTGATAGGGAATTAGTTTTCCCTATTACAAATTATTGTTAGAAATTAATTTATAAAAAAAAAAATACAACTTGTTGTTTTAATGGAAAAAAAAATATAGTCCTTTAAAGAATCCACCAGTAAATTAAATATACAGAATATAATAAATAAATGAGAATTATTTATTGTAGTAAAACTGTTATTAATTAAAGCAAGGCATTAAATTTTAAATAGTGTTTTAAAAAATAAAAAAATTAAATCAGTAGTGGGAGGCAAGGGCCACCACTTCCCCCTACCCCCCATGGGGTCGGCCGCCGTGCGATACCTACAGCAGTGGGCCGCGGGGGCTGCGGTCCCCACTGCCATAGTGGGTCGCGGGCTGACTGCGCGGTACCCACTGTACAGTGGGCCACGGCAAGCCGCGGTACCCACTGTCGTGGGGCCCGCGTAGGGTGTGGCGAGACCTCCCCAAAAATTATATTTATTCTATTTTTTTATATGTGGTTTTTTTTTAATTTGATTTAGAATTTAATTAATTCATTTTTTTCTTTTTTAATTGAATTTTAATTTATAATTAATATTATTTATTAATTAATATATATAATATTAATTTTAATTTATGATTAATATTATTTAGTAATTAATATATATAGTATTAATTTCAATTTATATTAGTATCATTTATTAATTAATATATATGTAGTATAATTTCTAATTTATATATATATGTGCGTATATATATATATATATAAATTAATAATAAAATGGATTTATTAGAATTGAGATTTTTAAAAAGGGGTTATTTTGACGAGATTGATGCTAAAACTTATGGATATTCATTTTAGTAAGAATACATCATATGCAAGTTGTTTAATTGAGGAAAATGAGGGAACTAATGTTAGATTGACATTGAAGGCTTCTAAATTGTATTTTATAATTTTGTAATTATAACTAAGAA
>MU224301.1:572473-582530 GCA_018584345.1 Thuja plicata
AGCTTAGGTTATCCTACGTGTGTCAGTTACTTCTAGTGTTGTTTAGTGTTCCTTGTTTGGGATTAGAGTGCTTCTAGGATCTTCCTTTGCATTGGAGTTTGAGGTCATGTGTACCTTGTTTGTATTCCTGTTGTATACCCCGTGTGATGGGCCTGTTACTATCTCCTCAGCACAGTGGGAGTGGACCTTTGGTTCCACATGGTTGGGTGGTAGTGATTCTTATTACCATTGAGATTCTGACGGATTCTTCTTCATGCTTGGATGTTCCTTGTTGCAGTTTCATCTTCATAGTCTTTTGGAGACTTGCTCAGTTATTTGAGTTGTGTATTTATACCATATGTTTATATTGGTTATCATCCTTAGAGGATGCATTGTATTGATTATTATGTATTGTTACATAACCTGCGACTTGTGTAGTGGATGTTGATTAGGTAGTGTACCTTATGGTATCATTTGTATATGTAATCTTTATTATGAGATGTATGTTATTGGTTTCAGATTATGTAACCTTTATGTCAGTTCTTATATTTGTATTCGTAGAATAGTTGTTTAAGTAATTCTACATCAAGGAACCCTCAAGGAATGTTAATCATGTATGAGTCGCATTTCATGTATGTCATGTACTTCATTGTGTTGCTTCCGCATTGTTATTAATTTTGTTTGTAAACATTAAAAAAAAATTATTCCGTGAACTTAGTGTCATGTTTAGGTTAAGTTCTCCTGGGTTCCCTGGCGGGGCATTACATTAGAGGACCCTGGGAGATTAGTTTTCTAGAAACATCTAAAGGAAAAAGAGTGGGGAGAGATGAGAAAAGTGAAAGGCGCAATTATTTAGAATGGTAGCAATACAAAAAATCATGTTTAATGGATTCAAGGTGGGTGTAGAATGTACAAGATGGTGAAGGATGGATGAAGGTGAGATGACTACAAATGGGAAGATTCACATGAAGGGTCTTCCAAGAGAAATATTGGGCTTGAGCATCGGCCTTTGATTTCCAATTTTTTTGACTGAGTTTATTTCGTTTACCCTAATGAAGACTGCATTTCCAAAATGAGTTTTAGTAGGGAGAGGTCGCAAGAGGTGGTAGAAGTTGTCTATAGATAGTTTTGAGTGGGAAGAATAGAGGCTATGCATAGAAGTCCATCTCTAGTCACAACAGAAGTTTTCATAATTGAGGATGGAAATTAGACCAAACAAATGAGGGGATACAAGTTTTTGAATACCTTGAATTCTTTATTTGTAAAAAAGAGGCCAAGTTGTATTGGATCTTAAGAAGCTTCCAAGGTCATGAGTTGAATCTTGTGGGGTCCCAATGATCTCTAAAATTTTGAATTCCTTTTTTAAAAAGTCTTTTACCCTTTAGTTATTTTATGAGCCCCAAGGACTTACTTTCAAGTTGAATTAGTGTATTCCACCAGATGGAAGACCCTGCAAAACTCAAGCCATGTCTAAGAGGTTGGGCATACCAAACAAGTTTTTTGGAAGTAATTTTCTAAGCTCTCTAGATAGAGTTAAACACAACATAACCATGTCTTTTAAAGTAAGGGACCATAAGAATTTTATCACAACAACTAATTGATTTTTAAGAGCCTATAGTTGTAGCAGTATGGATATATTGTCTAACCAATTACTTCCGAGGAGAATTTTCTTCCATGACTCTCACCACCCATTTGGTAGTAAGACAAATCCCTTGTGTAAAAGATCTATAATACCTAACCCTCAGTTATCTTTTGGTTGAATAAAATTGAACCAAGATGTAGCAATGAAGTCTCTCATGTTGCCCCATTTGGCCCAAATGAAGTTTCTAATTAGCTTGGTAAGTTGATTGTAACGAGTCTTGGAAGGGAGCCAACCAGACAAAATATAGACATGACTAGCAAGAATAATCTTGTTGGCCACTTGAATATGTCCTTCCATTGAAATAAAATGGTTGGACTAGTGTAGAAACTTCTTTTTCATTTTGGTCATAAACCAACTCCATGTGTCCTTACGAGATACTTTGATGCCAAAGGGGATTCCTATGTATCTAGTGATACAACCATGTTTTATTTCTCTCCAATCCTTAGGAATCGAAGGAGGGGTAGCATTAGGTTGAGTCATGAGGAATACAGTCTTGTGCATAGCCAATTTGGACCATGATATAGTGCAAAACAGGTGTAGGACATCCAAATTATTAGAAAATTTTGAAGCTCAGTTCTGAGTGAATAACATACTATCATCAAGAAAGTGTGAGTTAAGAGAAATAGAGCCTCCTGTCAAAGGGATACTTTTGATGAGATTCGTGGAAAGGGCATGTTGAAAAAGGTATCCTAAAGTATCATAAGCAAGGACATAAAGAAGAGGAGCCAGTGGGTAGCCTTGGCATTGTAGACACTTAAAAATGGCAAGTTTCTCTCATGCAACGACTTTACTAACATTATTATGAGATTATTAAATAAGATTTGTTATTTAATTAATACACGTCTTTACACTATATTCTAAATTCTAAATTTATCATTTTCCTATAATTTCATAGTTAAGTTATTTTAATTAATTACTTAATTATTAAACGTTTCATCAATTATTCATCTATAAAGTAATTAAATAACTAACATTATTTAATTATTCCTTGTATTATTATATTTAATAATTAAATAATCATATTATTTGATTAATACTTCTTATTATTACATTTATGTAATAATTAAATTAATTTCTCACTCATGATTAAATGAATAATATTTATTTAATTATACTAATTATTCCTCTAAAAATAAATAAATAAGTAATTATTGATTTATATGTCCCCACATGTGTAAATAAATAAATAATTTTATTTATTTAATCATATTTATCCTTCCAAATATGAGTTTCAGTTAACCTCTCAATCAACTCTTGTTGACTGATCAATCAAATCAGTTATCTATTTAATCTATCTAGTCTTGTATTCCACCTCATCAGTTAAGTCTTCAATGAATTCAGTCAACTCCTCAATCTATCATCTTAATAGATCAATCTATTCTCTTACCATATAAATCTATTATGTTGACAGACAATCAATTGAGTTAAACTCCCACTCACTCTGAGTTTAACTCTTCAACCACATGCAATCAGTCCCACCAATCATGGATTCTTGATTGGAACCCCCGAAATTCTTATAAATAGAGAGCTAATTATCTTAATTTGTGAGCCACAATTGCTTTGAATTTTTATGCTAGCACATCGGGCACTAGTTTTGAGAGCCCACGTTGCATAGAGAAGGAGAAAAAAGGACTTTTGATTTTCAGTTCACGTGTTTTTGAATTGATTTCATTATGATTCAATGATTGTGCATGATGTTTATTTGCTTCGTCTTTCGATATTGGGAATATTAACTGCCTAAGAGATCTCTTTGTGGTTGAGATTTTGATGTTATTGCAGGTTTCTACGGATCCTTATTATCCCAATTACAGGTGTATGGAATTTTGTAGAGGAAATTGAGGGGAAAAAGGACCATTGACCAACACTTTAGCATTAGCATTTTGACATGTTTACAAATCAAGGGGCCAAAACCCAATCACTTGAGCATATTTAAAATGAAAGGACAAAAAAATGATCATAGGCCTTGTCAAAATCTAATTTAATAATTAGAGCATCTTGATCTATTTTTTGTGACCATTCAGCAGTTTCCCAAGCTAGGAGAAGATTGTCCAAAATGAATCTGACTCCAAGGAACCCTGTCTGTTCAAATCTATCAATATCTTAAGTAGCACTTAGATTATTTGTGCCAAGGCTTTGTCTATTATCTTGTATGAAGTGTTAAGAAGGGTCATACACCTCCAACCATTAACTGGGTCTTCTTTTCCTTTTGAGATAAGATTAATCATTCCTTGGTTAAAAGAGGTGCCTAAAGAACTTGTTTCAATGGCTTCTATGTACACATGATAGAAGTCCTCTCAAATTTAAGGCCACGTAGCTTTGTAAAATTCTATTGGAAGATCACTATTCCTAGGGATTTTCTTTAAAGCCATAACTAAAATGGCCTCGTCTAAATATTCTATATTGAGGAAGCAGTAAAGGTAGTCGTTATGCTCTAGATCTATTTTACGAGGAACAAAATGGGATATGCTCTCATCTAAATTAGATAGAAGAGTATCTCCAACATAATCATCCATGAAAAGGCCTTTATAATACTCATACAAGATTTGTATGATTTCATAGTGTTGATTTTTCACTGAGACTTCAGAGTTATTGTTGGAAAAAATACATTCTTTTTAATTTTTGTGCTAAAGCAAGTCGAAGAAGAATTTTGAACCTCTATCACCCTCTTTAATTCATTATAGATGACCATAAATTTGGGCTCCTTTGATCTTATAAGCTTCAATTTTTTGTAGGATAATTTCATCCTAAACCATTGATTATGGAATGGTAATATTGGAAGGATTGGCGGCAAGGAGGATCTACTTTTAGTGCAATTAACCTTCAAGTGACTTTTCAAGTCTTTTGCATTTGGCAACAACTCTTTGACCATAGTCACAAAGAGAGATTATACAAGTGATGGTTCTTTCACGCCAATAAATCCAACGGTCTTGTTGGGGTTTAGTTTTAGATTTCCAAATCGCAAAGAGACTTCCAATACAATCATGGTGCTTTAGGTGGGAGATCTTTAGCTTAAACAAAAATTCTGAAATAAGGGAAACCGAGTTGGACAAGGAAATAGTGGTAATAATAGGAAATTGGATTGAAAAATTATCAACAAGGTCCAACTAAATATGTAAACCTAGCAGAGGAGGGGAGAATTTGACAATTAGGAGAGATATACAAAATGATCAAGGTGACTCATTTTCCTTAGAGAGTCATTCCTAAAGTTATGCCAAGTAAAACAGTGTCCTTTTTGAAACCCCACTTTGCCAATGATAGGATCAAAAAATCCAAGGGCATTTCTAGCTAAAGTCCATGTTGAAAATTTTTTATGAGAGAGGCTAACAATGTTGTTCCAAGCACAGTTTGCAAAATATTCCACCATATTAAAGTCACCACCTATAATCCATTCAACTAAGGACGAGCTTAGATGTAGCCAATCCTAGAGAAGAATTCTATCAATAGCGGTGTTGGGAGGATAGATGGGACACAATCCATAGAGGGTATCTTGAATTATAATAGTGGTCAAAATACAACAATTATAAGGATCAATACCAAAGCTAACAATATGTTGAGAAAGGCAAGGGGAAAGTCCCAAAACAATATCACCTCCTCCTTCATAATGTTTAGTATGTTGATGTAATATAGAAAATGGTGATCAATGGTAGACCCCCACTTTCTATATACATTGGAATATTAAAATCTGACCCTTAGGCCAAATCTGATTTGCACAACCCAAAAGGATGAAGGGATGCAAATGCAAGATCTAGATAATGGGTGGATTTAGGGTATTCCCTATACGAATAGAAATGTATGAAAGAGGAATACAAGAGATCTATGCTATGACTAAAGAAATGATTGTAGCAAGATGTAATATCATATCTAATGCATGAAAGAAAGTCCTAAAAGGGAATGAGAATGAAGATGTACTCACTTTGAGGGATAGATAGAGGAAGAGACTTAAAATCTATAGAAATCCTGTCAAATTGTGTTAGAACTGGAAACTAGTCAAGATCCATAAACATGAAGGTTGTGTCTGTTGGCTGTCAAAATATCAAGGTTGCAAGAACAAGTCAAAACAGGTTCGACCTATACCCAAAAAGGCTAAAACTGAAGGTCTTGAGACTATGACTGACACGGTATCCTCGTATCTGCAATCTGAATCCGTAACTCCTCAAATATGCACCTACACACAAAAGAGAAAGGGAAATTATTGGGGGGAGGGGGCTTGCCTTGGTCAAGCCCCTGTTTAGGAACTAACCTTGAATTGAAATAAAGGAAATGCTATCATTGAGTAGAGATTAAATACAACAATGAAGTATATCATACCATGTAGATGCAATTGTGCTTAGTAAGTGATCAATTATGTCAATGCAATAGCTTTGACTTAACACAAAAACCAAAAATAAATCATGTATGACAAAACCTCATGTAGTAGATACTTGTAGTTTGCCTCAATGTTGAATTGAAGAAGAGACAGAGTTGAATGGATGAATTTAGATCTCCTCCCTTTATGTCCAACTCCTTTGTCTCCTATGGAGAAAGAAGGTAGATCTATTGAAGGAAATGCATGAAGATGGATGAATGCCTTCAATGAATGCTTTCTTTCTTGCTTGAACTCCTTGAATGCACAATAGTTTGCTTGATTTCTTGAGAGTGGAGGTCTTACAATTGATGGATAGCTTGTGGATTGTGGATGTAATGGATGTGAAAATGAAGGGAAGAGGTCTCCTTTTATAGTTATTTCAAAGTCCAAATTCACGAAGGTCGACCTCACTAAACGGGAAAATGAAAACACCTTGCATTGGGCCTGAAACCCACCAAAATTTAACCCCCGAGGTATAGGTCAAAATAATTTTGACCTTTACTTGAAAGGGTAAATTTTGAGGTGAAGGTTGCGGAATTCAAGAGGTGTTAAGTGGTTCAGGGGAAAAATGGAAAGATAAGTAGGAAAATTGAGCATAAATGCATCCAAATCTTGAAATTACCAAAATGGGGGCCAAGAGGGAAATGAATTATGTGAATGGATGGGTAAATGTAAAATTGTGCATAAAAATAGAGCCAACCTAGAGTTTTTAGCAAGATTGAAGGAGAAGGTAGGACCTTGATTTAAATTATGTATGCAATTAGGTGCAATGTGAGGTCTTAACATAAGAAACACACTAAAGTGGGCTAAAATAGTCCCAAAATGAACACAAAAGTAAGTGCTTACTTTTTAGGACTATGCAGTTGAAAACAACATCTTAATACTTGTTTTCTCCTCGAGGCAAGGATCTTCCACTTAAGTGAGAGGGAAGAAGAAAATGAATCTTATAAATAATTTTGGGAGATAGTGTTACCTCTCTTTGGAGCCAAGGTTGCAATAGGTTAATAAATAATTGCATGGTTCATAGGGAAAATATTTGCTTGCTAGTAAGTTTAAATAATTACAAAAGCTTTGTATTCCAATCTATAGAATGTGAAAAAAAATGCATCATTCTCATGGGTGCACCCTTCCCATATCAAGAATAATAAAATATATATTCAAATATATACTCTGAAAATATTTGATTGGATATGTATTTTTTTTAAAATCAAGTTATCCAAGTAACATAATTTAATATAGGGAATGAGATGTGAAAAATAACCAGAAAAATCAACTGAAGTCTCATCAAGTAAGGTTGCAAGGGAATGGATAGGAGTATCAATCGTAGGCTCATCAACAACCAAAGTAGCAACGTTTGAAAAAAACAGAGCTTGAAACAAACTTTAAATTCTCCAAAGGAATATACCCATCAAGTAAGGTTGCAGGGTGTGGGACATGACCAACAACCATAGGCTCAAAATCAACAACCAAAGCAAAAAATTCTGAAATAGAAAATCTTGAAATAAACTTCAAGCTCTCCAAAGGAATATCCCCATCAAGTAAGGTTTCAAGGGATGAGACAGGAGCAACAACCGAAGGCTCAAAATCAGCAACCAAGGTAGTAACCTCTAAATCAATAGAGATTGAAACAAACTTCAAACTCTCCAAAGGAATATCCCTCGCAAAAGACTTATTAGAATCATTTATCACGTTCATAATAGGAATCAAAATATTCTTTGAACCCTTATCATCCAAAGTAGTCTCCTCAAAAATCTATTCATCACCATTTTCCTCCAACTCTGTAGGAGTAAAACCCTTAACCACATGATCATGAGTTAGAGTTTTTGGTAGATCAATAGCTTTCTGAATGAAGAAAATATACCACTAGAGGGGGAAAGAAACCCTCTTCTAAGACCAAAAATCTGGTCACCATCATCAACCTCCAAGACTAGTACCTCAACTAACTTGTTTGTTGTAGCCTAAGCCTCCAAAAACATATTCATGAGGAGCACATCTTCATCAATTAGGTCATCTAGATCATCTCCATTAGAAGGATAGAAACAAATGACTTCATCATCCTTATAGACAACAACCTCCTTAGAATAAGAAGACTATCACAGGGCCTCCAAATCTTCAAAAAAACCCCTTAAAAGAAGCAGAGTCAACTTCAAGATCTACAAAAAAAAACCTTAGAAGCCCTCTCAATAGAATTGTCCTCGTATGGGTTGTCACTATTAACATCTGCATCAAAAGAACCACCAACACTACCACTTCTAAAGGAAACCCTATCATTTCCACATGCATCACTCCTTCACCAAACCCCATCGCTTCCTTGTAAAAAACTAGCAGAGCTCATCCCTTGGCAGAACTAGACACCCACAGATTGCATCAGAAAATGGGAGAAGGAACACCAGACAAAAACCAATAGATCCCCTTCCCTGGCATAACTAGACACCCATAGGCTGCAACAAAAAATGGGAGAAGGTACGCAACTAGGGTCGAGCCCTTGCTTGCATAGCAGAACAAACCACCCCCCATACTCCGCTCTTTAATGCTTCAAATTCTTTATGAGAGAGGTTGACATTGTAGTTCTAGCTACGGTTTGCAAAATGTTCCACCATATTAAAGTCACACCTATTATCCATTTAGCTAAGGGTAGGCTCACACATAACCAATCCTAGAGGAGAATTTTATCCGCAGGGAAGTTGGGAGTATAGATGGAAATAAAGCAATAGAAGGTATCTTGAATCATAATAGTGGCCCAAACACAAAAATTATAAGTATCTATACCAAATATAATAATATGTTGAGGAAGCCAAGGGTCAAGGCCCAAAAGAACACCACCCCCTCCTTCAAAATGTTTAGTGTACTAAAAAAATCTTAATACTTATTTACTCCTCAAGGCAAGGATCTTCCACTCAAGTGAGATGGAAGAAAAAAAGGAATCTTATAAATAATAAGAAAATAAGTATTCAAGGATAAACTAAAAATATTTGAGTGGATAGGTAATTTTTAAACCAAGTTATCCAAATAACATAATTTAATGTAGAGAGTGAGATATGAAAACAACCAGAAGAGCTAGTTGAAGCCTCGTCAAGTAAGGTTGCAAGGGATGGGATAGGAGTACCAACCATAGGCTTGAAATCAACAATTAAAGTAGCAAATTTTAGAAAAATACGACTTGAAACATACTTTAAACTCTCCAAAGGAATATCCCCATCAAGGGTATAGGGGATGGAATGAGACCAACAATCGTAGGCTCAAAATCAGTAACCAAAGCAACAGCTTCTAAAATAGAAAAAATTGAAACAGACTTGAAGCTCTCCTAAGGAATATCCCCATCAAGTAAGGTTGCAAGGGATGAGACAAGAGCAACAATCGAAGACTCAAAATCAGCAACCAAGGCAGCAGCTTCTAAAACAACAAATCTTGAAACAAACTTCAAACTCTCCAAAGGAATATCCCCCACAAAAGACTTATTAGAATTATTTCCCACATTCATAATAAGAATTAGAACATTCTTTGAACCCTTATCATCCATATTAGTCTCCTCAAAAATCCTTTCATCGCCATTTTCCTCCAACTCTATAGGAGTAAAACCCTTAACCACTTGATCAAGAGTTAGGGTTTCAATAGATCAATAGTTTTCTAATGCAAGACAAAAGACCAAGATAGGAGGAAAGAAACCCTCTTCTCAGACCAAAAATTTGGTCACCAATTTCAGCCTCCAACACCAGCACCTCGACTAACTTGTTTGCTTTAGCACGAGCCTCTAAAAACATATTAAAGAGGAACACAACCTCATCATCTGGGTCATTTGGATCATCTCCATTTGAAGGATAGAAACAAGGGTCTTCATCATCCTTAAAGACAAAAACATCTTTGGAATAAGAAGACTACCATAGGGCCTCCAAATCTTCAAAAAACCCCTCAAAAAGAGTAGAGTTAACTGCAAGATTTGTGGCAACAAAGCCCTCATAAGCCCTCTTCATAGAATCATCCTCATATGGATCGTCACTATCAACATCTACATCAAAAGAACCACCAACACTACCTACTGTTAAGGAAACCCTACCAGTCCCCATGCAGCACTCCTTCGCCAAACTCCATCG
>MU224301.1:582541-618797 GCA_018584345.1 Thuja plicata
CCACCCCCCCAGCAGAACTAGACACCCACATATCACAACAAAAAATGGGAGAAGGAACACCAAACAAAAACCAATGGAGCCCCTTCCCTGGCACAACTAGACACCCATAAATCACAACGAAAAATAGGAGAAGGTACATAGCTAGGGTCAAGCCCTAACTTGTGTAGAAAAACAAATCGCCTCCCATCTACTATGTTATTTTATGCTTCAAATTCTTGATGAAAGAGGTTGGCATTCTTGCTCCAGCTATGATCTGGAAAATGTTCCGCCATATTAAAGTCGCCACGAATTATTCATTCAGCTAAGTGTAGGCTCACACGTAACCAATCCTAGAGGAGAATTCTACCAGCAAGGGATGGTAGCATAGATGGAACAAAAGCCATAGAGGGTATCTTGAATCATAATAGTGGCCCAAACAAAACAATTATAAGGATTTGTACCAAAGATAACAATTTGTTGAGAAAGCCAAGGGGCAAGGCCTAAAATAACATCGCTCGCTTCTTCAGAATGTATATTATGTTGGAAACATCTTAATATGTATTTTCTCCTCAAGACAAGGATCTTCCACTCATGTGAGATGGAAGGAGAAAAGGAATCTTATAAATAATTTTGGGAGATAGTGCTAGCTTACTTTGGAGCCAAGGTTGCAATAGGTTAAAAAATAATACTATGGTTCTTAGGAAAAATATTTGCTTACTGGTAAGTCTAAATAATTACAAAAAGCTTTGTATTCCAATCTAGAATGTGAAATAAAAAATGCATCATTGTCAAGGGCACACTATTTCCATATTAAGAATACGAAAAATAAGTATTCAAGAATAAACTCTAAAAATATTTAGAGTGGATATGTATTTTTTTTAATCATGTTATCCAAGTAACATAATTTAATGTAGGGAGTGAGATGTGAAGAAAACCAAAACAACCAGTTGAAGCCTCATCAAATAAGGTTGCAAAGGATGGGAGAGGAGTAGAAACTATAGGCTCATAATCAACAACCAAAGTAGAAGCTTCTAAAACAATAGAGCTTGAAACAGACTTTAAACTCTCCAAAGGAATATCCTCATTGAGTAAGGCTATAGGGGATGGGACAAGATCAACACCATAGGCTTAAAATCAACAACCAAAGAAACAACTTTTAACATATCAAAGCTTGAAACAGACTTCAAGCTCTCCAAAGGAATATCCCCATCAAGTAAGGTTGCAAAGGATGAGACAAGACCAGCAACCGAAGGCTCAAAATCAACAACCAAGGCAACGTCTTCTAAAATAATAAAACTTGAAAAAAGCTTCAAACTCTACACATGAAAATCTTCAATAGAAAATTTATAAGAATCATTACCCACATTCATAATAGGAAACGATACATTCTTTGAACCCTTGTCATCCAAATTAGTCTCCTCAAAAATCTATTCATCGCCAAATATCCTCCAACTCTATAGGAGTAAAACCTATTTTCCTCCACCATTTTCCTTTTTTTTAATCATGTTATCCAAGTAACATAATTTATGTAGGGAGTGAGATGAGAATAACAACCAAAACAACCAATTGAAGCCTCATCAAGTAAGGTTGCAGGGGATGGGATAGGAGTAGAAACCATAGGCTCAGAATCATCAACCAAAGTAGCAAATTTTGAAACAACAAAGCTTGAAACAAACTTTAAACTCTCCAAAGGAATATCCTCATCGATTAAGGCTACAGGAGATGGGACAAGACCAACAATCATAGGCTCAAAATGAACAACCAAAGCAACAACTTCTAAAATATCAAAAAGCTTGAAACATATTTAAATCTATCTAAAGGAATATCCCCATCAAGTAAGGTTGCAAGGGATGAGATGAGCAGCAACCAAAGGCTCAAAATCAACAACTAAGGCAACATCTTCTAAAACGACAGAACTTGAAAAAAACATCAAATTCTACAAAGGAAAATCTTCCACATAAGATTTATAAGAATCATTTCCTCAAATACTATAGGAGTAAAACCCTTAACCACCTGACATGAGTTAGGGTTTTCAATAGATCAATAGCTTTCTAAAGGAAGACAACAGACCAAGAGAAGGGGAAAGAAACCAAAAATTTGGTCACCATCCTCAGACACCAGCACCTTGACTAACTTGTTTGCTTTAGCGCAAGCCTCCAGAAACATATTCATGAGGAACACATACTCATCATCTGATTCATCTCAATCATCTTCATTAGAAGGATAGAAATAAAAGTCTTCATCATCCTCTGAAACAACAACCTCCTTGGAATAAGAAGACTTCCATGGGGCCTCCAAATCTTTAAAAAAACCCTAAAAAAAGAAGAGTCGATTGCAAGATCTGCGACAATAAAGCCCTCAGAAATCCTCTCAATAGAATCATCCTCATCTGGTCAAAAGAACCACCAACACTACCACCTGTAAAGGAGACCCTACCATTTCCCCGTGTGAAACTCCTTGGCCAAACCCCATTGCTTCCCAGACAAAAACCAAAAGCGTCCCTCCCCTAGCAGAACTAGCCACCCACAAATTGCAGCAGAAAATAGGAGAACAAACACCTTACACAAACCAATGGAGCCCCTCCCTTGTCAGAACCAGACACCCATAGATTGTGGCAAAACATAAGAGAAAGTACGCACCTAGGGCTCTTAGCAAGACAAACCGCCTCCCATTTGCTCCGCTCTTCTATGCATCAACGAGTACTCAAATTATAAACGGAAAAGAATGTTATTTAGATAAGATTAAACAATATATATAATGAATACTTCTTTTGTTATATTGTTTTCCATTTGTCTAATTATTATAGATTGTAGAAATTACAACTATTTAATTGTAGATAATATCTTTCTTTTTGGTGACTAACATGTATTTTTACTTTCTTCATATAGAAATTTGTAGAGTGAAATTTCTTACGTTATTATGATAAATGTTTGGGAAAAAGTACTGGCACTTTCAAAAAAAGCGTTGATGTGGGGTTTGGCACGCATCTTGGAAGCCCTGATAAGACAGTCGGGCTCTATTGGCATTTTAAACCCAAGATTTGCAATCATTTCCCTTCACGTGATGGCTTTGCTCTCATTTCGGCCACCCATGTGATTAGTACCTGCCGGTTACAAATCACTAATGCATTGGATTTTATTCCTAACTAGTTCTCTGTCATATGCTTCGTTGTTTATCCTTGTTGGGTGTTCTGCGATTTTTTCTGGGCTCTAGTGAAGGCTGGTCTGAGTGGTGGTAGAACGGGTGGGATGTCTCTGGAGACTCGAGAGGAGGAGCTTTCTGAGCACAGTTCGGAAATGGGTGGTGATATGGTCCGTGTGGAGCCCTCTAAAATTGAGGATGGGTTCGTCAAAAACCCTTGCGCGGTTACTTACTTGAAGGAGGGAGACTTTTATCCTTATATGGAAGCCATGGAGGGCAGTCATGAGTTCATTTCGTTGCAGTTGGTGAATTCTTGGACGGATTGTAAGGTAACCATAAATGAGATAACATTCGAAATCAACAAAGAAGTTATTGCCCAAGCTACGGGTCTCTCCACTGATGGGAGAAAATGGAAGAAGGTTACGAAGAGCATAGATGATTCTAGCATGAAGAGATTTTTCAAGAAATTGGATAATCTGGTCCGAATTCTTGGGGGCTTCAAACGGGAGGTGTTGCCTGATCCCTGGAACGAGGTATGCCTCATTTTGATGAAATACATTACTCTTGAAGGTCGTTTTGGCACCTGTTATAACTACCACTTCCCTTTGCTCAACCACTTTCGCTATAATGATACTATTTCCTTTCCTTTCTACCTGCTGCACTCTCTCGAGGCTTCGGTGTTGGATATGAGAGAAAAGAAAAAGTCCAAGTAGAATTACTGCATTCTTCATCAGGGCTTGATTTGCGTCTTTATAATTTTTCACCTTGCTTTATGCCCTCCTAGAATTGTCACTTTATAGGATATTAACTCCCCCTCTGATAATGCTCCTAAAGAGTTATTGGTTTCTCATTCTAACCCCACCTCGTCCTCCAAAACACAAACCCCTGTGCGTAATAAACCCAAGAAAGATAAAGTGGGTCCGGCAGGAGGAACTCAAATCAACATTGATTCGGAGCAGGAAGAAGATGAAAACGAAAGCAAGAGGTCCCACAGAATTGCCTCTAACACTCGGTATAAGTAGAAAGCTGTCAGGAAAAGGTACCTGGAAGAAGATGAGGAAGAGGGGGACTCGGAGGAGGAGGAAGAAAAGAAGAAAGGAAGTAGTGGGGATAATAAGAAATGGAGGAAAATTAAGAAGGATGAGGATAGCCTTGACAAAGATATAGACAAAGTCTCCCAGTCTATGGATGGTGCTGAGAAAAGCCACGAATCGTCCCAGATTTTGCAAGTTTCAAATTACCCACAATTGATTTATCTAAAAAGAAGTTGTTTGATGGTAAGCATTCAGAGTTGCCGGTTACGACTACCTCGTCGCCTGGTCCCTAGGTGACGTCGGATACTAAGAAGGAAACTAGGGGTAACAAGGACGAGGCCCTGGAGGAAAGCAAGGTGGAGGCTGAGAGTAAGATTGAAGCTGAGGGTGACCTTATTCAAATGCAGAAGGATGTTAAGCGGCTTCAAACCTCCTTTCAGGATTTTGTCTCCAAGAAGGACCTTCGGGAGGTTAAGGAAGAAATCATAGAGCTAGGGGAAAGTTTCAACACAATTATTGGGTTCGCGGTCAAAGTCATGCATTCGGCAACAACGACTCTCCAGTTGCTACAGATGGAGAAGGCGAAGACCCCAGGGGAGGTTCAAAATGACGGGAAGTTTTTCCAATTCCTTGTGGAAGATTGGCTCAAGCTGATGCTTAGTGGAGGGGGTAAAAACCCCAAGTAGTTTTATGTTCCTTTTTTATGCTTGGTTCTGTTAGCTGGTTTCGTTGGTTGGCCGCTTTGGGCCTGTTGGTTACTTTGTTTAACTCTTGTGGCCGTATTATTGTTTCTTGCTACTTTGCTTTTGATTTTTTTAACTCTGTTAATACTAACTTGCACAGACTGGTTACCCAGCTTCGTGGTGAAGTTGGTGTTTGTTGGTGTTAACAGGCTGGTTACCAACTTCATGGTGAAGTTGGGGCCTGTTGTTTCTAGTTTTTGGTTTTTTATTTTCAAAAAAGGGATTGACTGAGGGTCTGTTGACTCTGGTGGTGTGATGGTAGTCTGCACTTTTCGTGCTGGATGTGTTATCTTCGGGTCAGCCCCCTTGTTCTGGCTGCTTTTTTAATCAAAAACAAAGGATGGGCGGTAACAATTATACTACCAAAGAGTAAATTATATCTTCGGGTTTACTCTTTGTTTATATTACATCTACAAGTTTTCTCTTTGTTTTCTCTATATAACGCTTTCACATACTAAGAAGTGGTTTCCAAACCATAACAATGATTGACGCTTTCTCAAAATGTTGAATATTCATTGTACGAAGCCATGAAGCCTGAAAGTCTAATGACTTAATGTGATCTTAGTTAAAGAAACATCTCAAAGTTGAAATACAAATTGGGGAAAGGTATTGGGTTATTTATAACATGTATGCCACCACATGATGATCATAGTTATGTTGAAAAACTAAAACTATGGCTGAAACAATGTTCGTCAAGAGCGGCAGGTCATACATTTATCTGTTCGTAACCAAACATGCAATTGCATATCTAATTGTTTTCCATTATCATTATTATCATAGATGAGTTTGTGTTGAAATGGTGGGAGACTTATCTACAAGATACACAGTATAGAAGGAACCCAAAAAAATGATGGTCATGTCCCAAAAGTGTAATGCATGGTTGTAAATTCAAAGTGCACCTAATATTTAAGGAATAGAGGTAGTTTGAATTTAATTTCAATACCAGTAAAATTAATTTTGAAATACTAGAATTTTGATTGCGCCCTCGCTTCTTCTCTCCCTCTGATTAATTATTCAGAAACATGTCACTTTATTGAATATTCTTATTTATGTCGGACAATCTTATCACTAATTTAATAGTATTAAATTGATTGTTTTATTTTATTTTATTCTTCATATTCAAATTGAAGTTTTGAACATCTACTAACTACTATATTGATTTATATAAAATTCTTGCCAACTTCTAAATTTATATGTCCACTTGAACTTCGTTACAAGAATCCATTGAATTTGGATATCTGTGTTATTGTTCAAAACTTCACAGTTAGTATTGCAAAGGCATGGGTGACACCACAATTTCCATAACACGTATTTTGTAAGATTTTTTAAAGCTTCGTCCCAAATGGAAAATGGGCAATCTACTTTTGATATAAATTTCTATAATTTTCAAATGCATGTCTATTCATACAGTATTTGAAATAGGAAGAGCTTATACCACCCATACATTGTCAACCTATTGAATACAACACGCCAGCAGTTTAGACTCAGCACTTGAAACTAAATTTTTTAAAAGCTCAGATTTATTGCTAATGTTCTGCAAACATCCAAGTTACATTCAAACCAGTAAGCAAACCTAACACAAATTAGATGTAGCGCATAGTTTAGGAACTCTGCATAGACACACAAAAATATTCATTTGAAAAATGATGGCACAAATTTCTCAAGGAAAGTTTATCAAAGAAGTTTTTTTAAAGAATGTACAAATTCATCCACTTCCCAGCGAAAGGATTTCCTGCACAGCTTAATGGATATAATTTGCTACTTTATGGCTCCAAAAATCATCAAATCAATACAACGGACAAGCAATATTTCCAAGATATTTTGATTTTAAACTTGTTATATGCATGAAGTTTCAGTGTTAGAGCTTCAAAGTGCCTCCCTAATCTAAGAAGCTTGATCACAGCCTTTTGTTCATGACCTACAGAAAAATTATCACATGATTGCAAAGATAATATTAGAAAGACTCCAATAATATAGTATTAGTCACACATTCATCATACCAATATGCAGCAGATCTTCCAAAAGAAGACCTAAAATTGTCATTATTACCTCTGTTAAAAGAGGCATGACATGCTCTTCCCATTCACTCGCCCATTTTGCAGCTGACCCTGTTGCGAGAGCCCCTTTTCTTAGTAAAAATAGTGAGTCGCAAGAGTCCGGAAAGCCTTTGAATAGTTCCTGTGCAAGTTCAAATGGAACCCATATCTTCAATAAGAGGTAATATCTTGAGCATATTAGAACAATATGTATATGCAATGCAATCTTAGATTTTATTTGATGAGAAATACCAACAGAACTCCTGTTATAAATGCAGATAATAATATCAAAATCTCATCCCTGTAATGGGGAAAGCCATAGAGATGCTAAAAATCATAAAGAGCCATATTACTACCCCCTGTAGCCCAATGTAATATACTAAACAAACATGGGACCTGAAAAAGCAGCGCAGGCCAAGCTAGCATTCGAAGAATTACGTGCCCTATATGTTAAATTATACATGAATGGCATCTCAAAAGGTAACCTCAGCCAAGCAAGCACTGAGTGATGCATATAATAATATTAAAGATAAATTGTTCAGGAAAATTTCCACAGCTTAAAAACAATTCAGTGCAGCTCTTCACCGTTAAAGAAGGTACATGGAATAGTTTTAGCTTTTTCCGTGATCCATCAATTATCTTTCCAGCACATCTGGGGAATTGGAGTATCAATATCAATTCTTACTGATTAACTTCTTGACATCCAAGGTTGAGAGCATGCTTTTTGCACATGTTAAACAAACAGTTGGTAAGTTGCAGATAGAGTTACGAAGGTTCTAATCTCTCTATGGATGTTCGCTCTTGTGATCTTAGAAGTTGGATCAATTATAGTGAGGCTTTATCTGATATTCTCTCAAGGGATCAAAGCAATACTGTAGGGACATTATCATGGGAAAGGGCATCATCATCCCAAATTGCCTAGCTCTAATTCTTCCTCTCCTAAGACTTACGTTTTATTTATAATGGGGGTATCTAAAATTGTGTCATCTAAAGCTTATGTATTTATGCCCTAATTAATATGGTGTGTGGCATCTGACTGCCTTATGAGATGGAGCATGGGGACTTCTTTCCCTCACACCCATGCTCTAGGTCAAGGATTTAGGGTGGACTTCTCACCTTAACTGCTGAATCATGTCTGCAAAACTTTCTAGACGCTTATTTTTGCCTCTTACCAACCCAAATGTCATGATAGAGTTGAAGTAAATGAATGGGATGGTGAGAATGATGGAGGGAACTTTTAGCTTCTCAAACACCCTTTCTCTGCATGCATTTGTTCATGCTTATCCTACTTCATTGCTATACCTTATCATGTTAGGATCCTTAGAAAACTGTTGCTCCTTTCCCTTCATGCCACCTGCTCTTTATCCTGTCTTGCTACAATAGAAATGTTTATCACTGCTATAAATGGAGGCAGCACTTCCCATGATAGACGACATCAAAATCAGGTAAGTGGGGGGGAAACTAGCTCAGGGAGATTAACAGAGGTATTCAATCCACAAGGAGTTGGTTCAAGAGTAGCTTGAGACTTGAGATTATGCATTTGAAGACATGCTGCCATAGACCCCACCCATGAAACTTCCAAGTTCGCTCCTGATCTTCTGAGCTAGTCATTACCATGCACTGATGTGCCATATTGGCACAATAGCTTCATGCTTGGTAGCAAAAATGCAATCTTGGACTCTCGGCTAATACACAGAAAAATACCATCCCGTTAGTTGAGTAGTTTTGAAATACCTTGATGACAGACTTGGTGACCCTACCATACCAAGACATAGAAGAATGCTTATGGCTCTATGGACAACCCTAATGTAACCAAGCTATAACTCTGAACACAAATTTCTGATTTGTTGGAAAGTCAAAAGTTAAATTGCCAAGATGCTCCTTCCTCTGACGAAGAAGGTCAAATCATCTCTGGAGCAAGCTAGAGACATCAAATTCATCAACTCTACAGGTAAGATTGTTGGTTGACAGTCCAGCACTTCAAAGGTTTACCTAGAGATGGTAGATGGTGACAATTTCAAAATCCTACATCATAGCGTGGGTACGTAGAGAAAGCAAATTTTTGATGTAGTGGTCTAATTCTATGCAGCTGTACTGCTATATATATATATAGAATAGCTGTACTAATTTTACTTTTTTTATATGTTTGTTTTGTAAAGAAGCGATATATGACTATTGGAAGAGATGATCTTACAGGTCACTTGGAGATTTACACATTTAATTTTGCACTCTCTAGTGGATTCGGCCACAGCCTTGGTCCTGTTAGTTTTCTCATCTTTAAGGGAACTGTTGTCAAATGTATTAATGTTTTTGGGCATCTTTTATTTTCATTTGTCAAATTATAAATGTACCTTTTTTCTTGATAAAAAATAAAAGCTCCAAATATTCATGCAGATTTGAAGAAACCTTTTTTTTAATTTTCTGGTAAGCACACATTTTGTCATTAAATCTAAGATATGAATGCAGAGTACATATCCTTTTAAAAGCATCCAGTGTGCTCATAACAGTTAGAGGTTTGAAGCAACAAAATGAGTGGAACTGTTCCCAGTGTATCAAGATTTTGATTGCCTCATTACTGATTATACTGACTTACCAAGAGCTGATCAGCCAATTCCGAAGCTGATGCAAATAAAATGCCATTTTCGTCAACTTTAACAAGCTCCTTGATACTGCCACACTCAAAGAAAATAAATTTAATGTTCATATCACAACAGATACATGTAAAGTCCATAGACATAAAGCAACATAATCATCTAAATTCTACTACTTTATTTCCATAACATCGCTGGAAGTTAATATTAACATAGCAATATTTGAAATGGAAAATGAAAGTTTTTGCAAAACAAAGAACTCACCATGAATATGAAATAGCACAAACTGGTAATCCGCATCCAAACATATCTACAACCTGTACGAAAAAAGAATGTACTTCTTTCAAATTTCTAAACAATGATCCACTCCCTTAAAATTCCATGCAGACCAGAATTTTCAACAAGAAACGCATATATTAAAAGATTATGCTGATAGTAATATTGTGCCAAAGAAAATCTTTTTTGAAATGGTGAGAAAAACCTTCATCGGGAGATCTAATCCAGATGAAGAAGTATGTAGGCAAACACCTAGATCTGCTGATCCTGGAAATAGGCCCCGGAAATCAGTTGGCAATTTTAATCCAACCATGACACTAAAGATGCACACTTTTGAATAAGAAATAAAAATTATCATTTACCAAGCAATATAGGATAGTCAGCAGCAGACAACCACATGGTACGAAAAGCTACGCGCTTCAGATGTAACTTCCTTATCTTCTCTTCGTACTTTTCCCTTTCTGGTCCCTTCCCTTAAAGTGAGAAATGATTTATTTGTCAGATATCTATTTAAGATATAGATTTATATGCCCAACTTGAACTAGAAAGCATATTTGCAGGCTCATTTTTTTATGAAATAACAGGACATGACTAAAATATATCACTGAAACATATTTCATGTTTAGAAACACATCTTAACCTGTAATGATAAAAAGCAACCTTGGGAATGAAAACTTCTTTCCCTTGGAAAATTCTTCCCAAAGGCTTTCCTCTGATACAGAATCACATTCATTTAAAATAGCAGCAACACGCCTATCATACATAATTGCTGCCTCTAAAAGCATGCCAAAATCTTCATCTGGAGTCCTGCAAAATGAGTGTATGTATGCACACTGGTCAAAATTAGGAAAGGATGTTCAACCCAAAGGAAACAGTAACACCTGCTCCAAACAATACCTTCAAATTTAAGCATGTTCTTCTGATGTTTGGGTGTGTAACTTTAAAATTTGGCAGCCCTGTAGTTACAGCCTCCATTTAGAGTTTGATAACAGAGCCTACTCATGCAATAAGAACACCCTAGGCCTTTACATAACACTTTGTCTTGGATGAAGATAACAAAGAATTGAAGAAGCACAAATGATAAGAACATGTTTGTCTCACATTCCTACTTGAATGGGTTAAATGATAAATCATTTTTTGATAAAATTCAAGTTCATAGTACATTAAAAAGTGAAAATTGTTCATAAGTCGTGTCAAAGAAAACAGAGACGTGATGATATAATGCCCTATAGCAGGAGTACATTTTGTCAGTCCTGAAATCAAGAGCAAGGCACAACTTTAAAGAGCTAAAAGTATTCCTCGTGTAAGCAATATCATCATCTTTATAGCTCCTTACATGCTCTGATATTTCTTAACCATACATAAAACAACTACAATTTCTATTTAAGTTTTTGAAAGTCAATCAAAATATCAAATGCATAGTACAACTGCAACCTTCAGTAACTTTGCCTGTTGACAGAAAAGATAGAGGTCCTCCTGGGTGTCCATATAGGAGTTAATGGGGTTGTTGCCCACTTCCTTCCAGGGATTGAGGCCTATAAATAGGTACCAACCACAAAGTGCTATGGTTGTTACTTGCTCCCGAATTTTTGGGGTTTTTTAAGCAGAAAATTATAAATAGTTTCAATTCCCAACCCTTTGTTGTGGCTGCTCTGTATTTGAAACAAGGTGAAGGATGCACTTTCATTGTTTCTGCATACAATTGCCCAAGTGAAGGGTGCAAGAACCCTCAGCAAAATGGTGTTGATGAATGCAAGAACAAGTCTTTGAAGAGATGATCAATTGTATGATACACTCCAAATCATTAGCACACCAATACTAGGCAATGGCCATTAACTATGTGTGTTATATCCACAACCAAGTTCCTTGCTGAACTATGATGGAGGTAACTCCTTTTCAAGCTTGGACCAATTAGAAACCCATAGTGAAACACTTCTGAGTTATTGGCTCTCCAACATGGGGTCCATGTTCCAACAAAAATATGCAAGGCCATGGATCTATAGTGCAAGCCTTATATATTTGTTGGGCACTTGGACAATTTCAAAGGCTATAGGCTTCTCCATCCCACCACTCATGAGCTGTTTATAGAGAGGATTGTTCACTTCATGGATAACACTTCCATTTCTTCTCCTACTACTTGTCCATCTTCTATAACATTGGAGGCACTACGACATACTAATAGTTCTTCAAAGGATTTTAATCGTCCTAGCTTTGATAAGGAGTCTTCTTCCTTCACTTCTAATGGGGAAAAAATGATGATGTTTACTTCCTTTCACACCTAGTCATCACTCAAAGAGTACTCCTGCAGATTCTCCAAACTCTGCAGCCACTTGGCCTCTTTGGGCTACTCAAACATTGCAATCAATAGGTGACTAGGTTGGGGCTGTTTAAAATACCAAAGGAACACAATAATAGTTTCATCAAGCTCCACATCTCTTGATTGCCTCTAGTTTAATCCACTGTCCTTTTGGGAAGCTTCTAATATCACCAAGTGGGATCCTACTATACAGGAAGAGTTTAATTTCATAGGAAGGAACCATACTTGAATTTAGTCCCCCTTGTTAAGGGAAGGAACATGTTTGGTGAACTCTATCAAAGAAAATTTGTTGCAAATGGGCCGATAGACAAGCATAAGGCTCACTTAGTTGCCAAAGGATTATCCCAAGATCCTGGCATTAACTACTCTGAGAATTTTGCGTTAGTTGATGAATGAATTCCATCCAACTTGTCGTTGCTATAGTTGCATCCCTCCATTGGGAAGTTCATCCAATGGATGCAAAAAAAAAATATATGACGACCTTCAAGAGGAAATCTTCATGGAGTAGCCACAAGGGTTCATTCAGGATCCCTCACTAATATGTTGACTTTGGAAGTCTCTATGCCCTCAAATAGGCTCCTCAAATTTGGTATGCCAAGATGGACTCTTTCCTTCTATCAATTGGGTTCATTCTATGCCACTTTGATTTAAACATATACATTTTGCAACAAGATGACTCACATTTCTGATTTTCTATTTTGATGACTTCTTGATCACAAGTAATCACTCATCCACATTAAAGCAGTGAAAATTGTTCTTCATCATGATCGATTCTTGATGTTAGACTTGGGCCTTCTACATTACTTTTTGGGGATTGAAATCACTTGGTCTTTTTCTGATATCTTCACTACGTAGCCCAAGTACACTCTTGATATGCTCTACAAATTTTGCATGGCTGACTACAAGCCTGGTCCTTAGTCTCCTTATGATATCTTCATTATGCTGCCCAAGTACACTCTTGATATGATCTCCATATTTTGCATGGTTGGCATAAGCTTGGCCCTCTCCGTTTCTCAAGGGTTAAACTTGAAGCTCATTGTTCTACGCCATTGTTGTATGCTACTCTGTAATGCCGATTAGTTGGTGTTAAAGTTTTGATCAGATTTATATGTATAATTTATTTCTTTAATATGCTGGTACATATATCCAATGTAGATATAATTGAACTCTACACAGTTCGATATTATAAACAATTGCTGTTATGTCTCACAAGAATATCACTGAATTCTTTATGTCAATATTGATCTACAATTATTGATATTCAATATTGAATCTCTCTTTTCAATATTGATATCAAAATCAATATGACTTTGTTGCTGTTAATATAAACTCAAACTCATAGGTATTGAAGACTGTATTTGCTATTCACCGATTCCACAAGAATATTGCTGAGATGAATATTAATATCGATCTGCAGTTATCGATATTGTCTTTGGATATTTCTCTGCACTATTCATTCGCTGTTATTGCTATGTTTCAACACTCAATGTTTTTCTATAATGTTGCTCAATATAGTTGGATATATTTGCCAACGTATCTCCAATATTATCGCTGATATGATATGAATGTTCTTAATTCAAATGGATCAGAATTTGTCTGATATATATATATATCAATGTCTTTTGGCTTGCACTAATGATTTCGGTACATTCCAAATGAATCGATATCAACCCAATGTATTTCATTCATGTGGAGTCATGCCTCTTTGAAGAGGCATGCTCCTCTCCAATAGATCGGCTGTTTATAGACAGCGATTAAGACTTAATTGATTTCCATGCTTAACACATAATTAGTTAATACTAAATCGATTTCCATAATCGATATTAGTTATGATTAACATATGATCATAATCGATTCACAATCAGATCCAATACATTAGTTGATTCACATAATCGATTGCTCTTGATCGATCCATTTGATCATTTGATCAATAACATAAAAGATCGGTGGTTTGCAATGACAAATATAATCTTCAGAATTACACGATTTATATAATGACCATAATCATGTATATATATATATTTAATTATATATCCATATATATCATTAAATATATATATACATGATTATTCATAATCATGTTATGATTAATATGATCAAGGAAAATACATAGATCAGTATATATGAAAATGATAGATATCAAATGTTCACTTATCCATTTGATTTCATCAGTTAGAATTATCTGACTGAATCTACAAACATTAACACTCTCTCCTAGCTAGGGAGGATTAAATCTATCCAAAAATGAAACACAATAAGTCCATTTATTGTGCAGAAAAAAAGATATCACCTCACCGTGATATCTGGAGATATGGCATGAGCAAGAATATCAAGTCACATGATATTCACCATAACTCTCAACAATATCCATAACTATGGTATGTGCACTGGCATCACGTCTCATGATGCCTACCATATGGATATCTGATCATGGCATATCCACGGATATTAAGTCACATAATATCCACCATGATTATCTCTTGAAAAGTCATGGTTTATCTAATGATATCAAGTATCATGATATCTACCATAATGTCCTAAGAGATATTAACTATCATGACATATCCAAAGATATCACGTCTCACGATATCCATCATGATAGTGAAGTTGATCATTGTAAAGTCGTCACCTTAAAATATCAACCAATTACAAGTGTGCATCATTGAAAAGTCGTCACCTTTCAACGATGTTCACAGGGGGCCCATAAGCCAATAAAGTCATGGAGTCACACACATGACATCTACCATGAACCATATCAAGGGGTGGATCCATCATGGCTACTCCCAGAGGGTGGAACAAGGCCTTCACTTTAAACTTCTCTCTCATAGAGAAGAATCCAATAAAGTACATTTCAAGAAATCACTGATGCTAAGACTCCCTCTTAGCAACGGCTTCGTTCTCCACAACTCCAAGCTAGTCTCAAAATGTACAAACTTTAGGAGGCTTGGTGAGAATATCGGTTGTCCGTTATTCAGTGATAATGTACCTTGTCTAAATACTAAAGAAACCATCTCTCCATGGTCTACTCCCTCTGAATCACTATTATCAAAATCCTCAAAAATCAATTTGGCAAATCCTCTAGTAGCTCCCTCTATAACGAAAACATACATGGTCTTAATCATGAAAATATCTTGCTTCAAGAGACTCTCATCATCTGGTACATGATCATTTACACCATGTTAAAATTTTGATCACAACATTATTCGTAGAAGTAGTTTCTCGTACACAAATGTACTTGTCTGATTCCATAGTAACATGAGTGAACGTAATAAACTGTGGATTTATCCCCAGGCTTGGCAACACCAAACATTCATGATAATGTGGCTTCCATTTGAAGCTCCAAGTACATGCATCAACCTCTTGACCTTCTCGTCCAAGGTTGCCTTAGATGAAATGTCAGACTTCTTCTGAATGTGATATCAACCTTCTGACCTCCTCGTCCAGGATTGCCTCTGATAGATTGTCAGACTACCTCTAAATCTGATGTCCATCTTCAATTCAGCTCCATAACTGCAAGTATCAAGTTTTCTTTTCCTTGAATGCAATTTCTTATGCTTTTTTATCCGTCCTGAAGGTATTCCAAAGAGAGATTACAAATAGTTGATAAAACTAAGCTATCTAGAAGGGAAATACCAAACATAGAAGCATACAAGATTTGTCATCCCAATGTTATAGCATGAACTAATGAACATTATTCAAGGGTATGAAATACTTATCTTTTATGTTGGTACATCATAGAGCTAGTCCTAAGCTGGGTCACAAGATTTTCGTAAGGTTCTTTCTTTGCTGTCTTGTTGGTTCCAAGCAAAGCACCAAGAATGTCACAACCATGTATTGCATATCTACTATCTGCTCCTTGATTTCTACAGTTTCTTGGTCACTAGAGAAGTCATCTGGACATGATCTTCTCCCTCTGAACCAATACAATCCTTGATACTCAATTTAAACAAATCCTCTAGTTGCTTCATCCATCACAAAAGGATACCCTTCTTACACAATCCCAATCATAGAAGATATCTTTCTCCAAAAGATTCACATCATCTAGCATGATCCATATATGACATGAAAGTAATAGATCCAAGATCATTTTGGAGCTACTTTCATAAGATCGAGTCTTGCACAATTCCTTGGTAGTATATCTAATGCACCATTCTTCTTTTCCTGCTAGAACATCCCCGAAGACAAAGGAAAAGATCAAGGCAAATAGCTCTTATAGTACATGCATGAATACATATAAGAGAGTGACTACAAAAACAAATAAACGTACTACTCAAGAGATCATAATAAAAGTACGTATCTCATTAAGTCATCATGATGCAAGTTGCTCCAATGAAAGGTCCTATATGATGGTGGTTTATGGTGGTTTCCTCCACCATGAGGATGGTCCACGGGGTTCATGGCCATACCACGTACCATGGGCCAGCAGACCATAAGCTTCTGATATGCATTACCGTTACCATTGCAACCTTTATTACTTGACAGCGAACATCCTTTGCAAACACACGACACGATCGGATCATCATACACATCCCGTTATGTAGTGCACATCACATATCGGAGAACACATATTTCCTTCGTGTATCATACTTCCAGATTGGAATATATAGAGGTCGTATTCACAGACATTCGGAGGTCATACACAACTAAAATTGAGTGTACATTCCAATATGCAATTCATTACTTCAAACGTGAACTTGAACCATTCTTCAGCATGAGAAGTTATGTTGCAATATCCCTTCCGAGCCGCTACATACTCTGGTATAATCCAGTGTCGAGCATGCAGCCAGTGGGGCCATTTTGCTCGTGACTGCGAGAAAGGCGACACACCCCAGAAGATGTGCCGATGGTGAGGCCCTGGCGATCATGAAGATGCCAACTATCCAAAGCCTAGAGTGAACTACCTGCACATTGAGGAAGAAAGAGTCCTGGCTATCACTCGAAGCCAAACAAAAGAGGCCCGGTACCCTGATCCTCGTACATAGAAACAACGACTACAAGAGGCTCGTGAGGAGATTGGAAAAGCCATGAAGGATGCATGTAAACAGGCTAGCACCTCCAGACTGACAGAAGCCGAAGATAATATACTTGGGCAGATGTTGCAAATGGAGATACCAATCAAACTTCAAGACCTCCTTCAGACCCTGCCTCAGTTGAGGGCAGCCGTACTGAATACTTTCTCCCTACGTCCTGACACCGCCGTACAAACAGAGACTGCGGAGACTGCACAATCAAATATTCCTGGAGGGTCAACAATGGATCCTATGTTACTGACAGTAAATAACGGACGACACCCGGTGGTCGTAGAAATGGGTATCCTTGGAGTGATACTGACAGACACCATAGTAGATGGTGGGTCCGGAGTAAATGTCCTCCCGGAGGAGACATGGAAGAAACTCGAAAAGCCTACCCTATGGCCCCCTACCTTCAATCTATTGGGTGCAGACCAGAACGGGATCAAACCTCTAGGGACACTAATGGCCCAACAAGTAACAATAGGAATGCAGCCGTTCATATTGGACTTCATGGTGATTCCGCTGAAGAAAAGAGGGTTTGATGCCATCTTAGGAAGGGGATGGTTAGTCACGGCAAAGGTCAACCATAAATAGAAGAGGAACACTCTCTCCATGGAAAGTGGCGGGCAGAAATACGCCATTGACCTCCGTACCCAAATGGTGAGCGAGGAGATAGCATCCTCTTTGGAATCAAAATCCGACGGGGAACATGACCGACGAGACGAAGGTGGAATAGAGCCAAACAACCAGAGAGTCCTAGAGTTGGGAGAATGCTTCGACGACGAGACAAGCTCGATGAACGAGCTCTTCCATTGGCAAATGGAAGACTACGAGCTCTTTCATACATACATGCCACAGGTGGAGGAAGAGAAAGAAGTATTCCCACCAGAATATGGGGAATACAAAGAAGGAGAAGCCCACGTCAACGATAGCCCAGCCCACCAATTTGACGCAGAGAAACCCATGAAATATGAAGAACCATCCCTACAGACCACTAACCTTGGGGATGAAGAGAACCCGCACAATATTCTCGTAGGGGATGACTGGGACCCAGTACAGAAGACCGCAGCATTCAAAATCTTTATGGAATACAAGGACGTATTCGCCTGGACTTACAAGTACCTCAAGGGGGTTCCACCAGAGTTGTGTGTACACCGCATTCCCTTGGTACCAGGAGCCGTACCCGTACGAAAGAGACCATACAAGATGAATAAGAACTATGCAGCAAGGGTGAAAGAGGAAATTCAAAAAATGCTGGAGGCAGGTATCATCTTCAAAGTGCGGACAAGTGAGTGGGTATCCCCCATAGTAATATCACTAAAGAAGGAACCACCCAAATCAGGATCTGTGTCGATTTTCAATGTCTCAATGCTATTACCATAAAAGACCCCTTCTCCATTCCGTTAACAGACACAATCCTCGAAGAGGTGGCAGGGCACGAGATGTATTCATTCATGGATGGATTTTTTGGGTACAACCAGATCTCCATCGCCGAAGAAGATAAACTGAAAACAACATTCATGGTCGAGGACGAAGTATACGCATATAACTGAATGCCCTTCGGCCTGTGCAACGCACCTACAACGTTCCAGAGAATCATCCTCCACATCTTCGACAAAATGTTTGTGGGGAACTTTCGAGCTTTTTTAGACGAATGGTCTATCTTCAGCGGCGAGGACACACATCTAGTAGCACTGCGGGAATGCATGGAAAGGTGTCGCCGAGCAAGGTTGGCACTCAACCCGAAAAAGTGTCGATTCATGGTTCCACATGGGAAGCTTTTGGGCCATATCGTTTGTAAAACGAGGTTAAAGACTGATCCCGACAAAGTTCGAGTAATAGTGGAGCTGGAGGCCCCTACAGATGTAACAGGAGTAAAGTCCTTTTTAGGACACATCGGCTACTATAGGCGATTCATTAAGAACTTCGCACAAGTCTCTTGCCCCCTTGACAAGTTGACACGGAAGGGAGAGCCGTACGTATGGGGTACGGAACAGGACACTGCTTTCGGGGAGTTGAAAACAAGGTTGCTCGGGGCACCGATTCTCGTGTATCCCAAGTGGGATAAGAAGTTTCATGTACACATGGATGCCTCCAACTTTGCAATTGGTGCAACCCTTGCCCAGGTTGGCGACCACGGTCTCGATCACCCGATCTATTTCCCCAACAGATTGTTGTCTAAGGCCGAAAAAAACTACAGCACCACGGAGCGGGAGGCTCTTGGTATGATATATGTCATCCAGAAGTTCAAACACTACCTCCTCGCAACACCGTTCACATTTTATGTGGACCATCAAGCATTGATGTACCTCGTCAATAAGCCGATCATTCAAGGAAGAATAAGCAGATGGCTATTGTTGTTACAAGAATTCACGTTCACAATCATCGTGCGACCAGGAAAAAGCCATGTGATCGTTGACCACCTCTCTCAACTCAAATCTGGAGAACTGCCCGAAGGGGTTAATGACGACTTTCCTGACGCACATTTGTTTCGCATTGCCATTCTCCCAGCATGGTACATGAGCATTGGCGAGTACCTCTCAATGTCACAGTTCCCGAGGGAGATGTCGCTCGGCGAACGAAGGAAACTGGTGTTGAGAAGTAGAACATTTCAACTTATAAATGGATTACTATATAAAATGGGACTGGACCAAGTACTCCGAAGGTGTGTTCTAGAGGAAGGGATTCAAAGCGTGCTACGAGAGGCACATGAAGGCCCAGCAGGCGGGCACATGGGACCCGACACAACAGCACGGAAGGTGTTGTTGGCGGGATTGTGGTGGCCCACGCTACACAACGATGCCCGAGAGTGGGTGGTAGGATGCGACACCTGTCAAAGGGCCGGGAAGCCATTAAAACGGGACTTCATGCCTTTGCAACCCTCCCAAGCACAGGAACTCTTTGAACGGTGGGGCTTGGATTTCATCAGACCCCTAAAGGTAAGTAGGGCTCTGAGATGTCGATACATCGTGGTAGCCACGGAATACATGACCAAGTGGGCGGAAGCACGGGCCTTGCCGGACAACTCTGCCTTGAGCACGGCCAAGTTCATTTATGAGCAAATCATAACACGGTACGGAATCCCGGTTCAGTTAACTAGTGACAGAGGAGGTCACTTCGTCAACCATGTCATCCGACTGTTGACAACAGAATTCAAAATTTTTCACTCCCTGTCTAGTCCGTATTACCCTCGGGCCAACGGGCAGGCTGAGGCCACCAACAAGATAATAGTCTCAGTAATTTATAAGTCACGTGGGGTAGAGCAGGAGGACTGGGAAGAAAAGCTACCCTCATTGTTATGGGCTTACCGAACAACCTACAAGGTCACCACAGGATAGACGCCCTTCCAGTTGATGTACGGGCAGGAGGCAGTTGTACTCGTTGAGTTCATGGTGGCGAGCTTGCAAATAGCCATGGAGAATAGGTTGGGGGATATGGAAAGCCTCCGAGAACGATTATACAACCTGAACAAGCTAGATGAGTGTCGATTGATGGCACAGTGGGCAACTGAGGTGGCGCAACTCCGTCGGAAAGCTTGGCATGGTAAACACCTCAAATGCGTTCAGTTCACACCAGGCCAACTGGTATTAAAATATAAGGGTAAGAACGAAATTAAGCCCGGTAAGTTTAAGGTTAAGTGGTTGGGGCCGTACCAAGTTAGACAAGTCGGCGACAATGGGGCAATTAAACTATAGACGCTCGATGGCAAGGAAGTCCCCGACACAATAAATGGGTCCAAACTGAAGTTATATCACGAGCGGCAACAACGCAACGACCCACGGGTGGCCCCAACCAGCCAGTAAGGCAAAATTATATAGAAAAAAAATAATTTAAAAAAATTTAAAAAAAAAAAAAAAGTGACTGTACGGTCGTACAGAATGTTGCCAAAGTGTAGTGATCATTGTACGGCAAGAAAAGAAGCCGCACACAAGGAAAAAGCAGCACGCTGTATAGGTCGTACAAAAGGACAAACAGGAAAGAAAAACGCAGTACGACATCAGGCCGTACGGACCCACGACTTCTCACGAGGAAGAAAATTTATATCACAAAGTTATAAAGCAACAGATAGATCATTCCGTACGGCGTACGGACTCAGAGAAAACAATCCACTTGTGCGAGGCTGGGAAGGAACACAGGTAGATCATTCCGTACAGCGTACGGACTCGGAGAAAACAAAACGTCGGGAAGATATATAAGTCGTACGACCGTACGGTAATTGCACACAGGAAGGCTTTGAACGGCATGAATCCGTACAGTCGTATGGACAAGAAGAGAATAATAAAATAAGTAAAGGAAAGGGTTTTCTAGGAAACAAAAACCGTACGGAAATCACAAGTCTCTAGAAGGGTAGTAAGCAAGGCAGCCGTACGGAAGCCGACAGTTAGGGATTGGAGTTAGTTATTTATTTTGTATAAGGACAACAAGGAAACAGTTATGGAATCAGCAGGAAAACGTAACTGGAGGACAAAGTTGACAGACAGTGGTATGAATATGAATAAAAATGCGCAGGTCTTGCCCTCAGGTGTGCGAGTTGCAGGTCACACAGACACAAGGAGAAAGAAGAGTAGACCAAAAGGGCAAGGACAAGGACAGATGGTTGCGGCGTCCTCTTCCCGGGATTATGTCACACCTCAAACCATAATGTTTGAAGGTTTGATCGGATTGGACTGCCGGAAGTGGTGGCAGGAGACACGGGACAGCGATCCAGTAAAGGAAAGTCTACGAAGGGCACAGGTCCAGTGGATCATCCAAATGCCCATTTTCTGTATCAAAGAATTCGAAGGCCCCCTGCAAGAAATGGTGGAAACATACGACCAGTACTCTCGCACTAGCATTGTGTCCTATATGAATTGCGATGTTGAGATTTCCTTTACAGCCAGGGAATTTTGAAGAGTGCTTTGTTTACCCAACGGAGGGCAAAAGATTGATCTCAAGGGCAAGAAACTCACCACAGAGGTGAAGGATTTCTACATAAGGCTGATATGCAGAGATAACCTCTCGAAGGCAGAGAAGGGCTCTATCAGGAAGTCTTCATAGGGCCGAGCGGTGAAGAAGTCTTTCGTGAGAGGGGCATTGGCGTAGTCTCATGGACGTGGTCAAAAGCAGACTTACTGGTTCCAGCAGGGCTTCCGATATTTCATTCCCACAGATATCCCTGATGAACTTGATGGGAGGCAAGGGATACGACTGGGCGGAGTTGTTATCCGAGCGCATGCATGAGTTTATGACTCTCCAGCACAAGACCTTCTACATGTCGCATTACACAATCGGATTACTTCTGGACGCATTAGTCAGGTAGATCCCGGAAGCCACTCTGTCCAGAGAAGTTAAACCAGGACCCTTGGCCCCATGCGAGCCTCCTATTATGTGTTGGAGACACTTGGACGTCCCTATTGGTCAGAAGGCTCTTCCAGGACAGAAGCGGCGCAGGCAAGTAGTCTCAGGGTCTGCGTCCGAGGACATAGACAGTGGGCGAGAGGAGACATCCGAGAGTGACGCAGATGAGGACACAGCAGAGGGTGACCCTAGGGAGGTGACCGTTACCATAGCAAACACGCCTACACCGGTTCTATTTACCCCACCAATGATTTCCCAGACCGCACATTTGACTCCCCCAGTAGCATTTGGCCAGCAATGCACACCCGGGAGTTTGGCTTCTGCACAAGAGGCCACCCCCGCTTTTGGTCAGTTGCGACCAGTCACCATGACTCCATTAGTAGTACAAGAGGCATTACCTTCAGTAAAGGCAGTGGTGGGAGACAAGATAGAGGAGTCAGACCAGCCCATTAGAGAGGGCCAAGTCCAGTTGGATGTGATCGGGACAAATGTTGTGGTGACCATTGACAGGGCCTTGTTGGATCCACCTCGAGTCGATCCTTCTTCCATTGAGGGCATGTGTAGTTGGCTTTTCAAATGGCTCCACTGGCCCCAGCAAGAACGACACTTCTCTCTCCTAGACGAGAGGTATCCCCGAAGGTGATCGATCTGGATGCAGTGGCATCCCCTACAGCTGATCACACAGCGCACTTGGCAGTGGAGGGTATTGCACGGGATTTGGGGGTGGCATCCCCTACAGCTAATCACACAGCGCACTTGGCAGTGGAGGGTGTTGCAAAGGATTTGGGCAAGGAGGTCGGACACTCAGCCATGAAGAGTCTGTAGTCACAAAGGGGTTGGGTGAATCCCTCATTCAGCTCCCGACAGAGCCCATTGAAGACATTGAGGCATACCTCGCAGCTGTGGTAGCCCGTGGACGTCAGGTGATGGCTTCTGCACAGTCTCGAGCTAGGGAGAGTGTCGCGGCCAACTTGGAGCGGTTATTGACCTTTGTTCGGGTTGGTTGCCCCATAGCTTTTGCAGCCTGTTTTGAGGCAGGAGGATGGCCCACAGTCGAGACAGTGGAGATGTTGACAGCCTGGGCAGTTACGGAGCCTGAGGTAGAGATTCGCGTAGAGACTCTTGTGCGATAGGTAGAGCAGGCCTTCAGAGAGAGCTAGTACACCCTGAGGCGTACGGAGCAGGTTTCCGAGGGACGGGAGATGGCACGAGTAGCCGCACAGAGTGCTCGGGAGGAGCTGGCCACTCAAAGGCCATTGAGCGGGACCTGGCTCATCGTACCCAGGAGTTGGCTCACAGTACCGAGGAGTTGGCTCGCCAGCAGGCCAGTTGGGCAGCAGAGCGCAGTGAGTTGGTGGCTCAGGTGGAAGCTGCCAGGACAGCGAAGCTAGCTATGGAGGCACAACTAGCTACGGAGAGACTTTCCTTTGAGCAGAAGCTAGAGGAGATAGCTGCAGAATGGCATACCTTGGACACTTATCTCACCCAGGCTCGGGAGGATGCGGACCAGAAGGAGAAAGAGTTGTTGGAAGCCGCCATGATGGTTAAGAATGCCTTGGAGCATTAGATGGTTGCCGAGCGGGACTTGAAGGCTCGGACAGAGTAGGTCTATGCACTGTGAGCTCATTTGGCTTCTTCGACCTCTTCAGGGAAGCCTTCTCAGACCCCTTCTTCTCAGTTGTGATTTTATGGTTGTAGTCACATTTGTCTCCATTTTGTTGTTAAGTCGTCGGAGACGACTTGTCTTTTTGGGGGCCATGATGTTGTCGGGTATTATGTAATTAATGTTGTTGGTTGGGAACTAGTTAATAACCAGAGGTTAGGGAGCTGGCGCACGGTTACCAACTGTCGCGTCCCTTCGGTCTTTTATATCCTTGTACTACCTTCGGGTAAAGAATCATGTTATGCACGGAAGCTATCATATTGTAATCACTCGAATGACTGAATAATAGAATTATCCTTTGCTTTATTACTGTCATGTTCTGTGTATTCAGTTTTGCAAGTAACTAAGTTTACCCTGAGAGGCAAACAGCTTATACATTTTATAACTCTCTTTCCTTCCGTTCTGATATTGAAGCAAGCCATTGTGAGCTCTTGCATTTCTCTTGGACACTGACTCTATTTTGGTAGTTTGATTTTAATAATCATTTCCATTTACAGCTTAAAACTTATATTTATTGCACTTATTATGGGCTTATCATCTGTTTATCAGATTCTAACAACCTAGACCATTGTGATCACCTCATTGAGATGAAGCCAATGGCTGCTATCTTGCACAATAGTACAACAATCTTGGAACTGGAATTTTCTAAATTCTCAATGTCTCATGCAAACAAATATCATAAATTCTAAATCGCAAACCTAGGATTTCAGCTAGCAAACACCAAACTCCAGTAGCAAATTACTAACCAAACTTCAGTAGATCTAGGAAAGGAAAGGAAAAAAATGCAAAACGACTCTTTATCTGGAGACGTAGTTTTTGCTCGCCTATATGGACACACTGCACCACAAAACTGCTACCTAATCAAAACTTTTAATACCATTTATAATCAAATTACTATATCACATAAACAAAATTACAGCAACACTTCGCAAATCAATGCAATGCACAAATTAAATATCAGTAAATACTTAACAAAAAATAGCAGAAATAACTAAAAGAAAAATGGGTATTAAACTATTAAATAACCAAGTCAAAGGTTATCTATGCCACAAGTGTGATGTCCCCATTTTAGTAGGTGTCTGGGGACACGCTTTGTTAGCCCATCATTGCGACCCTCGTGGGCTAATGGCTAGATTTGAGGGTCTCTGCGTGAGTACTTACTATTTATAGTAAGTCTTTTTCTGTCAGTTTCCATTTCTGGCGGGGTGTCTGGGCAGGTGATTTGACAGTACAGTATAATCAGAATTGGCTTGAAGTGGATATAATTAATTAAGTTGTCTTAATTAATTACATGTATGGGCTTATATTAATGTCAAATCATTAATTTATTAATGATGATATATTGCCTTATGTTTGGATTTTAAGTGAAAGGTCAAAAAAAAGAATATATTTGAATGATATATTTTGGTTATCCAAACTTATTAGTGAAAGCATTATGTTTAAGTCGTGAAGAGCTTCTTCTTGAAGCTGGAAATTTTGTGACTTCATGAAGAAGATTGAAAGCATTTAAAGAGAATTTTGAAACCTTTTGGAGACACCTTGAAATCATTTTAAAAACTTATGCATTGCTTGAGCTGGAGACGTAGGGTTTGGAAGTTTGAAGGAGAATTGTAAACTCTTCATCATTTTGCACTTTGAGTTGGCTTTGTGCCTGCGAATTGTGTCAAGGAAATACAGATTTAAATATAGTGTGGAGGATCCAAATTGCAAGAAGGTTGACACCATACAAGGAGAAGTGGTAGAGCTGTTACGAAATGTGTTTGGTGTTTGGGGGTTGTGAACAGCATTCCTTTAGAGTTGCGGCCAGATTCTATGCTTCGTGGGACAGAGTTTGAAGCCGCCATTTTCCCTCCTTCATCAGTCGCGGCCAGCATTGGTGGAGATTAAAACACACAGGTTCCATATAATAAATGAATGCTTTGGTTTCAAATCACATTGTATGGTTTTCAATTGTGATTTAATAAAGCTAATCAGTAGTTTGGTGAGAATTCGGTGTTGTTACAAGAATAGATTTATTGCTTTCAATTTGTCAATTATTTATTCTGAAAATACAAATATATATATATATATATATATATATATATGCAAATACAAAACAAACATTTCCAGAGGCAAGAAAAATAGCTTCGCAGTTGAATTATAGTGATTGAGCCAGGCAAGCTTGTTACAGTGGTATTAGAGCAGTTTCCTGCCAGCTTGCAGGGAATTGGGTTTATTTAATGGAGGGTGACAAATTTATTTCAGGTTATCATTATACACGCAGGGGATAAAATTCTCCACCACATGGTGATCAGGAATAGGCAAATATGGGAGAAAGATTTCTAGGCACTACAGGTAATGAAGAAGACAGAGAAGTTGGGATAGCGTTCAGGAATATTGCACATAGCCAGCAAGAGTTGGCAGATGGCGACTGTCTTACAGTATTTATCTGATACTCTTCAGCGCATTTCTTTGCCTCGAGATCAAGGCAGGGATAGAGATACAAGGAGTGTCTCAGCTAGTTCACACAGGTCCAGAGTTGATTTGACAGGGACACAAGACAGGCCTCTACGTCCTACTTTCCTGAGACCAGAAATAGATGCAGTTAGTATTGAGGAGGTATCATTTACTGATGATATATTAGCTCTACATGCTGAGTGGGATGCTTTACCACATGAAGTAAAGCAACATTTGAATTTTGACAGATTCATGAGCCAGAAAAGGGAAAGTTCTAAAGGTAGAACAGATGGGAGACAGAGGCATGTGAACCATGATTTAAAACAAACAACCAGCAAACTAACTTTAACACATTTTGATAGAAGTGGGAAAATGACAGCTAGAGCTTGGATTCACAAGCTTGACACATATTTATCTTTACGTCCTATGTCTGAAGAGGACGCTATCAAGTTTGTTGTTTTGCATTTGGATGGCATAGCCCATGACTAGTGTTACCATGGGTTAGTCTCATTACATCATGATCAGATTGTATCCTACCAGGAGTTTGTAGATGGACTGGTAGAGAGGTTTGAAAGGAAGGACCCAGAGTCCTATTTCCGTGATTTGGCACAACTCAAGCAGACAGGCAGTTTGGAGGCCTTTATCAATGGGTTTCAGAGGATTTCAATGATGGTTTATGATATCTCAGAGGAGGAGGCATGTGATGTTGTTTGTGGAGGGGTTAGTTGAACCTCTTAAGGGTTGGGTTAAGTCTTTTGACCCTTCTTCTTTGCAGATAGCCATGAAAAAAGCAAGAGACTTGGAGTTTTCAGCTCCACGAAATAAGTTTCCTCTTAAACCATCTAATCCTCCATATGACAAGGCTGCTCCAAAAAGGATTGAAGGTTCAGATTTCAAGAAACCTGTGACAAGGCCTTTAGATCAAGAAACACTTAATGATCTAAGGAGAAAGAGATTGTGTTTTTATTGCAGGGGCCCATATGATGATAAACATGAGTGTCCTTTGAAGCCTAAGGGTAGAAATAGGCTTATGGAGTGGTATTATGAGGATGAGCATAGTTCTGATTTTGAGGGGCAGCAATTTGAACATGAAGAAGAGAGCTATGAAGAAGCAGTGAATGATGAAAAGGTTGAAGAGGATTCCAACCTTAAGGTAGTATACCTCTCTAGCATGAAGAAAGAGGGATCTTTCGGGATGCGGGGGCTCTTAGCAAGGCAGCGTGTCATTGCTTTGTTGGATACAGGTGCCACCCATAATTTTATAGATTCGCGTTTGGTATCCAGGAGAGGCATACAGAGAGAAGAATTTGAGGGCATTAGAGTTAAGGTGGTTGATGGTTACACTCTGAAATGTGACAGAATGATTCCGGATCTTCCCATGAAATTAAATAATTATGAATTCAAAGCTGATTTTTATGTTGTTGACATGGGAGGTATTGATTTGGTTTTGGGCATGAGCTAGTTGCATTCTAAAGAGGCTTTTTATCTCAGCCTTAAGGATATGGAAATGAAGTTTCAAATAAATGGTAAGAAACATATACTTGAGGTAATCAGAGAGGAAAACCTGAGGACTATTTAACTTAGATGTATGCAGTGTTTCACTAGTCATGATGCAGTTGAGTGGGCAGCAGAGTGCAGATTATTGCCCATGCTTGATGAGTCAGGTAAATCAGCTTATCACCCCGACATACAAGAGCTCAGAACTAAACACTCTAATGTGTTTAGTGATTTACTACATGGCAGGCCACCTGACAGAGGCATTGAGCACATTATTGAGTTAGAGGAGGGCACTAAGCCCGTCATGATTACTCCTTACCGACACCCTAAGCGCCTGAAAGATGAAATTGAGAAAACAATTCAGGAGCTGATTTCTATGGGTCATATTAGGCCGAGTAAGTCTCCCTTTGCTTCATCAGTTGTTTTGGTGAAGAAAAAGGATGGTACGGTCAAAATGTGCATTAATTATAGGATGTTGAACTGGAGGACAATTAAAAACAGGTATCCTATTCCACGCATCGATGAGTTGATAGATGAGTTGCATGGTGCAACTTACTTCTCTAAGATTGACTTAAGGTCCGGCTATCACCAGATCAGAGTACAAGAGGACATAGAGAAGACAACCTTCAAATGTCACTGTGGACACTTTGAGTTTTTAGTCATGCCTTTTGGGTTGACTAATGCTCCAACTACTTTCCAGTCTACTATGAACAGGGTCTTCCACAGTCAATTGAGAAGATTTGTTCTGGTCTTCTTCGATGATATACTGGTATATAGCAAGACATGGGATTATCATCTTGTTCATTTGGATACAATATTGGATATTCTTGATAGGGGTTCCTTGTATGCAAAGGAGTCTAAGTGTGCCTTGGGGATGACCGAGTTGTTGTACCTTGGTCACATTATCAATGCAGAGGGAGTGCGCATGGACCCTGATAAGGTTCGTGCTATTTTAGATTGGCCTACTCCGAGGGACTTGACACAGCTCAGAGGATTCATTGGTCTGTGTGCTTTCTATTGCAGATTTGTTGCGAGGTTCTCACGACATGCAGCTCCTTTGACTAATTTGACCCGTAAGGGTGCTTTTGAGTGGACCTCTTAGGCACAGGAGTGCTTTGAGAAGTTCAAGCTGATTATGAGATCATGCCCGGTTCTAGCGATGCCAGATTTCTCTAGACCGTTTGATTTGCATTGTGATGCTTCTGGTGAGGGCATTGGTGTTGTACTTTCCCAGGATCACCACCCCATTGTTTTTGAGAGCAGGAAGCTCAGGGGTCTTGAGAGAGCTTTTAGTTTGTATGACAAGGAAATGTTAGCCATTATGCATGCTTTGGCTAAGTTTAGGCAGTATCTGGTTGGTAGTAAGTTTTGCATAAAAACTTATCGTAATAGCTTGAAGTATTTCGTTGGACAGTGTGATCTCAATGAGAGACAGTAGAAGTGGGTCAGCAAACTTCAGTCATATGATTTTGATATCTCTTATATCAAGGGAACTCAAAATGTTGTTGCTGATGCACTTTCACGAAGGCCTCATTTATGTGTTATGACCAAGATATCTGAGGATTGGAGACACTTGATCATTGTTGATTATGCTAGAGATCAGTGGTCGTCTGGTTTTATTGATGGGACCATACAGGACAGCAGGTATACTCTTGTAAATTATTAGATCATTTACAAGGAGAGGGTATTTCTGGTTCCAGGATCGAGTGTTAGACAGGTGGTGTTGAGAGCTTTCCACGATTCTCCCTTAGCTGGACACCCCGGGTTTTTCAAAACCTATAGGCAGGTGCGAGAGAGATTTACTTGGAAAAGCCTGAAGTATGATGTGCAGCAGTATGTCAAAGAGTGTTATGTTTGCCAGTAGAACAAGCATGAGCACACATATCCAGCTGGGTTACTGCAGCCACTTCCCATTCTTGAGCGGAAGTGGGAATGCATTTCTATGGACTTTATCGTGGGCTTGCCTAAAGCCCAGGGTAGAGATTGCATTTATGTGGTAGTTGATCGTCTTACGAAATATGCTCACTTTTTCCCGATCACTACTACATTTTCAGCGATGCAGGTTGCAGATTTATTCTTCCGGGAGGTGTTTAGATTGCATGGTTTACCCCGGAATATAGTGAGTGACCGAAATAGCCGATTTATGAGTCACTTCTGGCAGGAGTTGTTAAGGTTGTGTGGGACGGAGTTGACTCTGAGTACCAATTACCACCCTCAGACTGATGGTCAGACTGAGATTGTTTATTAATGGGTGGAGGGCTATCTTCGGAATTATGTGTCTACTCAGCAGAGAGCTTGGGTGAAGTGGATTTACATATGTGAGTATTGCTATAATTCCACTCACCATATGTCTATTTGGATAACTCCTTTCAGAGCTTTGTATGGATATGATCCTCCTAGTTTCTTGGATTTGCTTTTCAGCGATAGCAGAGTTCCTAGTGCAGGTGATTTGTTGCAGGGCAGCCAGGATATTATGGGAACATTGCGGGATAATATTCAGAGAGTTCGGAATCGGCAAAAACAATATGTTGATCAGAGGAGAGTTGCTCGCTCTTTCCAGGTTGGGTATATGATTTATTTGATGCTGCAGCCCTACAGGCAGTCATCTATTCAGAAGAGCGGAGCTGAGAAGCTCAAACCTCGGTACTATGGTCATTTTTGTGTTGTCAAACAGGTAGGTGAGGTTGATTATGAGCTTGATTTGCCAGAGGACAGCAAGGTGCATAATGTTTTTCATGTTTCGCGCCTCAAGAAGGCGTTGGGCAGGCATGTTGTCCCATCTTCTATTTTGCCACCCCTGGATGATGAGGGGAAGTTGGAGTTGATTTCGGAGGCTATATTGGATACCCGAGAGAGGCATTTACGTCAGGGATTCATCAGGGAGTTCCATGTGAAATGGCATGGTTTACCTGTTGAGGATGCCACTTGGGAGTCAGAGGATATTCTTCAGCATCCAGGATTGTGATTGCTTGAGGACAAGCAATCTTGGGGAGGGAGGGTTGTGATGTCCCCATTTTAGCAGGTGTCTGGGGACATGCTTTGTTAGCCCATCATTGCGACCCTCGTGGGCTAATGGTTAGATTTGAGGGTCTCTGGGTGAGTACTTACTATTTATAGTATGTATTTTTCTGTCAGTTTCCATTTCTAGCAGGGTGTCTAGGCAGGGGATTTGACAGTGCAGTATAATCAGAAAATGTTTGAAGTGGATATAATTAATTAATTAAGTTGTCTTTATTAATTACATGTGTGGGCTTATATTAATGTCACATCGTTAATTTATTAATGATGATATATTGCCTTATGTTTGGATTTTAAGTGAAAGGGAAAAAAAATTGAATGATATATTTTGGTTATCCAAACTTATTAGTGAAAGCATTATGTTTAAGTCATGAAGAGCTTCTTCTTAAAGCTGAAAATTTTATGGCTTCATGAAGAAGATTGAAAGCATTTAAAGAGAATTTTGAAACCTTTTGGAGACACCTTGAAATCATTTTAAAAACATATGCATTGCTTGAGCTGGAGACGTAGGGTTTGGAAGTTTGAAGGAGAATTGTAAATTCTTCATCATTTTGCACTCTGAGTTGGCTTTGTGTCTGCGAATTGTGTCAAGGAAATACAGATTTAAATATAGTGTGGAGGATCCAAATTGCAAGAAGGTTGACGCCATACAAGGAGAAGTGGTAGAACTGTTACGAAATGTGTTTGGTGTTTAAGGGTTGTGAACAGCATTCCTTTAGAGTTGCGGCCAGATTCTATGCTTCGTGGGACAGAGTTTGAAGCCGCCATTTTTCCTCCTTCATCAGCCACGGCCAGCATTGGTTGAGATTAAAATGCACAGGTTCCATATAATAAATTAATGCTTTGGTTTCAAATCGCATTGTATGGTTTTCAATTGTGATTTAATAAAGCTATTCAGTAGTTTGGTGAGAATTCGGTGTTGTTACAAGAATAGATTTATTGCTTTCAATTTGTCAATTATTTATTCTGAAAATACCAAAATATATATATATATATATATATATATATATATATATATATATATATGCAAATACAAAAAAAAATTCCAGAGGCAAAAAAAATAGCTTTGCAGTTGAATTATAGTGATTGAGCCAGGCAGGCTCATTACAACAAGTTGGCCACTCCATAACCCGTGACACCTGAAAGACTAAGGGCGTAACAGTAAGAATCTAAGGAAGTTAGTATTGTATTTATTTTATGCAAAATAAAGATGCCTGTGAACTGAAAAGTCGGCATAAAATACATCCACAAGTTGTAAGAAACTAAGAAGTGGTCAGGAAAGACCAATGAAGATATTTACAATGCTCGTTCAAGAAGGGAAATCCTTCCTTTCTCAATTTGAGGTATTCCGTTACTTGAATAATGTCCAGTCCATTAAATTCAGAACAATAAGTTTTAATACTTATACAATAGTTGAACAGGAAAAGCATCAACACTAACAATAAAAGACAGCTGTCGGAGTTTACCAGCTGGTGCTGCTGACAATAACAGCTGGTCTGCTCTCTTTCAACAAAATGCTATCCTCGTCACTATCACATTGATTGTCCATCGTGACCATACGATCTGTAACGAGTGTCTGCTCAACACGATCAGGAGTGATATCACAATCTGCTGTTCTTGGATATGAAGTACCAGTACTATCAATCCTGCTGGTTAGACTTTTTCCATCTTCTAATCCGGAAACAATTTCTATCCTTTGACCCACTGTTTCAGTGTAACTGCAACAGTCATGGATGCCACGTGGAGTTGCAATAGCTTTCTTCAGTCTGCAAAACAACTACAAAAGACAATTTTTGATAAGGTTTTAAACAATACTATTAGCAGATTTTTGTTTTATGAGAAAGCAATTTCACCTCGTGTTTCTCTTTCAATGATGTAGGACGAAAAAATTCAGGAGATCGGTCATATACAACAGTTGCTCTGCAAGTAACCATGGCAAGCCATCCAACATTATTTCTGTAAAATGTCTTGTGTTTTAAATTTCTGCCTAGTAATTTCCAATCTGAAATGATGATATCCTTCAACTTTACATAATAAGTTACCCAAACCCTATAAGTTTGTAATGAACAAGACTTAACTTTATGCCCCAGTTTTGAGCCAGCTCATGTTGCATGGCTTTTGTAACACACAAACATCCATCAGCCATTTTCCCATAATGCTTCTCACACCTAACCGCATTACAAAATTAATAGAATTAATACACTATACATTTGAATTTTAAACAGATTTAAAGCAGATAACAAGTATATAAATTGGATCAAAACAGTACCAATGGTATAGCTTCACCAGAGGATGTGATTTCCCAAGAGTCAAGCCCAGTAAAGTATAACCAAAATTATGCCAATCAATAAGGAAGGCAGACTTTCTTATCCAACATGCCCATCTTACAGCAACCAAAGTAGGGACAGAAGGGGGATTCTGCAAAAAGGATGTATTGTAAAACTGTACAACAATAACATTTTTATTTCCACTAGCAGAAATGAAGGTCCTTCAAGAATATAAAAAGGATGACAGATCATAACAGCATCCCACAATGGACGTCTCAACTGCCACCAATTACACTACCACAATACTCAAGTTTAGCCCAGTCATTGTTAAAAACTGATATATCCTGCACCCAAAGGCAATCTGGTTTTCTTGCATCTTAATATGTTGTATCACCAGACAACAGATCTACAAAAGCTAACTTATATCATTACATGGACACTTGTGATGTCCCCTTTTTAAAATAGGATTTAATAATAAATAATAATAATAATAAAATTAAAATATAAAAGGAGTAAAAATAAAATTTACATTAAAAATATAAAATAATAAAATTAAAATATAACATAATTAAATGTAACTAAGTTAATGAAGGGTCAAAAGGCATGAAATGAAAAGTTGTGAATCCCTCAAACATGAGATACAAAAAGGGAGAAGAGAACTTCATTTGAAAGGGGGGGAGAAGGAAGAGAAAAGGGAAGGTGTGGAGCAAGGAAGAATTAATAGAAGAGGAAAAAGAAATGAGAAGAAAATAAGGAAGTGACTCCTTCAAAGGGCAAAGGTTATGAAGGGTTGTGACTCTTTGAAAAGGTGGTCATTATGAAGGTTTGAGATTCTTTCAAAGAGGGACAAGTATGAAGGGTTGTGACTCTTTCAAAGGGTGTAGATGATAAAGAGTTGAGACTCATCAAAAGGGTGGTAGTTGTGGACCTTTGCAAAGGGTAGCTATGATGAAGAGATGTGACTCTCCCCCACATTGGAAGATATAAAGGGGAGAATGTTTCATTTGAGGAGGACATTCAAGGGAGAGCAATTTGGGGAATAATATATTATTCTCAAAGGCAACAATGAAAAGTGGTGACTCATATCAATTTTCAAATGAAAGGTGGTGACTCTTTCACCAATAAAGTATAAAGAAGATTTCATTCCAAGCAAAAAAGGAGGATCAACAATAAAAGAGTATTAATCAGATTTTGAGAGCAGACCAAGCAAAAGAATTCTATTTCATAAAGGAGAACAATCTAAGAGATCAATCTGATATGAGAAATCGGACTTCAGATGTAATGATCTAAAGTGGATACTGAATGTATTTCCGATTAGTTTTCAGTGAATTGTTTAATCAATAGTTTAATAGTTAAAATCTGCTAGTACCTTTTTCCGAATGGTTTTGGTGGAGAGATGATTTAACTTGTCAATCAAATGATACACATACAAATCCGAATGCCAAGAATGGTAAATCAAAGATGCATATAATATTAATGAAGGTAAGTTATTAATATTTCAGACAATAACTCCCCACGCAAAATACTCCATCTCACTCCTCATTAAATAACAATAACATTTATACTGGAATTGGCATGTCACCACTTACATGTAGTCTCAAAGAGCTCCAATTGATTCCAGCAACTCTGGAATGATGAAATACTAGAGGAAAGGGATAATCGCTACCCACTGTTATGAGGATGCTGAAGCAGCTCCTGTATCTATGCTCGTCTAACACCCCGGCTGCAGTTTCAAGTTAATCCCTACGTAGTAGGCCTGCAGTGCATCAACTCTTTCCCACGCACAAGCTGTGGTATTCTCTACCCACACTCGACTGGTAACCACTTCCCCCCGCATGCTAAACAGCAGTTCTTATTCACGCGAGATCACTATTCCGTCAGCAGACCATGCCCAGGCCACACGACTATTCTAGCAGAAGTATCGGGTGGTTCTATAACCCCCACAATGCACCAGTACCCCACGCGGAAGTTTACTGTTTCACCCGTGAACAACAATGTATGTTGTGTATCCTCCAACCCCGTGCCAGGTAATACGTTAATGCTAGTGTTCACCTGTGTGTTTCAAAAGCAGCCTCTGTAAATAAGCACGTCCACCACTGGACCTGTTCCCTTGCGCTGAAGGGATATTTATTATAGCCGGATGTAGTGCTGAGTAGCTGAGACTAATGATTTAAGTTGTTGATTGTTCCAGTCCATGAAGTCTCGCAATGTTTCCAGATTTCTTGTGCAAGTTGTAGTATCTCTGCTATAACTCTTATAACCAGAACTTAATAGACCAGAATTGTGATAAGCTTCAACGGTTTGTAAATCCAAGTACCTGTTTTAATGCTAGTGTGAAATCTGGATGATTCCACCACAACTGAGAATGCTGGGGCTACGTCCAGTTTCTCCAAATCCTCAATTCTTCCCAAGGGGCTATGTCCTTAAGAAAATCAGTCACATTCAAGCAACCAGATATAAAATCTTTAATTTAATAAATTCTCATTGTACTTTCCCAAGGAAGATCTCCTTCCTTTATCACCTCGAAATGAGAGCCATTACATCCAAATAGGCAATGTGGGATAAAAAAGCACTTTCGTCTTTTAGTCACTTAAGTCACTTTATAAAATAAAGTCACTTAAAATTATAATATTAAAGTGACTTTATAACAATACTTTATGAAATAAAGTATCCCAACTATAGAGTCTGAACTCAGATATAAAATAAATGCCCAAGTAACCTTGTGACTGGCTGGCATCCTCTGAAAAGCGGCCATTAGACTATCCGGATGGCTAGATAGGCCAATCAGGCATAAAATTGCATTACTGTAGAAAAGGGGACATTACAGTCCTCCCTTCCCGGGATTGCTTGCCCTCAAGCAATCTCAAAGCTGGGTGCTGCAGGATAGACTCACCCTCCCAAGTGGCATC
>MU224301.1:627758-675682 GCA_018584345.1 Thuja plicata
GTGTGTGTGTATATGTGCGTATATGTGTATATATACACATGTGTGTATATGTGTATACATGTGTATATATATACACACATGTGTGTATACACGTGTGTATATATAAACACGTGTATATATACACACATGCATATATACATGTGTGTATGTGTGTATATATACACATGTGTATATATATACATATGTACATATACACATGTATATATACACATGTGTATATATATACACACATGTATATATACACGTGTATATATACATATACACACATGTATATATACACGTATATATATACACGTGTATAGAGATGTGTGTGTATACATGTGTGTATATATGCACACACACGTGTGTGTGTATATATATACACATATGTGTGTATATGTGTAAATATGTATATATACACAAATGTGTGTGTGTGTATACACATATGTGTGTATATATACATGTATACATACACATATGTATGTATATATACACACCGTATTCAAAAAAATTAAGAAATAAACAATTAAACTTGTTTATGCATCTTCTCAGTCATCTTCTGGGTGAACCAAACAGGTCCAGCCCATATTCCGGAAATCATTTCCAGGATATGTATCTTTCAGAATTGTAGCATCTTCCAGAATTGACCATATCCAGCATTTGGTATTCCAGCACCCAAACGGTAAGCTACAACCCTATCTCAGTCAGAATTGAGTACTTTTCAACTGAACAGGTAACATCATAGGAAAGACAGGCAGAAGAACGTAATCATTCTAATTCAGGACAAAAAATACAAGTAAAAAACAACTGAAAAGGAACTTAAGATTTTCATGTATCCTCATTACTTTAGAGATAACTGAGATCAAGAGAAAACAGCTATCGACAAGAGAAAAATAAAAGTAAAACATATACAATGTGCCTCTCAATCTCAATATAAAAGGTTAATCAAAAAATTAGTGCCAGAATAATACTCTTACCTGTACAAGGAATAAATCTGGGGTAGGTATCTTAAAACAGATGTACCACATTAGAATAGCAAATTGTAACATCGTTTTTAAAGGAAGCGCCAAGAGATAGAGAAATCGTGGTAGACCCTGGGGAATGGGTTGCCGCTGCAAGAACAGTTACCATATCAGTTAACTTCAAGTCAAATTTACTGAGGAAATGCTAGCTTCTTTAAAAATGTAGCATGCTACATATAAATTTACCATCAAATGTAGATGAATAGATGGATGTTCCAAAACAGCACCATGGGGTTCGGTTCCTATCAAAAGAAATGTTAGACAAACAGAATAACTGGATATAAAAACACTGAAACTCTAATAACTGTTTAAAAAATATAAACATACAGATAGACAGAAGTATAACAATATTATGAAGGCAATTCAAACCAAGCAATTAGATTAAAGACATGGAAAGGTTGATAAAGAAATTTTATATATAGGTAAAAGAGGTTATTGAAGTTTTTGTCAAAAAAATTGTGCCATAATGAACCATTAATGAGCTTTGTTGTCAAAAAAAAAGTAAGCAGTCAATGGCAGATTCAGAAATCAAAATGTTAAACAACAAGAAATGTACTACCAAGGCATTTTGTGATAAAATGACTTTATAGAAAGGATGCTGTGGACATGAGAGGATATCAAAACGGCTGGGACATTTCAAAGGTGCAAATGATTTGCAATTTATTACTATCAAAGAGAAAGGGTCATACTCAATGCACACAGTGTAATCCAGTTGTAAGACTTTTCTAATTTAAATTAGTAATTAACATCTCATAAGAAGATCATAAAAAATTGGTAACGTGGACTGCCAATCACCTGTATAATCCACAACCTCATCAAGCACCTATCAGACCATTAACTTAACACAATGCACTAAGATAAATGAACGGCAAGAACTTAATTCTAAATGAAAAGGAGGGAGATGTGCCATAAGATGACACCCATTTCCAGTATGGCAATCCCTGATCCCTGAGACCTATATGTAGTTGGTGATGCACAACCAAGTCACATACAACGTGTACAGGAAAAACTTGATCCCTTCAAGAACTTCTTATGCCTATCAAGAGTTATACAATTCATACATTAACCAAATTCCCCTTTTTCACTCATTTCAGCTTAAAATTTGTTTTTGCTAGCTCCCTCTACAACAAAATGATTATGGGATTAGCAAAGATGACAGTCAACCATTTAAATTTAGGTAAACCTAAGTGTTGTGATCTGGGAGGAATATTGTTTCAACACAAGTTTAAAAAATACTAAAAGGTGTTACATGCATATAGTTAATGGGATTTTAGCTAATTCTTATGACATCCAAGTAAAACTTGTATGACTAGGGTGTAGAACCTGCTATGGCTTATACATGCAAAGTGATGTTAGATCGAAGTAATGTTCCAAAACTTATAAAACAAAATAAGTAAAATATTAAATAGTAAAAGCTTTGCAATGATTGCATTGAGCGTTAACAATGGTGGGTGTAGGTTTGGGGGCTAAGCCCCAAATAAGGTCGAGGGGCTGCACCCTTGTAGGGGTTTCGGGAGTAAAGCCCCTAGAGGGATCAAGAGGCAACAGCCCTCATAGGGTCTCAAGCTGTGCCCCCAAGCTCAAATTAAGGCGTCCAAAACCACACAAACCTTTATGGCGAATGCCATTTCTGCAATTTTATCAATTTTTTTTTGCATGACCAAATCCTTAATATTTTTTAACCTTGGGAGATATTTTAATTGAGTCTTACAAGTTAAATACCTATTTATAATTTTTTTGTGAATGCTTAGGATTTGGTTGGTGCCCATAGACCGATAAGGTTAAGGTTTGTGGCAACCACCTTGGAAACACTTTTTGATTTTTTTTAAAAATGTTGAATTTTTCATTTCCCTGCCATGGGTAACACCTAGAAGTACTGAGGACATCTTGAAGTCCCCAAGTTGTCCCCAATCCATCCTAGAAAGGTCCCCTCATTACGGGGAAAAACCCACAAATGTCTCCTCCTTGAGGGGATGTACATCCCTAGGTCTTGAGTGGCAATGGTGGGATGACAGAGGGACATCCTTTCCAAGTTTCCACATATTGGGAACATCCCCATCCCAGAAAATGTGACTTTGGGGAGGACATGTCCTTGTGGAACACTCATTGGACTCCATAAGAGGAATTCTACTCTCAAAGGATGACATGGCTGCCATCTCACTTTACACCATTTTATCCAAGATCCACAAAACCTATCTCCAACTATCTAAATGATGTGTTAATGTCAGAGAACTTGAAATCAAAGGGACTTGATAAACATTATTTCTCTCCACCTCAAAGGGAATGATCCTAGTGCTTAGAAAGCTCAATGACTTCTCCTAAGAAACCTCAATGACTTAAGCAATTAATTGTATGTGTAAAATATAGTAATTGAAAGATTTCAAGACACAATAGATGATTCCCTTCCAAGTTGAGGACAAATCCTAACCATATGATAACGCTAGCAAGAATAACCTCGGATTCTAAAGCACTTCATATATATTTATCCAAGAAATGAGCTGGATCATAAAATCGGAATCGTGCCCATTTATGCCGAGACAACACCTTTCTCACAACTAAGGATCCCACAAAACTATAAACTAAACAAAGCAGGAACAACTAAACTAAAGCAAAATTACAACTAGAATCAAATGACACTAAGAAAACTCAAAGCAAACTAAACTAACTACTGAAACTTCTTGAGCCAAATGACTCAAGGCAGACCTACTCTAACTATGTAGAAAGCACTTGGCTGAACAGAACTCACAAGACCTAAATATATACATGAACTAACATGATTTCTCAAAATGTTCAACAATAACAAGGCATCATTCATGGTTCTAAGTATTGCAAATGTACCCTTGTATTTTGAAAAAAAATTAACACCCCATATTCATATTCAGGAAATATATCACGCAAAATCAACAATTGAGGCAATTCATTAGGTCCGTGATTTATCCACACACAAGTTGTCTTTCCTATATTCCCATAATCAAGTTGATAACCTTCAAAACTAGTGCTAAGGAAAGAAACAACCTGGTGTGCTTTGTCCTCGAATGGAAATTCTTGTTCATCGTTCTCAACTTCAAGAGTTCGAAGTTAATGATGTGTCATTCCTATCGCATCCATATCATATTTGCGAGTGAGCAATGCGGGCTCAAACTTGAACTCAGGTACATGGAACCTTTCTCATATTTGTCTATTTTCATGTTGCATAAACTTCATGCATCCTTGTGCAGCTTTGTAAGAATATCTTTAAAAACTAAGGCTTCTTTGTTAGGTTGACCTACATTCGAATTGTTCTACATCCTTTGCCTCTTGTTCTTCATGTAATACTTACTTGATTACTCTCTTCAAGGATTCTTGAAATTTCCCCATCTGAAATAGGATTACCAGTTGATACTCCTCTCATAATGGCTTGCAATTCTTCATGTTGTAACACTTTTGTACTTTGATTATCACTTGCCATGATTTTGGTTGCTTGAAGGTCTTCCATTTTGACTTCAAAACATTCTTCTTTTGATATAGCGCATGAAAAGTCGTCTTCCCCTGCATTACTTTGATCATTAGGCTCAATCTTGCTATTTTCTTGTAACTTATTTCCTTCGCCATTGGATGATTTCGATGCCAAACTAATTTGCTCAAGGCATATACTCCATATTTTATTTGTAGTGCCTTCCTCGGATGACTCTGATAATCCAAACTGGGACTTGACTTGGTTGATGGCTTCTTCACACAATGAATATGTAAAATCTAAATGGGCAATGTTATGGATCCTACACAAATGAGACAATAATATTTCTTCTAGGCATAATCCATTATCAATGCTAAACTGATTCTCAACCCTCCTTTTGAATCTTGTGAATGCCTTAGTTCTAACTTCTGGAATAATGAAATCATCAGGCTCTACAAATGGCACTGGTTTGGGAACAACACAAAAGATCTTTTGTAGTAATAACAACTCTATTCTTGACAAAAATGTTAATTTAGCTCATCATGCTCAGTGGTCTCATGAATCCTGCATTTTCCTATAGATGCAAATTCGGACAAACTTCATGGATGTAACTGTGCATTCAAAGCCCATTGAAGTTGAAGAATATCAACTTGATGATTGTCTTGACAACACGAACCATGAAACAATCGTCCATTCATTGAGAAATCTATCTCTGTTTTCTTTCGATTTTCCTAATTTTTCAATTTTTTTGGATTTTCAAATATTTCACTTTTGGTTTTTTCAAAATTTTCACTTTTTTGGATTTTTCAAATTTTCACCTGTTTTGGATTTTTCAACATAAAAGAGATCTATTGTATCTTGGATTCAACACTTGAAAGCTCATATTGGTTCTAGCTTCCTTTCTTTTCGCTAATGTTGTTGGTAGCTCCAAGAATGAATTCAAATAGGCCCTCCCTCTAGCGCCAATTTTGTTGATGCATGTTTTGAGACACTCACCAACATAGAATAAAAAACCAAGTATTCTATCCTCTCTTGAACAAGGATACCTCAAATGCTAAACAATGTGAAACTGTGTGATCAAATAAGGCAACCCCAAGGTTTACACTGCAAACTAGCAACTTTGTATTGGATATAACGTAGTGAATTTGATGTGATATTGTTGGTAACACACAAAGGGACTTACACTATCATTTCTCAACTTATCAACTCTTTTCCCTTGAAGCAACTGGAACTTGAATACTAAACTAACTTAGAATTCAAAAAGATAAAAAAAAGGCAAGGGTTTAGAGGAATCTAATCTAATCCTAAGGGCAATGATGATAATGGATAACACTTTCATAAATGAATTCCTTAAACCGGTCTTTGCTTCGCCATGAGGGAACAACTACACAACTTGATGCAATCTCCAAAGGTAACGAAGGATTTTCATATTGTAACAATCATAGGCAATTAATCCTAAATTGGTGGCGATTAATTGGTTAGTCCACCCTTCAATCAGTGGTGTGAACTAATAAACAATAAAAACTCAATACTTAATTACAAGACCCAAATATTTAGTCACTTCTCAACTGGAGGACACAAGGCTGAGCCACCTTATTCCTAAAATGCTATATACATTTCTAACTAAAAATTTAATTACCTACCTACTTATCTAATTGCTAATCATACACTAACAATCCATTCACTAAAAAGACGTGGATTGAAAAAGAGGACATGACAAAAATCGCATTTAATCAATTTCATAGACTGATCGCAAGAACAAATAGGATCTTATTTTCTTGAAGTTGTTGAATACAAGAGGCTTTCAAACCAACTTATAGGATGCTTTGTTAATCTCAATCTAGCAAAGGAAACATTTTTCTGCAAAGGAAAGAATGCATACTAAAATATACCTCCAATTGGGCCAACTAATGGTCAAGCTTCTCCACAACCACATTTACTTCAGAGGATGGAATCTCAAGCTTTGCCTCAGCTTTGAATGGAGCTTTCTTTGGAAAATTTGATTAGCCACATCACTGCTCTTTGTCTTCATCACTTCCCCTTGCTCTAGACTACCTTCAAAGAGCACACTTCTCCATGAGAGCCTTTGTGATCCCTTACATTGTCTCAATTGATTAAGATATGCCTGCAACAACAACTTCTGCTTTGAGGAACCTTGCTTCTTCACCAAGGAATTCTGCTTCTCTTGTCATGCTTTTTAGTCCTCTTTTCCAACTACAGGATTTAATGTCTCTTTGCAAAGACGACAAATCTTCTTTGCTTGCTCTTCTTGTGAGCATGGACCTACCAAATCAATCACAACTTCCACAAAGGAAAGAACTTTCTCTATTACCAAACTTGATCTATAAACTCTGAAGGAGATTTCATATGATAGTTCATCAACAATAAACCTAAATGAAGAACATGAACGATTGAATTCTCTAAACTATGTGTTAACCTCAAAAATTGTAAGGAAATGTGTAAGCAATCACATGATTGGAGTGAAATTTTATCTTGGGGGAACCCGAATTTTGAGAGAAAACTCCAGCAAAAAATGTGAGCCAAAATACTCAAAAGCCATCTCCAATAACAATATAAATCTTTAGGCCCCATGGGCACACAAACAGCTTACATCTAACTTATTCAGTCCCTAATATCTCTTGCAAACTCCCTAAATATCATTGAATCCAAAACTTGGCAAAAACACCATTGGAACTTTGAACTTTAGAATTCAACTCTAATCTCAATTGCCTGCCCATCAGTAACTTTTGACCATATACAATAGTATATTTATGCTTTACAACCAGTAACAAAAGCTCAAAGGCTGGAGGAGGTCAAAAGAATGAGGAAATTGGAACACTATGAGTTGTTTATCATGTAACAAAATTATCATTTTCCATCTGGGGAAATTATAAACCCACCTCTTAGTATCCTCAGGCCTAAAATTATCACTTTTTGGACAAAGCTTCCCCAACAATTACTAAACTACCACTTGTCTTTGTATAGGAAGCTAGAAACAATTTTTTTTGCACTCTTCCCATCTGCTAAAGTCGGCTCTAAAATGTCCCATACCATCCTACACATTCTCAAATATCCAAGTATTTAACTCTCCCAAAACCTCTTATTCCTTCACTAAAAGTGTTTTTATCAGTTGTGCAACTTGTTGCCATGAAGTCTACCCAGTCCTTTTACAGTTCACAAAGTCAATGAATTAACAGGAGTAAAGACTTAATGCATCAAGATTCAAGTATATCAACAAATGAAAATTTCATTTTTTCGCAATAAATGTATAACAGCAACATCTCCACAAACATGGAGCTGCTAAAACATACAAGTCATCTACTAAATTAATGCAGTACTGTCTATGGCCATGTACACGATGAAACCATAAAAACAGTACAAATGGATCACTCCATGAAAAATAATTCAACTTGACCATGGAACTATTTGATTGACTGAAGTGCTTTACTGTAGACATCATTGCAAAATGAATCTGTTATGAGTGATCAATCTTTTGATCTTATCAATCAAACTGTGTCATTTCATAAATTCTAAGCATAATAAAAGGATCCATATTGATATTGATTAAACCAATAAATTTCCTATACTACAATAAAATTGTTGTGTCATCTACTTCACTAAAACTCCCTTGAAAACAATGTTTCCTCTAATTCTTAAAGCGTTGGTGTAATTATTTAATTGCACCTTACTATTTAAGTTTACTTAAGTATTTCAGTTATTATTACCTAGGTAGGATAGGACAAATGAGTACATGTCATTTCCTTCTTTCATAGGATTTTACTTTTTTCCTTATCCTCTTAGATTTGGAATAGTTAAAGTAATCCTTTGTTTTTTGGTGTTTATGCCTTTTTCTCATCTTCATAGAATTTAGAATCTTAAGGCTATATATTGTAGATTTTTCAATCCATTATATAAAGAATTTCATATTAATCTCTCCAAATTCTCGATATTGGATTTTAGCTAGTGTTTGCATTTTGCACTAACTATAGCATTAAGCTTTTATAATCTTCTATGGTCAGCTAGATATAGGCATGTGTTTGAGTTTTCATAAAATCCTACATGGTATCAAAGCTTTGTTGGTGTCTTTAGATAATTTGTGTCCTTCAACAATTAATTTTTTCAATCAAAGCTTAAGAGGAGAGTAACTATACCATATTGTGAGCGGAATTCTCTTTCTAATCTTTATTGCAGGTGAATTTTGGAGCTTCACGGATCAAACATGAGCTCGACATAGCGTTCAAAAGGCTTGAGAAAGTCAACATAGATTTTCATTTCACCAAAATCAAATATTTGGGAGCCCAGTTGCAAATAAGGGTTTGATCATTGAATCTAGCATAAAACTTGTCTTTAGATAATTTGTCCTTCAACAATTAAATTTTTCAATCAAAGCTTAAGAGGAGAGTAACTATATCATATTGTGAGCGGAATTCTCTTTCTAATCTTTATTGCAGGTGAAATTTGGAGCTTCATGGATCAAACATGAGCTCGACATAGCATTCAAAAGGCTTGAGAAAGTCAACATTGATTTTCATTTCACCAAAATCAAATATTTGGGAGCCCAGTTGCAAATAAGGGTTTGATCATTGAATCTAGCATAAAATTTGTTTTTGAAGCGCTTTTAGGCCAAACTGACCCTACCATTGCATCCAAAAGACCCAAAAAGCCCTGTTTTCATATAAAACTTGTACAGGTTTGATGCTGAGAGAATTTAGAGAAATTATTTTTGCTTCTTTGTCATATGGTAGGCCATACAATCAGTATAGCATAAAAATTTGCAGAAACTGAAAACTATAGGCCACAAATTGTATAAACTACAAACTGCACAGGTACAGTGCAAACCGCATGGCCTACACAAGCTACTAGCAACTAGAAGCCAATAGCACCATCACAACACTGCATCCTCCTTTACCTGCATTCATTGCCATTTTGGTGCCGCCACCTCCTACTCTATCAGCTAAGCAACTAAATCATTTTTTTGTGAAAAGTAGTTTTCCATCACTGTGTTAGCAAATGATAGTATAGCTAATATTTACTATTGCATTGTTTTGGTTATGCCTGTCATGCAAAGGCGGTTATGGAGTAAGTGGTTATATAGTTGCCAATTGTATTTCACTTGTATTTATCTATTTGTCGTTCATCAATCTATAATAAATATTACCCTCATTTTCCAGACACAAATTGGTATCAGAGCACAGTTTTTGGGGTGTTTAGAGCAGGCATGTTGGAGTGATGTAAATATCCGTGAAAACTAGGTGTGATAAATACTGCACACATGAGGGGAATAAAAGGATTGAAATCTGCATTAAAAGAGAGGTGATCTCCTTTCTTTGTGCTTTGTTTATTACAGATTTTCCCAACAATCTATCTTTGTTTAGAGTTTCATTGTTCGATCTTGTGCTCTAAGTGAAGAAAATGAGATTGCGGGGACTTTAACCATGGATCAATTATTTAAACAAGCATAAATGCCTGTGACTTGTGGAAAGCGGCAAGCAGTGGAAAGATTTTGAATTCAGTTTGATCTATCAAAGCACAACAGAATGGGCTTTTGTCAGATATTTTAACTTTATATGCACTTGATAAACAAGCATGTTGTATGTTTGAGCATGTGTGGGGCGCCTTAACTGTTTGTCAAAAACACCTCAAATAAATATGGTCTTATGAAATTCAATTAGCACTAGATATTGGACACACAGATTTTGTTAAAACTCCTTTGTAGAGGTTGTGTAGTTTTTGTAAACTGGACAGCATCGCAGAAGTGGAATGAGATTAAGGATCTATTCCAGACCTGGCTGAGAATCCCTGAGTGACCACCAAAGAGAGTTCTTTTGAGGAGAGCAAAGAGTTGGATGTGAATCAGGAAGCAAGCACTTAATTGTTAATATTGTCTATGCTTATATTTATTTGCAATTCATGAAGTATTTATAATATTGATTCCCCTCCCCTGTTCTGTCTTGTCATACTTTGTAAGTGTTGTATAACTGTTGGTAATACTTTGCATCCCAATTAGAGAAGAGCATTCTGAAGTTCCATGCTGTCAATCTTCCCAATACTTCCACGCAAAAGACAGTGATTGAAAGAGGTAGATAGATTGTGTTCCAAGACTTTCAAAGATGATATCAATTTCTTCGTCATAGAGTTCCCTAAAATTTTGAGTATTAGAAAATTTTGGAGTTATAAGATCATTCTTTTTGTTGATAATTTGCTAAGTCATAGAGGATGTTCCTTTTTTGGTTGGCCATGTGGAGGAATTGAATCAATACCTTTCTTGGTGAAAATATTTAAAACAATAAAGAGGGAATGAACTTGCTGCAAGAAAGGTTATTCAAAATATAAGAAAAAGTATTTGTGTTGAAAACGTTAGATTGAGTCTATAGTTGCATTTGAGATATTGGGTTTTGAAAGAGAGATTCGTTCATGTGATCAGAAAGGACATAGAGGCATGTCTAAACTTAGAGTCGATCATTTGTATGACAAGACAAAGAGAATGGTCATTCCACTTTTTGTGCTTTCAGAATCATCCATGCTTACACTTGGCAGAACCTTTGAAGATTTGACTGGATCTTCAAACAGTTATTCTTGCATTTTTAGGGCTATCTTTGCTACACCTGACAAGGACTCCAAAGAATTGTCTAAGACATCATATGGATAAACTGTAATAGGGTCACTTTGGAGGCTAGTGGCACCAGAGGATGGAGGATTTTCATCATCGCAAGCTAGATTCTTGCTTTGAGATGGTGCTTTGAATGAGAAGCATTTTTGGCTTTATTTTCTTGCTTTCCTTTTAGCTATCATTGTTGGTGCTAACAGATTGAAAGATGCATCTTTTGTGAAGTTTGATCTTTGAAGACAGGTAAGGAGTTTGATGTTGAACTCAATATGGATTGTTGCCCAGAGAGTTCACAAGACTGTGACCATAACGAGGGTCAAGAGACAACTTGATGAAGCCCTATGTGTGCAGAGCTCAATATGAACTGTTATCCACTAATTCGGTGTCTGTGATTCAGGAGTTTGAGGAAAGGAGAACTTAGGAATTCACTCAAGCTACACCTTTATGAGGGTGACGAGGAAGCTTGGCGGAGTTCCACCTGATTCAGGACTTTTTTCTTCAAAGAAAGATCTTCTCAAGAATGTAGATTTATTTAATCAGCAAATTTTGTTGTGTAAACCTTAAGGGGGGTCCCTTGGTAAGGTCTAATGTAATTTTCAAGGGTACCTTTAAGGAACAATATAATAGGGGGCGGGGAGGGGGAATGTTAGCAAATGGTAGTATAGCTAATGTTTACTATTGCATTGTTTTGGTTATGTCTGTCATGTAAAGGTTGGTTATGGTGTAGGTGGTTATATAGTTGCCAATTGTATTTCACTTATATTTATCTATTTGTCATTCATCAATCTATAATGAAAATATTTTACCCTCATTTTCTGTCACACATTGTTCATTGGTTTCAAAACTAGGTTGTCAGGTTCACCCCATGACTTGCCAGATCCAGGTCCAGTTTGCACCCGGTTCGTATCCTAGTCTGGTCCACCTGTGGGTGCGGGCAGGATCCGTAAAAAACAAAGCCAATTAGTCCCAAGCAAATCCTAGGCGAATCCGAACAAACCCAGAACACACCCGAATGCCTAGCAATGAGTCTTATCTAATTTTTTGAATTTGTTTTTAAAGTTTGCTTTGCCCAGGCGCCAAACTAAAAGTGACCTCCAAAACACTTAAAACACCAAAACAACTTAGCTTTTGCTCATTTCTTTTACAAACAGCAAATTTCATTCCTGCTGAGCATATATTTTTGCTTGTTGGATCAACATAGGAAGTTGAAGATCGAACTTTGAAGCTTCATCAACGACTACATCCTCATTCCTATGCATTTGCAACCTTTCATTGGCTGTCAAGATCGTAAAAGGATTTTTTGCAAATAAGTGAAAAAATTCAATTTGTTTTTCCTCCATTTTTGTTTTACAAACATGAAACAAACTATTTGTTTTGTTTATCTATTTTTTTCCATTCTTTTATGAATGTGTGAAATATTCAAAACAGCTAGGCTTTCTACATCTATTTTTAATTTTTTTTGTGTTTAATTTGTTATTTTTGTTTTGAATGTATTCACAAAATTTCTTGCTATAGGAATAAGAATGGCAACTAATTCTATCTCCACAAGTCAACCTAAATTCAAAACGGATTCAAATTCTCCTCTATGGAAATACATTAATATGATACAATTGGTTCCAAGAGGTGGGGCACATTTGGAAATGCAGGGAATGTGATATACAATATTCTTATTCATATTTTTGAGTGAAAGCCCATTTATGTGGAACACCTCAAAAATGCATCAAAGCTTGCCCTAGAAAAGACGGTGTACCTATACCATTAGAGACAATGTTGAGATATATTATGGAGCAAGAAGAAGCAAATGAATGAGAAGCAAATAGATTAAATCAGCCCATTAAAAAAAGATCGAAGGGAACGCAACCCCCATCTAATCCAAATATTGTGGAAGAAAACCACCCATTTTTTGCCACAGCTGATGTTCAAAGTGAACAATCCATTGTAGTCAAAAGATCAAAGGGACCTTTGGAAACTGCATTTCAAAATGAGAGTCAAGACTTTGCTGACCAACATGTAGCAAGATGTATTTATGCAAATGGGCTGGCTTTCAATGTTGTTCACTCCCCATATTGGAAAGAGATGTTGAAAAAGGTTAATGAATCTCCATAAGGGTACAAGGGCCCGGTTTATGAGGAAATGTGTGACACCTTGTTGGAAAAAGAGGTCAAGAGGGTTGAAGATACATTGAAGCCCATAAGGGATTCATGGATTGAGAAAGGTGTGTCCATTGTTTCAGATGGGTGGAAAAAATCAAAAAATGATCCCTTGATCGATGTCATAGCGGTGTCCCCTAAAGGGGCAATGTTTTTGAGAGCCATGGATTGTGAGGGGCAGGTAAAAGATGTACAATGTATTGCTGATATTCTCCTCGCAGCCATTGAGACAGTGGGACCCTGTAGCATTGTTCAAGTCATAACAGACAATGCAAAGAATTGTAGAGTTGTTGAGTTGTTGATTGAGGAATGATATCAACATATCTATTGGACACCTTGTGCAGTCCACTCACTAAAACTTACGCTACAAAAGATTGGGAATAAAATTGACTAGATCAAAAAGGTGTATGCGGAAGCTGATGACATCCAGATGTTCATCACCAAAAACCACATGTCTTAGAGAAATTTTAGATCACTTTCAAAATTGGAGCTATTGAAGGTAAGTGAAGAAGTATAAAATTTTACATTTTCTGATTTTCATAATTTGATTGTGTATTCTAAATCTTCTTTAAAGTTTGTTTTTGAATTTTAATCATTTTGGCTTTAATTTTATTATAGGTTGCAGAGACCTGTTTCGCCTCTAACACAATCGTCTTGAGATGACTTGTGAAAGTTAGAGAGGCAATTTCTAATATGGTAATTGGCCAAAATTGGTCTTTATGGAGAAAAGCGGCACTGAGAAGGCAAAAAAAATAAGACAGAGAATATTTGATGAATCATGGTGGGATTGTGTGGAGTATCTCCTTAGTTTCACCAAGCCCATTTGAGCATGATTCGCTATACTGAAATGGACAGGCCATGCATTGGAGAGAGATATGATAGCAAGTGCAACGACTCAATGCTTGAGAAGATGAACTGCAGCATAAATGTGAAAGAGCAAGACACTGAAGAGAGAATGCAATTGTTGAAGAAAGATGGAACAAGATGACCACACCATTACATCTTTTTGGATTTTCATTGTCTCCAAAATACTACAGCAATCAATTTCTTTCTATGCCACAAAGGCTTGTCACATATAGAGATTTTGAAGTGGCTAAAGGGTACAAGGCAGCATTTCTTAAACTCTTCCCTGAAAACGAAATCCAAGATACAATTACGAAAGAGTTCATAGATTTTGTGCACTCAAATGGTCAAAGTATTGAGGCTCTCCATGATAAATTTAGGAAGGATGCTCATAGTTGGTGGTGTTGTGAGGTTTTCACACCATCGCCTCATGAAACATGGAGACCCCCTCTTTTTGTTGCCTTTTAGCAGGTGTTAGTTAGGAGGTTGGCTGTAGTTGTTAGTATAGGAGTAGGTTGGCAGCACCTTCGGAATTCAAACCTTGATGAGGAGTGAGATGGGGTTGATCGCGAGCAAACCTTGGCAATTTTTGAAGTCCTAGCAATGGAATAATTTTGAAATCCGACTTAGTGTGATTCTGATCATATTAGTGAGTGTTTGAAGGGAAGCATGAAATCTGGGGTAGTCAACCATTGGGAAAGGTGCAATTTTTGTGGGAATGTTCAGCTTGGACATGAAGACTTGGAAATTTAGGTTTGACTTGGATGAAGAAAATCAGACTCGAGTCAATGCAATCAGATCAGGATTGAAGGGTAGTTTCGCCTTATTTGGTCTTTATTTCCACTTCATGTTGTGGAGTTTTGCCTTATTTGGTCCAGATTTCCACCTCGTGTTGTAAACGCTTTACCTTGTTTGGTGGTAATTTCCACTTCATGTTCTTAAAATCTGCCTTATTCACCTTGAATTTCCACTTGCTGTCGTTTTCACTTGCCTTTGGGTTTGATTTCCACTTCAGGTTTCGAAGTTTGCCTTATTTGGTGTGAATCTCCACCTTACACTTATAAAGTTTGCCTTATTTGGTGTGAGTTTCCACCCAGCACTTGAAACGTCTGCCTTATTTCATGGCGATTTCCACCTTTTCGTTTAACACTTGCCTTATTTGGTGGTGATTTGCACCTTGCGTTTGGAATTTTGCCTTATTTAGAGATGGTTTCCACTGTATTTTAGGCGGTTTGCCTTATTTGATGGCAGTTCCCACCTTGCACACGACAGTTTTGCCTTACTTGATGGTGGTTTCCACCTTATGCTTTTTGCATCTGCCTTATTGGGGTGCAAATTTCACTCCTTGATCAGATGTTTGCCTTATTTGATGTGAATTTCCACCTACCTTATATGCAAGTCGCCTTATTTGGTTTTAATTTCCACATTGCAATCTTACAAAGGCGCCCTATTTTGATGTGATCTCCACCTTTGGGCTGTGCAAACGCCTTACATGGGGCAATGCAAATAATGGTGAGGTGACGATTGAATGCCTTGAGCTGCGATCCAAAGTGAAAGGGCCACAATCCAATATGAAGACCACAATTATGAAAATCATTAAATGCCAGGCATGTGCATTTACTAAGGGCAATCGAATGCAAAGGACATCGATTTTATTAAGTCGCCTATGAAATTTCAAGGGGACATGAATTTAATTTTGTCTCCACGGGAAATTATTAATTAATGAGGGCATTAAATGGTGATTGAACTTGCAAAGGAAATCAATTTTGTCACCAATGAAAGGGCCAAACATTCAATGCCAAGCGTGTGCATTTACTAAGGGCGTGCACAGCCCAAAGGTGTGATCTCCACCTTTGGGCACTGCAAACGCCTTACATGGGGCAATTCAAATAATGGTGAGGTGACGATTGAATGCCTTGAGCTGCGATCCAAAGTGAAAGGGCCACAATCCAATATGAAGGCCACAATTATGAAAATCATTAAATGCCAGGCGTGTGCATTTACTAAGGGCAATCAAATGCAAAGGAAATCAATTTTATTAAGTCACCTATGAAATTTCAAGGGCACGTGAATTTAATTTTGTCTCCACGGGAAATTATTAGTTAATGAGGGCATTAAATGGTGATTGAACTTGCAAAGGAAATCAATTTTGTCACCAATGAAAGGGCCAAACATTCAATTCAATAAAGCATAAATTAAATACTGAATGGACTGCGATTTTAATAATAATGAGGTGTGATTTTAATAAATAAAGAGGGGTAACTTTAATTAAATAATTGTTTTCAATTTATTTATCTATTCCCCAAGCCAAGTCGGCCTGGGTGAGAAGTCATGTCCTTCGGGTTTAATTGCCATATAAAAGGAAATCAAGACACTTCATTTCAAACTCAAAACAAATCAGATTGACCATTTGCAGAGCAGATTGACTTGGACAAAGAGCAGATCGAAACACATATACAGATTGAAAATCAAGGATTCTGAATTCAGATCAGACATGTTGACCAGAAATTGTGTGATTTCAAGAATACCAAAATTGTGCGATTTCTGGTTTCAATCAGAGTGGACCATCAGCGAACATCAAATATAGAAGCATTTCTGACTTAGAGTCTGGTGAAAATCGCATATATTGAAGAGCAAATATCTCAGACCTGGACATTTAGATTTCCATTTTTTAGCTTCAGCACGGTATGGAACTCAGTACACGTGATGTTGTGTGATAAAATAATATCGTTTGGGTGCTTGGGAGATGATAATTTGAAATGAAGAAGAAAAATCGCATGGTTTAAATTCAAACTCTTAGTTGCACAATAAAAATAATACATTGGGAATTCGGTGATAACATATCAGATTTAGACTCTAAGCATTAGAAACATGTTGATTTTGATTCAAGGGTAGTGAATACAGTTCATTAGTAGGTTGTCATTATGGAATGAACTTGTCTTTGCTCACTGTGTCATTATTTTAAATATGAAAATTCAATAAATGACATTGTGTGGCAGGTTAGAGGATGATAGAAGCTAGTGAAGGTGAAAGTTCAAAATCAAGGACAAAAGGTGGCTAGGAGCTGGATGGTTCAAGTACAAGCGAGGTGCTTCTCAGTTGAAGTCAAGGTGCGAGATCAAGTTCAAGATGTCAAGGTCAAATTCAATGAGCCAGTACAACATCATGATTAAGTCTACAAACAAACAGAGAAACTCATACAAACTTGAATTTCCTCCGGAAATCCAAGTTCAATTGATGATCCAACTACATGAAGCACTTCTACAAGCGTAGGCCCAGGGTCAGGACATTAAGAAGAAATCAAGAATTCAAGAACAAGCAAATTCAATTTATGTCAATGAGGAAATTTCAAGGTAAAGGATAGGAAAGAATGTATGAAGATGAAGCAATTTGAGAATATTAGCCATCACAATTAAAGGTTTGATAATGTTGAGTATCAAGAGATATTTATCAAGTCTATAGGATAAGCATGCTAAGGTGGCGTCCGTTCATCTTCAACCAGTCAGATCATGCCAAGTATTCCAATGGAAGAACTCAACAATATTATGTCCAGATTCATTGAATTGGCCAAAAGGGAAAAGTCAAAGAAAATTATCTTCTAAAGGAAGATTTATTGTAAGCTCATGCGGCATTTTATTACTGGCCCACTGATTGGTGTCTTCTATAAGCTTCTACCTAACCTATTTTCTCATTGGTCTATCAAGGCATTGTAATTTTCTTATTGGCCCACAAAGTGGTGCTCTTTTGTAATTGGATGGGGATTTAATATTTGTTGGTAGTGGTTTTGGAAACCCTAATTAGGGCTTTAGTGGATTAATCTGGGTCATTGATGTCATTCATTGTACTAGAGCTCCCTATATAAGGCTTGCTCTCCTCATTTGTAAAGAGAGATTGTTAGAGAATTGTTGCTATAATACTACCAAAATTATTCCTTCTTCATTGTTGGTTTGCATGGTGAATATTGTGGTGTTTGGAATATTGCATGGTTCCTTACATTCCTCATTTAGAATAAAGAGTTTACTTTAAGTACTTAGTGTTAGAATTTGCTTCAAGTAGTTTAGATTGGATTACAGTAATTGTGGATGCATCCTTGTTGAACTCACTTAGAACAAACCACTAGCTATTTGCTAACTGTAGTTTGCCTTGTGTGGTCGAATGGCATTTTTAAAAGCTTAATTTCAATTATTGCTTAAACATTGATATGCATCTATGGATGGTGTTAGTGTTGTGGTAGTAATTTGAAAATCATTCATTCACCTTAAAAGATTACACTCGTTTGGTGGAGTTTATGACAAGACCAAGCCTAGTAGAGTCACAGGGATATTCACAATCTCTTGCATCCTAGAGTAGAAGTAGTAGTTTAGATTCATAAGTTTAGTTCATTTGCATTTCATTTCACAAGTTGGAACTCAGAATATTTCATTACACTCATAAAGCCATATCATTCGTGAAGTCAAGTTGACAAGTCTTAGTGAGCTAGCGTAAGTCCCTTTGTGATACCAACACATCACATCATTACAATTGAGTTAAGTCCACTATTAGAAGGAACCTTGGAGTCGCGTCGATGATCTTTCTTTGCAATCTTTAGCATATGTGGTGTCTTTGTTCAAGAGAGGATTCAATATTTGGTGTTTCATCTTGAAACACCGAGTGTTTCATCCTGCATATTGTAGTGGAATAAAACTCACATCAGCAGGTGGTACTTCCATGGCCAATTCTTCCAACACCTGCAGCCCCTCACAATCAAAATTTTATCACAAGTTTAACGATTAATGAATACCTATTTTTCAGTATTAAAAATTTTGTTTATAGTTTTTTTTATATTTTTAAAATTCTATTAATAAATGTGACTTTAATTGTTTACTTTGTCTTCATAGGTTGCTACTTCATCTGTATTAGAGAGGAATTGGAGCCCATGTTCTTTCATCCACTCAATAAAATGCAATAAATTCCACTCAGAAACAGTGGAGTGCATTCCAACTTGCATCTCCCTTCACACAAACAACTACAAGCAAGGGGAGACGAAGATGTGGGATATAGAGCCACAACATATTGACTTGGATTCTTCCACTTTTCAACATATTGCATTTAAGGACTGGAAAACGAGCACACTTTTAGTGCAAGTGGCACCTACACTAGTTGTGTTTCATCTAATGTTCCTACATCATCTAATGTCAATGATGATGATGTTGTTGATGATTTAGAGAATCCATTTGATGATAACAATTTAAAAGTTTAATAATAGATAGAATGGAGAGCGCAGGCAGGAGAGCGCGGGCGGGAGTAAGGGTTTCAACAGGCGCCGCAGAGGATGAGGAGGCGGATGGGGAGGGCGACGGAGATGATGGTGATGGCAACACAGCTTGCCACGGGGAAGGAGTCCTTGGCTGCTTTACTGGCGCTAAGAGGCAGAGGCTCCTGCCTCATTGTGTGCTTGGAGTTGGAGATCAAAGACCCTTGGTAGCTGTCGGGTGTGAGGGGTCCTACTGCGCGTTGTCTCCCCACTGCTTTGATGGTTACCATCCTTGTTTGTACTACCCTCTCTGCGGTCGAGGGGGCAAATCTGGTGTTATAAATATGCCATGGGGCAGAATAGTGATTTTATTCAGAGGGCGGTTTGTTTATGTTGTTGTTTTTGCTGAAAGGCAGAAGGGTTTGTGGAAGTGTTTTAACTCTTTTGTTTTAATCTCAACTGATCCTGTCCACCCCCTGCTCTTGGAAGATTTTTATTGCAGGGTTGGCTCCCTATCTGGCTTTTCCCTTCAGTGTATTATTCCTATTGAGGTGGAGCATACCCCTGTTGAGGTGGGGTTTCTTTCTGTGACTTCTTGGTGGTGGAGTCCCTCTCAGCCTCATATTTCTTCTTGTTTGCTTCCTATTGAGGTGGAAGATCCTATTGAGGTGGAGGCTTGGCCTATTGAGGTGGTTTGGGACTGATGGATGGAGATAGTTTGGGGCAGTGTGTGGTCTCCTTCTCCATTTAGGCACAGGAAGGCAAGCTGGAAATGGTTGGGGGTTAACTCTGTGGTCTTTAAGGTGGATTGGTCTGTGATATGGAACTAGTCTAGGGCTGGTGGTTTTCTATTAGTGCTGGATGATATTCATTGCTTTGGATATCAGCTCTGTCACCAAAGTTGAGCTTTAGAGAATCCTTGGCTCTCCTATTTTTACGTTTTGTTGGATTTATCTTTGCTGGTGGCTGGGAGATGCTTGCAGATGGATGCAGAAATTCTTCAAGGGCCCATTCTGTATGTTGGGAGTTCTTTGCTAGCGGCTGGGAGGAGTCTGCAGATGGATGTTGAAAGTTTTCAAAGGCCCATTCTGATAGATGGGTGTTTTCGAATAAGGTCAAAGGCAGGCGTGGGGCAAATGATGCCCTATGGTGTTGTTCAATTGGGATTTGGGATCCATGTCAAAACCCTAGTTTTCTGTTTGGGGAGCCTCACAACTCCAGCAAACTTAATGGTGTAAGGCTTAGGTCTTATTTGGGCAACTAGGGTTTTAATGGTTTATCTTTTTTTAGTTGTTGTTTGTTATAGTTTCTGGGCTGCTGGTTCAAAATGTATACCTCTTAGCAGCGTTTCATCTTAGTTGGGTTCCAGATTCCCGCCAAAATCTGTCTGTTCAGGGTTTCAGGGCCCCTTCAAAACCTGTATTTACCTTAATCAAAAATAATTTAAAAGTTAAAACCAATTGTCGAAACTTGAACTTGATATTACTAATTTGATATTGAACTTGAAGTTTGAATGAAAAATATTTTATGTTTATCATGCATGTTTTAAAATTTGAATGGCATTCAAGTTTATGGTTGTTTTGTTGTTTATATCTAAGTTGTCAGTACAAACGAGTACAAAAACCCCGTACGTGGGTATGGGCAAAATATTTTGGGGGGTTTGGGTGCGTGGGGGGTACATGTGTGTGTGTGTGTATAATCATATATATATATATATATATATATAATCATATATACAAAAAAAAATTAAAGAAATATTAAGAATTGTAAAACTAAATCATTTGATAGTATGATACTTCATCATTGATCAATGCCAAAAGAACTTGGTTGATTGTGCTAACAACAATGGACACACGACATTAGACTTGGCCATACAAAAGATAGAGGAAGATCCATAGTTGTTTATTGGGGTGAGTTATCTATACAAAAATTAATAGTTTGATAAGCTCTCTCAACATATCTAGCTACAAAAGAACTATTTTCTCTTATTTTAATTTAGTCCAAGATGTGAAATTGAAATTCGCAGATGTTGCTACATATTAGGAATTATCTCCTCAGATATGGTGCAACTCAAAAGATGATGCTCCAAGAGGAAACAACAGAAAGTGGAAAACTAAAATTATATAAATAAATGCAGTGTTAATTGCAACAATAGCTTTCGTAGTTGATTTTCCTCTGCCAAGAGGCCTTCAATCTTAGGAGTCGACTCCCACACTGATTTCAATCTCAAGTTTCAATGACGAAGGACATTAAAACTAACTTTTTAATGCGTTTCTTTTTCACTAGAAAAAAGTCGGTAGGTGCCAAGAGGTTTGGGATTATGCTGGGATTTGAGAAAAGCAGCAACTTATGATGCCCATGACCAATCAGATTTTGATGTATCAGTGTCTACCAGGGGAGATTGCTATGATCCCTATTGTATTCGCATCGAAGAGATGCGACAGAGTCTGAAAATCAATGTGCAATGTCTTAATCAAATGCCCATTGGCATGGTGAAAGCCAATGATTGTAAGCTATATCCCCCATCACAATGCCAAATGAAACTCTCCATGAAATCCTCAACCCACCATTTTGAACTCTATACAAAAGGTTTTTCTGTACCAATTTCTTCTACCTATACTGCGGTTGAAGCCCATAAAGGAGAATTTGGTGTGTTTTCGGTCAGTAATGGGAGTAATCGTCCCTATTGTCGTAGAACAAAGAGCACCTGGCTTTACCCATTCACAAGGACCTGATTCTGTCCACACATCACATGCCAGCAGATGTGTTCACCATCATCGATACTCAAGATATTGTGTTTGGAGAGGTAGATAGATAGGTAGAGGATAGTTGGTTGCTCACCCTAGCTTCATTGCGAGTTGGAAACAACTAACTGATCCCCGGTGGGTCGAGGTCATGCGCTCGTGATTACACCACCTTTATGCACCATGTGACATATATAACGTATGGCATCACAATCATTGTCGCATCACCAATATTAAAACTCCCAACTAGATGCCCAATGAATGGTAGGGCTAAGAACCACCAGCCTATTCTAAATGGCTCCCACCCCTGGCCTATTTGAAGGGCCTCTACTATTTTAAGGGGGTTGATGTCATGTTCCCTACTACTCTATAGCCCTCACCCCCCTAGAGGGCTACCCTTGCTCCTCCCCGTACCACATACCCTTGCGTCTAAAAATTAAAACTAAAAAAACCTCACATCCCTTGTACGAGGACATTGCCAAGACTTGGGGACTTGGGGAAAACATCCCTCCACAACACCACCACCTTTGTTGTTGAGTTTTCGAACCAGAATAACATAAGCAGCAAAAGATCAAGACAATGAACACAAAAGCACATAATTTATCCTGGGAAAACCCTCCTGCTCGAGGGAAAAACCCAGCCACACCACCAAAACGTTCTCCTTTATTTATGATAAAATAATCTAAATACAATACGTCCAAAGATTCAGAGGCTCTACTGAACAGACAATACATCAGATATAAATACTACCTTTTCTCAAATATAAGGAGTGTTGAGATACCTAACGGAGACAATACTAAAACTTCACAATAAATCAACTACACTTAGCACTCCAGAAACATAAGCATTCTCCACCGCTACTCATCACACAATATGCAATATATAGATAACTGCAAATTCAATAGTCAACTGAGATCAGAAGGAGAGCGGAGAGAGGCTGCGTTCGTCTCAAAATCAATAATAAATAGAGACACACGATCATAGCCAATACATTGGTGCGTAAAAGAACAACCTTCGAATAGGAAAACGAATCAACTCCTTTAAACGCCTGACTTTTCATATGCAAAGGAATGACTCTTCGCATAGCAACACAGGAGTCTCTTGAGTTCTCATCGGGTGACAAATCATCTGCATGTGGGGTCACTTTAGGTGACGTGAGAAAGAATGCAAACTCACGGTGACACATGATACTAACCGTAGTGACCAAGCATTGACATAACATACTCCACGTAGGATATATTCAAGTCATCAAAATATATTTCAAAAGATGAGGCTGACTCAACAGCCACGACATATAGCTCTTCAATAGTCATCACACATGAGAATGATCTCTCACATAGCTACAAAACATTAACACTCCCTCTTAGCAAGTGAGAGATCATTCATATATCTTGCCATCTTTTAACATGACAAGTATAAGAAGTTGCAACCAAAAAATGTCAATAACAAAATCTCATCACAGATTTTCTCAACATCATTATTGTCATCTCAGCATGACATTCACCATGGCTACTCCCAGAGGGTGAAAGAATCAAAAAACAAAGTCATGGAGTCTCACACATGACTTCCACCATGTCTACTCCCAGAGGGTGGAACAAGGGCTTTTGCCTCAAGCTTCTCCCAGAGAAGAATACATTACCACCTTGCCTACTCGCAGAGGGTGGTTCAAGGGCTTTCACCTCAAACTTCTCCCAGAGAAGAATGCACTATCAAGGGATTTCACCTCGAACTTCTCCCTCTCAGAGAAGAAATCATTAAAGCATATAAAGATCATCTGAATGCTGAGACTCCCTCTCAGCCGAGACTCCCTCTCAACAGGGGAAGCATATTTACAGTTTGAATAACACGATAATTTACTCCGATGTTTGACCAAGCAAGGAGCTTTTGCACTCTCCCTCTGCCACACAAGCTCCCTCTGAATATCAATTCTTCCTCTTCAAAGGGACTAATCACAAAATAATCTGAATGGGTACTTCTTCTTCAAGAGCCACCAACTCAACTCAGGCTGCAATCTCTCATCATCCTTGTGCTCCTCAATCCATCCTAGAAGCATTTTAGAGAGATTAGTAATAGAATCAAACAGACTAATGCTAGAAGCATACATGATTCACTACTTCCAATGTTATAGCATGAATTAAATATATAAAATTCATGATCAATATTGAATGATACAAAAATACTTATCTCTAGATTGTCTAATCTTTCTCAAGAAGGATCTCAGCATGCACACAAATAAAGATCAATACACAGCTATCTCTTTTAACAAGATTGAACAAAAATCACAGTCCAGCATTCATAAGATGATCATTGCACTGCATGCATACTATCTTGCACAATGAATACCAACGAACATCTACCATAATTTGCTCAGAAAATCATAACTGAATGACGTCTGGTTCTGGATCTTTTCTTCAGACCGGCTCTGATACCATGTTGAGTTTTCGAACCAGAATAACATAAGCAGCAAAAGATCAAAACAATGAACACAAAGGCACAATTTATCCTAGGAAAACCCTCCTGCTCGAGGGAAAAACCCAGGCACACCACCAAAACGTTCTTCTTTATTTATGATAAAATAATTTGAATACAATCTCTCCAAAGATTCAGAAGCTCTACAGATTAGACAATACATCAGATATAAATACTACCTTTTCTCAAATATAAGGAGTGTTAAGATACATAACAGAGACAATACTAAAACTTCACAATAAATCAACTACGCTTAGGACTCCAGAAACATAAGTATTCTCCACCGCTACTCATCACACAGTATGCAATATATAGATAACTGCAAATTCAATAGTTGACTGAGATCAGAAGGAGGGCAGAAGGAGGGCGGAGAGAGGTTGTGTTCGTCTCAGAATCAATAATAAATAGAGACACACGATCATAGCCATAAGCCAATACATTGGTGTGTGAAAGAACAACCTTCGAATAGGAAAACGAATCAACTCCTTGAAACACCTGACTTTTCATATTCAAAGGAATGACTCTTCGCATAGCAACACGGGAATCTCTTGAGTTCTCATCGGGTGACAAATCAGCTACACGCGGGGTCACTTCAGGTGACATGAGAAAGAATGCAAACTCACGGTGACACATCATACTAACCGCAGTGACCAAGCATTGACATAACATACTCCATGTAGGTTATATTCAAGTCATCAAAATATACTTCAGAAGATGAGGTTGACTCAGCAGCCACGACATATAGCTCTTCAATAGTCATCACACATGAGAATGATCTCACGCAACTACAAAACATTAACATTTGCCACCTCTACAGGGATGCCATTGAATCGATTGCTATATGGCACATGTCATTACATACTGATTGCCATAGATGGAAAAATCAGAGGACTCACCTTGGATTCAGAAGGACTCGTGAGTCCATGAGTGAGCTAAGTCGACTCACCATGGACTCAAGAGTCATGTCCAGGCGAGTCCTCAACTCGGACTCCTGAGTTTTTTTTCTCAAGACTCGCCAAAGTCCAACATCGGGACTCCTGGGTCCTACAGATGGACTCTTGTTGCAGACTAAAAACACCCAACCAACTTTAAAACTTGATTTTTTTCACTTTTCTTCTCATTTGTTATTAGTTACTACTCAAAATAGGTTTGTAGGGTGTAATGTTTCAATTATGGTTCTTATGTTCTCTAAATGCATTAATTTCTTTTTGTTTTTTGTAAAATTACAGTTTTTTTCTTTTGTCGAGTCCTTGCCAAGTGCTTTCCCAAGTTTCTTCTGAGTCCAATTTTTTGGGCTGCCGAGTCTGAGGCAAGTCCAAGTTTCCCAACTATGCTGATTGCAACCTTTAACTTTGTGAAAACTAGTTTGCCTTTCATGGGGCACTCACAAAGATGTTATATTTCAGATTTTGCCTTGAAGATTTCAATTCACCTAAATTTGTATATTGCCCCCCCCCCCCCCCCCGTCGTCCCCAAATCTAGGCCCTTGGTCACCCCATGCTCGAAACCCGTCCCCGCATCCCCCCATCAGGAAACTATGTGGAACTATGGTATAAAGTGAAGGAGACAAAATTTGAAGAAGGATTAATTGAAGGAGAAATAGGACATCTGAAAATAAATAATCGGATCTAGATTAAAAGCATTTGATTTGAAATCAAAAAATAGCAAATAAGAGCAGAGTATTGATTCATTGTATCAGCCTTGGATTAGTAAGATTATGTGTGAAAGTATGACATGAATTTATGACTGCAATATATATTCCTTGCTGGGATTCTATTAGGGTAATTGTAAGTAATTGCATTGTTTCCAATTTAAATAAAATTAATTGTATTTCTACTTGATAATTATGTGATGACATATTCGTATAGTTATTCTATTCTGAATTGGGTAGAAATGGCTGCAAAACAGGAAAGCCGATCAACCTTTCGACTTCGCGAGAGTTAAAGTCCCGACCTATCCTTCATCAATCATGCCACCCTGAGATGAAGCACTTGCAGACCGGGAGGCATATAAGTGCTCCCGAGCTTCGCGAGGAAGGAAGTCTCCATACTCTTATCAAGCATGCCACACATTGGGGGTTCAGCCTAATGTGTTGGGAGGCTGATTAGTGATCCTAGGCTTCATCAAGGAGGATGGAGCGCCTCCAAGATGGAATGAGGGATGGAGTGTACCATTTTCCACCCATGCTCTCGCAATACAAGGATAACTATCCTTGAGATTGCAGTTTGCTAGTTTCTATCTAATTCTCAACACAATTGCTATAGGAATATGCTTTGTATAATTGTTAATGTTATTGATTATATATGCATTTATATGCTATTGGATTCCTAACCCTTATGAAACTAGTTAGTCTTAAGGATTACATTTAAAAAATTGATTAACATGATTGCGGGACCTAAACCGGGATTAATCTTATTAAAGGGCTTTTCCATTTGTAAATTTATACTCTTAACTATATTACATTTCTTATTTCTAGTTGGAATTGTGGTTTTAGGGCAAATTATAGTAGTAGCTCCATAAGGGACATTACATTCACATTGGTGCAAACAGTTCTTAATTTTAGCACCTAATTTTTTCAGGAAGTACAGATTTTCACAAGTGATGTTAAGCAGTTCTCATTTTGAGAACTTCCAAAGCTTTGTTCAAGTTTGTGGGGTATCAATTTTTGATGCAACTTTTTTAAAATGTATAATTTTTTTTGTACCTCTCATCAGTGCAATCTGATCTATCACATTTTATATCAAAAATTACAATTCAGCCCTATGGTCTATTTTCGGGCATTTTTAATACACTGAGATCAAGACCGGTCTGTTGTTTTCACAAGTGACAGCTATTATAACACTAAGTATAAAGTGTCATCATTATAGTTTGTTGGGGAGGTCTCACAATTGAGTTTTTTTTTTCTTTTGGGGGGGGGGGCACATTTAGTGCATTCAATTTATAAAGTGTCATCATATCATATACTTATCTTTTGGGGGGCTTATACATGGGCATTTTGTAATCATGTAACTACAATAAAGTTTCATCCTAAGAGGCTTTACGCATACGATTCTAGTGTTTCTACACAACATGACATAATAAAGGGATGAGAGTGTAGGGTAATGACATGCATTGTGTTCCCATTTCCATCTTGATGAAAGCTCACATGAGTTGCATCTGGATCCTCTACTACTCTGTTTGCCACATCTTGCTTATGACTCAACACATCTGAATTCACTTTGGTTGACATCTCGAATTGAGAGCCTATAGTATATGATATTGAATCTTGCATCTGATTCACATTGGATCCCATCTCATATTGAAAGTCATTCTTTATGATTAACGTTTCCAAATCTTCATGGTACTTGCTCCTATGGATTCCTTTTAGACATAGTTTAGAATCGGCATCAAGTTACACAAGCAACTTTGAAATTGATTCACCATTCTCTCTTTGTCCTCTCTTGGGGCAGAATTGTCCTATAGGTTTTCTTTTCTCATCTTCTAAAGGGCATTATAATTGTACATGGGTACCTGACCAAGCCTAATGATCGGGATGTGTTTCATATTCAGGTTTCTTCTAAATTGCACTTAAGGGGGGTTGTTGGTGTAATTATTTGATTGCATCTTACCATTCAAGACTACTTAAGCAATTTATTTGTATTACTTAGGTAGGATAGAATAAATGAGTACATGTCATTTCCTTCTTTCATGGGACTCTGCTTTTTTCCTTATCCTCTTAGATTTGGAAACTTAGTTAAAGCAATTCCTTGTTTTTTAGTTTTATGCATTTTCCTCATCCTCAACGGATTTGGAATCTTGAAGCTATATAGTGTAGCTCTTTCCTTCCATTGAATAATCAATTTCATATTAGTCTCTCCATGTTCTCAATATTGGATTTTAGCTGATATTTGCATTCTTCACTATCTATACGTTTGCATCTATAATTTATAATCTTCTATAGTCAGCTAGATCTAGGCTTGTGTTTGGATTTTCATTAAGTCTACAAAAAGAACTACAACTAACAATGATCATAACATTTCACAATTTGTAAACGTAATAAAGATTTTATATATAATACAAAAAATAACGAATTTGCTAATAATATTAAAACTGCCTTGGTAAATAACATTTTTCACCCTTCTAAGAAAACTCATTTATCCGGTAATTATGACTCTTCCATGATATAAATCAGATACAGTTAGCAAGATTATACCCAGAATAACTGGATCTATTTTATGTCAACTACATGGGAAATACTGACTTCCGTTACATGATATGGAAAATTCATTACACAACATGAAGTATATACAGGGAAAATTCCAATATGCAGAAAAAATATCTTAGAAACAAAATCTCAACAAAATAAAGAAAAGAAACAATTTTTATTAAAATCCATAGTTGATGAAGATAGTTCTTCCCTTCAAAAATACATACCTGCATATGCAACAATATCAACCTCAAAGAAAGCCTGCAATGTGAAATTTCGAGATCAGAATCATTATTAGCATTGAAGTCAACAATATCACAACTACAAATTTAAGAACTTTGGATATAAGTCAATGGTGATAGAGATAGATATATATTTTGAACCAAAAATGGTTGTATATGGATGTTTTGGATTTGACTGTGTAGATTTTTTTCATTTCTCTTCTCTCCTTATCTGTATCTCGATGCTGGAACATGGAGTATGATCTAAAACATTGATGAAAAAAAACACTACACAGCCAAATCCAAAAACATCCATATATAATATCATGGACTGTGGAGATTTAATGGCATCAAGTATGGGAGTGTTTATTTTAGTGTTATTTGAGTCCTATTTGATGATAATAATACCTTCCCTGAGGGCCCCTGGACCACAATTAGTGAACTACGATACAGATACAGATTTGATGATGTATTGTGACTTAAAATTGATGTATTTAAAGTTTAAACAACCTTTCTACTGATCTAAACAAGCTTGTCCTTGTTACATTGTTTCAAAAAAAAATGTTCAGATGATAACAATTTGTAGATATAGGATCACAGACCTGCCGTGCAAGAGAGAGAGCATGATATTGCATCCGAGGACTGCGTCCCAAGTCACCAAGTACAACAACAGCTGCTCTGCCCTTCTTTTCCATTTTACCAGATATTACGGCAAATGCTTTATGTGGATATATACCTGAATGTTTCTGCCTTGAAACAGACAGCAACAAGATTAGAAATTAAAGTGTATCCATCACTTAAAAACTACAAGTTTCATGCTGGGCTAGCTCTACCAATGCAAATTAACAGAGAGTCGGTAAACCAATCCAATCAAAGATGTGATGAATGAATTCTCAATGCTGCAACTCTCTCCAAACACGAGAAAATGACAGACCAGAGGAGATGCAAAGGAGAAACTGGAAGAAACTACCTACATAAAAGATCCAAGGGCAATGGTGTACCATACATATCTTGCATTATAAACAATCCGCATAGCCACAAATCCAGAATGGTAGTTACTAATTTGTAAAAAGAAGGTAAAGGAGATGGGGAATATATCATCTGAAGTCAAAGGCATAAGTTGTAGAGAAGAGGACTGGCATCTTGGTGACCCTTGGCAGCAGTTATACGAAAAAAAACTCTTTCCACAGAAATAAGAACGATTCGTATTTGTGCTTAGGTTTAATGTGTATGTCTCCCAATACTCAAGAGGATCTCACATATGAACATTTGGCAAGCGATCAGCTAGGATCTCATTTATGGATATAATAGACTCTGCTAGAACGGAACCACCTAGAGCACCAACAGAAGGTTCAAGGACCAATCCAGTTAAGTAGCCAATATTCCATCTACCCCACGTTCTGTAAATTTGCATAGATACAGTTTTAGCCATTGGTAGTTGATTTTCAATTAGGCCTAACAAAGTGATTCCAATGGACAATATAGTTTATTGCGTGGCAGAATAATTTTTTATGCTCCGAACATGAATTGAAATTTATATTTCTGATTGGAAAACATAAGTTGTAAATTAAGACGATTTCGTGAATAAAAGTCCATTACTGAAAAAAGGATGTAAGACTCTCCAATTGAAACTTGGTAAAGGACTGTTACCGCTTGTAGGCCTGGAATAATCCCTCCTACGATGGTGTAATAGCTTATGAAATGTAGTTTCTGTGTGCCAGGATCATCTTCAGACATGAGTGCATTTTAGCTTCTGAGCCTCACCAGCCCAAATTTTTCAATAAAAAAAACGTTTATCTCCAACCCAATTGACTAATTTGGCAATTCCCATTTCAATATAAATTAATGTAAATAAGCAATTCTTTGTTTGACACAGATCCGGGTAGTAACTAAGTTTCGGAAGGCAACAAAATTCATATATCCTTTATGTACACAGAGAATCAAGAACATAAATCAATTTAAATTGTGAGCGAAAATATTTTTCAACTGTATGACCAGATCATTTTTTATTTTTTGTAGTTAAACCCTCGTACCTGGAACCGAAACAAAATGCAGAGCCAAATGTATTATAACAGCAAATTTCCGTCTTCGTGGCCCCTTTTCACAAGACGAGCAGCATGTCTTCGAAATGAATTTTCAAAAAAAATCTTCAGCATTTTGATTTCACATCGAAAATTTTTGAAATATATATCGTCGTGGATGGAATTAATCCTATGAAGTTCAAACGCAGGAACCTTCGCTGCCAAGGGAAGAAAATATTTAGATTTCGATAATCATCATTACTACTTTGAAAAGGTTAAAAATTCATCAGTTATCTACAATTATAATATTAATTAATTAAGTAGCGCTGAGGTTCCAACAATTTATCAAATAGTGGAAATATGTGTGCTAATCAAGATTATGAGACCAAGTTAGAGAAGGTTAATTAATTGATAATTATAATATTAATTATTAATTAATTAAGTAGTGCTGAGGTTCCAACAATTTATCAAATATGTGTGCTAATCAAGATTATGAGACCAAGTTAGAGAAGGTTAATTAATTGACTTGGGATCTATTTTTGTTATTATTTGTCTTCTTGTGATCTTAGTAATACATATACTTCTATTTAGTTTTTTTTTTCTTTGAGATTTCTAAATTGCTCTTTAAAAAGAATAATTCTAATAATAATAACTTTTCCAACGCAAAATCAAAGCTCAGTGTTAATATTGTTGATCTATCTTTTGGCCCTTCCTCTTCCAATGCTCTCTCTTTCAAACCATGATCCAACCATTGCTTCATTAGAGATAACTCATTATTATCTACGGTGAGTCAATTATAAGCAACCAATCTACTTACACTTCCTCCTTTGTGACCCTTAGACACTGTCTTCCCTTACCTTACGAATATAACTCCAAGGTGTTTTGCCAATATGATCATATGTTGAGGCATGGCACTAGGTAGCATATGAATTTATGACACAAGGTGCAAGAATTAGTTGATATTGGCATTATACATTTTGAGGAGCACAATGGTAAGTAAAAAAATATATTATGCCTCCTCATTAGAAGTTGGGTTATACACTAACACATTTCTCAATACACTCAATCAAATAATTTGGATTCTCTTTTTGAGGTTATTGCTTCACCTCTTCTTATGAGGAGTCTTTATGTTTTACATCTTCCTAATTCCCTCCTTTCTTCTCCTAAAGAGCCTCTTTATTTCTCCTATGGTAATTTTTTTGGTGCATTTGATGCCTAACCTTCTTCCTCCTCTATCATGCCTCCTATTACATTTTCTTCTTATGAGATCTCAATGAATGGATATCATGTATCTTTATATATTGAAGCCTTGATTATTGGCCAAATTACTAATGGGATTGTACTAGGTACACAATACAACTCCAACATAATTACAAGGAGTGCCTGTACAATTTCCATTATCATTAGACTCTTGTGTCACCTATAGTAAATCATTAAAGTGTTATAATAACACTTCCATTTGATGTATAAGGATGTGTCATTCTTCTGATTGAAGTCAGTCTAAAATACTGGAAGTTTTATGCCACAACATTCCCATTCATAACCAAACCATTTTCCTAAGATGCCCTTGTGTTGATCGCGCCCAAGTTGAGCCTTATATGAACTACAAGTGCCTAAATTTTATTCATTATGATGAGGTGATTATTGTACCACAATATGAGTATAAATTTCACTCTAAGTTTGGCAATCATTTTATTAACTCTTTTATTCCTAAACCAATAGGCCCCCCCTTTACACAACACAACGTGTTATTCAACCTTAATGAGTGTTATAGGAACCATGAGTCCTAAGTTTTAGACTATAATTAAGATCTTGGTATTCCACTTTTGAGTATATTATTCTTGATGAACATCCTCATAAAGGTTTTGGCATATGTTATCTAGATCCTTACATACCTAACCCTATGATACATCCATTTATCATACATAATCTCACTATTTATCCCGATAGACCTCCTCCCTAACCTCAATCCCAATACTAACCAAAAGATAAGAAACCTAAAAATTATTTTATCCCTCTTTCTCACCCTAAAAGCTCAACCTCCATGTGTAAAACACAAAACCCTTATAGCTCGTCCTCCTTCCACTCTTCCTCCATTTATTCCTACATGTAAATAACCATCCTATCCTTCAACCTCCTACACATTACCACTCCCATCTTCCAAATACAATTATGCAACCCCATTCTACTCTTAGAACCAGATTGAGAACTTAAAGCCAAGTTTATCACTACTAGAACCTTGTGGTTCCCTTCCCTCACCCACATATTACTCATGCATTATCATTATCTTATTTCACTACTATTATTACTAGTCGTGTATAACCTTCAAAGGGTCCTAATGTTTCTACTTCCAGTTTTATATATGAGAACCCTTCTATACATCTTTCTGTTGGAAATCTTATGACTGAGAGGGGGGATGAATCAGTACAAACAAGTAATAAATAAATTCAACCACCGAGATGAATAACTGCACTATTAACTTCCAAACCACAAAGCATATAACTGAAGTAAACAAATAATAGTAAACAATATCAAGCATCCACAAACTCAACACACATAACACATATATTTATTGTGGAAACCCTTGTAAGAGGGAAAAATCATGATGGGGATGATGGCCATGTCTATGCAGCACAATATTTGCACCTTAGTAAACAAAATATGTTGTTAAAAAAATGTGTTAGAAACATGTGTGTTAGTCTACTGTATTAACGTGTGTTAGTAATATGTAAACAACTACAATAGACTAACACACATGTTGCTAAAACATTTTTTTAACAACATATTTTTTTTACTAAGGTGCAAATATTGTGCTGCATAGACATGGTCGGGGATGACACCCATAAGCCCACTACTGCAGTAAATGAGGTTTCCATGTTAGGAGCTACAAATACCCTTTATGAGGGTTCACCCAGTTAAGAGTGATTAGTACATGTTAGAAGTACAATAAGATTAGCTATGATCTACCTTGCTAGAGGATTCCAAACCTCAATAAAGAAGTTACCATGTTAAAGGATTTACAAATAAGAACTTGTTAAAGTTCACCTGGTTAAGGGATTTAACCTGCTGCAATTGTTAGGGGACAACAAGATATGTTGATCTATAGAATGGCACTGATTTCCTATCAGATCCTTTTTGCTTCTTTTGTTCCTGAAGAAGTACAAATCTCTGCTCCTTCAATTTTTTATCGCCCAACTTAGAAATACGATCACAACCCTAAATCAAACAATTTAGTGCCCCTTAAATAGAACTGTCATTAGGTCACATAATACCTAGAAATTTGCACCATAGTTGGCTCAAAATATTAGCTAACCTCCTTGAAATCAGCATCAACAACATCCAATATGTCGTCCTCAAAGGTATTGCCAATATTTAGAACTAATATGTCAGCCTCAGATCCACCACCTTAACCAAATTAATATGAAACTCTGATCGGTGATCAAATAGGTAAACTATCTTCTCATTCATAACATTTAATTCATTCAAAACTTGATATAAACTATTGCAATTGGAATCATGAATTCCATTTACCATATACAAACTACATCTAAGATCGTAACACCTAAATCTTTCCTTAACTCGATACCACATTCTGTGTCTGATATTGTTCTTCATGAACACCAGTCAACATACATAGTTGATCTTCCCTTTACCGATCATGTACAGTTCATATCGGTCATGCCAATCATGATAACTGAATATGTTGCCATCAATGACAACCAATTATGCATTGACTTATGACCGCTCTTCATTTCTCCTCCAAAACTACCATAATGCCAACAATATCCCCCTTTGGCATTGATGGAAAAAACTTCTTATTTGCATAACTCTATAAGTATAATTTACAATGTAAAACTCATACTCCCCCTTTCTCTATACATCCTCTCTCTTAGTCTTTCTCTACTCATTCTCCCCCTTTTTTTCAACAATGACAAAGAATCATATATCAAAATTACATTATGTCAAAGACATCCTTGAAGTTTGTCTTTGCAGTCTCCAATTTCTTCTCCCATGACTCTTGTAAGCGCTCCATAGACAGAATTTTCCCATGTATTACCAATACTAATCTTTCCAAATCACTCAAAGTACTCACTGGTGGTAGACTAAGTTTGTTTTCTGCATTTATCACATGCTATTGCATAACATCTATAGTGGGGGCCAAATAGGTATGCATCTCCATAAGCGTAATAATCCTTTTGTCGTGTTTAGTTTGCAACTGCCTCATTGTGTGAGTAACCAGTTTGACCTTACCACTGTATTTTGATGTTGAACTAGTAATGGGATCAAACTTTTCAATCAAAGCATTAAGCTCAAGCTAAGAAGCATCTCTCTTTTTCTCCAGGTCTTTTGTAAAAGTTGTAAAATTTTACAAGTATTTATCCTATCTCCAATAGGATTTCCTTCACTTTGTTCACTTGAACTGTAAGTGACTCTGTATCAACTGAGATAATCTCTCTCAACTTATCAGCTCATATCTTCTCAGATTCTTTTATATCCAACTTCATTGGTGCATTCACCATGCCAGGTGCTTGATCATAAACAACCTTGACCAATATATCCAGTTGATCAATTGGATTATCTTGTTTGTCGTATCCCACATTAGGTACTAAATTCCTAATGATGTTTTTGGCTCCTTTCATTATTCTGACCTTCTTTTTCTTTCCCTTACTGCTTTCTCCTTAAGCTTTTTAATATCTCCTTAGGACTCATCTGAGTAATATCAATAGTTGTTTGCATTTCTGCATCTTCGGGGTCTCCTTCATCTTCTTCCTAAGAACTAATTCAATTCTTTGTTTTTCTCTTCTTCACTATGCTACCTTCACAAGTTAGATCTGGCTTCCTCTTCACTGAAAATATATCATCATCATTATGATGACCTTATGGCAAGACATATTGTCAATTAGTGCCAAAACACTTAGTCATCACAGTGTTGATTGAGCCAACAGTGTAACCCGAGCAGTTACAATGTAACCCGAGCAGTGGCAGTGTCGACCGAGCAGACAGTGGTAACCAGTATTACTGATCAATGTAGCCCGAGTACACAGAGTAGCTTGAGTGCCAGAGTTTAGTATGTTTCCCGAGTGACAACATAATGCTCGAGTGTCAATATATTTGCCTGAGTGGATCACTGGACCCGAGTAACAGTTTTGGGCTGACTTAGCTTATATTGTTAGATATTAATTTATCTTATGGAAGCCAACTTACAGTTGCATTTGATTTGGATAAGGTATAAATATAAAGTATTTTGTTTATCCAAACAAGAGTGAATATATGTATAGAAGTATGTATGTGAATATGAAGTGGCAGATTGTTTAAGAGGCTACAACAGTATAAGGAACAGTAGAGACTCATTCATCACAGTCAAGTGATTAGTTTATATCATTAGATCTTATTCAGCAATTTAGATTTGCATTGAAGATCATCTACTGGTTCATCCTAACAGGTGCATCAGCAAAATCCTCTAACAAGGTGGACCTAACAGTCCTTTACAAATCTCCTAACAGAGTTGCATTACTTGATTGTATTGTACTAAATCCTTTCACAAGGTGGACCTAATAGTCCTTATTGCTCCTAATAGGGCAGGCCATCAGAAGTGGTCAATTGTAAGATTTAACAGGTTAAATTTATACTGCAGTAATAAATCTTGTGGGTACCATCCCCACCCTAGTTTTACTTTCTATTTGGAAGGTTTCTGGGTAACCAAATATTGTGGATGTTTTATTGCTTTTCATTTCATGCATGCAATCAAATTAGATAATCTAATATTGGATTAAAAGGATTAAGTTTTATTGGTTCCTGATTCACCCACCCCCCCTCTCATTCGCCTTGACTCAACATATTTCCAACACATTCTTACGTCCTTCACCTTTTTGTCCTGTCACTTCCTCAGCAATCTTCTCTTTAGGTGCTTCAACATTATTTTGAGTATCAATGTTCTGTATATGCTTAGGGATATCAGAGATAACATTATATATGACATCATTAATCTCTTCATTCATTGTCTCTTGTGCTTTTCCTTTTTCTTCTATAGATTTTTCTTTAGCTGCAATCTCAAAATTTACTAACTTTATCCATGAATCCATTGTCTCATCTCTTACCGATTGTGTTTCACCAATGATAATTCTCGTGACTTGGTTCCTTGTCTTAAATCATCATCTCATTGCTTCAACCATCAACTTTACCTCTTCTATAGTTAATTCGCGTTGAAAAAGTGCAAGTTCTTGGTCTGTCATCACTATATCAATCTCCAAAGCTTCTCTCCATCTTTTGCCAACTGCCTTGTACAATTCCTTACATATAGCTTTCAATAGTTCACTTGGTGCTTTGCAAAAAGTATGTAAACTTTCTACAATTGTATCTTCTATCTTCCTTTTCTCTTGACTGGCAAATTTATCAAAGTGAGTCCACACTTCTTTCATTCTTCCATATTCCTTAATATCTTTAACAATGTTGTTAAGAAATAGTATTGTCAATTTTGTATGTTTTCTCAGTAGGCTTTCCTACTATAGTATACTTCTTCCCACTAGTTCTCAATTCCTTTTGTTCCTTCTCAGACTCATTTTCAACTTCTTCTTCTTCAACCTTTTCCTTACCTACTTTCTTACCCTTTGACTCTTTATAGCCTGATGTCAGTGCTTTCTTTCTTTTGTAAGTTTTCTGAATAGTCTCAAGTGACTCCTTTTCTGGCTTAGACATAATAGGAGTAGTAGAACTAGATTTAGTTTGTTTCAGTACTGAACTCCTAGTGACTCTCTGAGGTGTAATCTCTTCAACTTCAACTTCAGTATCCTTAACTTCTGCAATACCAGATGTGCCTGCCTCCTTACTCTCTATTTTCTTTCTAAGTTTTATCATCATTTTTTGGGTTATGTCACTCAATTTGGCTAGATTTTCAACTTGTTTCCTAATCTTTCTTTGGATCACCGATGCTCTCAATTCACTATGAATTTTCAATGATGACTTTTTATAGGTTCCAAACCTAGGTATTGAAGTATCAATTTGTTTTGACAATAGAACATTAGCATGTATAGTGACTAAATTACCATCAACTTCATAACCCATAGCTAGTATCCAACATGTCCTAGATTGCATTGCTTGCAATATACATGTATCTGTATCTGCTAGAAAACAAATATCATCTTATACTTTTCAACAATACCAGTTGGGATTCTCTCTCTTAAGTGCATTTTCCCTTGAAAATATTTAAAGTGTCCCCACATAACCTTATTAAAATTGTTTCATAAAGTCTTGATACATTGCTTAATCTTCATTACTACTGGTATATCCTCTGACCATGTAATAAAACCTATTCCAGGAAAATGATTCTGCAAGTAAACAAACATACATACCAGGTTTGATCCATATTTGAATGATTGCTTCTTATCTTTCTTGATCTTCTCCATGTCCACAAATAATTTACTACTCAACATCTCACACAGATCATATTTTGCATCTTCCTTCACCATTCTGTATGCAGCATGAATAGCTCCACCAGGTACACTGTTCAACTGACTAGATTGGTATACTCTGTATCATATCAACATTGAAACAAATTTCACTTCCTTGTCTATTATATCCTTGATGGTCATGGCTTGGTGATTTTGTTTGGATTTGGTCAAGCGAGTAACCAAATTTGAAGCAATAGTCCACAGAGTTGGTGCCTCACCAGTCGCACAAAATCAAGTAACTCTATTGATTATCTCCTTTGTAATCTTGTGTGGCTTGTCCAGCCAAATGAATTAATCATGGACTCTTCTCAATACACATCTTATCCATTTTGGATGAAAATCATCAGGTATCTCAGCCTTATAAGTGAAACCTTTCTTCATCATATGCATATGCTCCTCCTTTAATCTGTGGTCATCACTTAGTTTAAGAAACTCATTGTAGATTTTGTCAACTCCAAGTTCTCCTAGCTTGCAGTGGATGAAAGAACGAATGTCTTCTATCAACAATATACCATAGGGTATCGAAGATAGGGAACCCATTGGATCATTCTCATTTGTCTTCATCGGGTGTAACTTGAATACGGGTCTTGGCTCATCAATGATGTCGAACAAAATAGGAGTACCCATAATGTCAACAATTAGCAGTAACAATGATTTCGATAAAGATCTTTTCAACATAAGCAATAACCTCGACTTCACCAATTAGTGTTCTTCGACAACCGATAGAATTTCCTGCTCAAAATCTTAGTCCAAAAATACAAATAACTCTTGCTATGGAATGTAAACAAATGCTCTTCAGTAAACCTCATTAGAATGTAAAGTGATAAATGAGTTTACTTTCTCATCTTTATAATGTTTGTGAATGTAGTCATTTAAACATAACAGTCAAAAGATGCTTTCCACCGACCACAACGACTAAAACATAACAATCATTATACACATGCACAAAAACACTTTATCTTCACTAACCATCATTAACTCACAATGGACATCTCAAAATGTATATGAATCTTACCACTCATGAATTTAGGGGATCGGTAATGATTTGACTATAAGTGCTCCCCCTAAGCAAATAATGTGCTTAGTTCACTGATGGATTCTCCACATTTCCCAAACTTGTGGAGCTCTCAGTCAAATCTGAAGAATTCAATTCTCCTTTCCTCACCCATGTCTTCTCCATATCATTTTTTACTTCATTAGCATTAATAGTTTCCTTCCCTTTAGCATTTTCAACATTGTTCACCGGTTGACCTCTGGTATACTTTCTTGCTCTACATGATCTAGAAAGATGACCAACTTTGATACAGACATAATAGACCATACATGTTGGATTCCAGGGTGCAACATTGCCTTTGGTTGACCTTTATCTACAATTTACAATCACATGTCCATAGTTGTGACAATTAGAACATGTAACATTTGACCGATTACCTTGATTGATAGGTCTCTGACTATTGTAATCATATGACCACTGGTTGTTGATTCTCACCCTACACTCATTAACTCTATGTCCAAACTTGTTGCAATAATTAAAAAAACTCGATGAAATGCATTAGATCTAGCATTGTAGTTATCAATTCTACCATAGGAATTTCCTGATCTAGCATTAGAACCTCTAGGTCTAACATTTGGACCAATAGGTTTAAACCAACATACATTAGCAGTATGACCTTCCTTATTACAATTAAAAAATACTGGTTTATACCTTCTCTTGCTAGTTTTATTTCCCACCTTGGGTGTTGATTTTCCTCCTGCATTGTTGTCCTTAATGCCAGATGATTCACCAGCTTCAAATTTTGAAAATCCTAAACCTTGTTTCTCTCCATTCATCCTTTGTCTTTCAAGTTGTTCATCAATTTTAGCAAAACTCTTTCTAAATTTATCCAGCAATTCATTTGTAGCTTTCAACTCATCTTTTAGCATTTCATTCTCTTTCCTTATTCCCTCATTCTCTCCTTCAATATAAGCTTTTTCTTCATTTGTGTCATGTAAGTGTTCCTACAATATAGGAACCTCTTGCTCTAATCTGAATAGTTGCTCCAACTTTTCTGTCAGGGTTTCATCTTTAGCCTTTGCGACTTTTTTAGCAATTTTCTTGGCATCCTCAACAACCCTTATCCCTTCAAGTTCTTCAACCATATTGACAGACTGACTTTCAAGCTCTCTTTTCAAATTTTCCACTTCCCTTTTGATTCCATTATTTTTATCCATAAGATCTGCAAGTGCTTCCTCAAATTCTTCAGACAAACTACCTTCAGACAATTGTTCAATGTAGTCTTGATTTTCACTCAATTGCTTAGCAAACTCTCTTCTTTTAGCAAGGGAATGCCTTTGATTTTCCTTCGGTTCATTGATAAATTTTCTTGCATCCTCAAGCCTCTTTTCATACTTGTATCTATCCATGTTGAATTATAGGGATCTTTTCCTCAAGCGATTAAGCTTAATATCAAGACAACCAATGATCATATACCAGTTTTTGGAAATCTTATGACTAAGAGGGGGGGTGAATCAGTACAAAAAGGTAATAAACAAATTCAACCACTGAGATGAATAATTGCACTATTAACTTCCAAACCACAAAGCATTTAACTGAAGTAAACAAATAATAGTAAACAATATCAAGCATCTACAAAATCAACACACGTAACACATATTTTATCGTGGAAACCCTTGTAAGAGGGAAAAACCATGGTGGGGATGACTCCCACAATCCCGTTGCTGCAGTAAATGAGTTTGCCATGTTAGGAGCTACAAATACCCTTTCTTAGGGTTCACCCTATTAGGAGTGATTAGTACATTGTTAAGATCGGTTATGATCTACCTCGCTAGAGGATTTCAAACCTTAATAAAGAAGTTACCATGTTAAAGTATTTACAAATAAGAATCTATTAAAGTTCACCCAATTAAGGGATTTAACCTACTACAATTGTTTGGGAACAATAAGATATGTTGATTTGTAGAATGGCACCGATTGCCTATAAGATCATTTCCACTCCTTTCCTTTCTGACATTGTATTGATATCTTCTCCTTCAATTTGTGATCTCCCAATCTGAAAATATGATTGCAACCCTAAATCAAATGATTTAGTACCCCTTGAATAGAACTGTCATTAGCTCATACAAGGCCTAGAACTTTCCACCATAGTCTGCTCAAAATAGTAGCCAACCTCCTCGAAGTCAGTGTCAACAATATCTAATATGTCATCCTCAAACACATTACCAATATTTAGAACTAATATGTCGGCCTTAGATCCACCGCCTTAACCAAATTAATATGAAACTATGATCGGTGTTCAAATAGGTAAACTGTCTTCTCATTTAGAACATAATTCATTCAAAACTTGATATAAATTGTTGCGAGTGGAATCATGAATTCCACTTACCATATACAAACTACATCTATGATTACAACACCTGGATCTTTCCTTAACTCGACTGCTACCACATTATGTGTCTAATATTGTTCTTCCTGAACACTAGTCAACATACATAGTTGATCTTCCCTTACCGATCATGTACAGTTCATACCAGTCACACCAATCATGATAATTGAATACGTTGCCATCAATGACAACTAATTATGCATCGACTCATGGCCTCTCTTCATTTCTCCTCCAAAACTACAATAATTCCAACACTTTCTACATCCACTTATGTGCTTTCAAGGTATGATGAAAGAAAATAGCTGCAAAGGGGAAATCACTAGGATGGATTATCAAACTAGGAAGCTCTCACCTAAATTTATCTTATACACTGGAGAAAACTATGATCCCCTAGGCTCAAGGAGACTCAAGTGTCAAGGGATGTAATGGATTTCCTTTACTATGGAGTTAAAAGTTGACTATGTAAAATAGAAAGTGAAAATGCAAGAGGTAGAGAAAAACTAAGCTAAATTGAGCATACAAAAATATTTTAGACAACAAACTCAATTTTGACACTAGATTTGGAAATCCAGAAAATAGATTAATGTGTGATTCAAATTTCAATCCAAAATGGTAGGAATGGGGTGACGTGACTCGCTAAAGGCCCAAAGAGGTGCCCTAGTCCTAATTAAATCATATGAAAATTATGCCACCTGTAACTTGTTATCAGATCCACCTATAGTTGATCCAAAAACTTTGCTACCAATCACATGCACATAGAAAATGGGAAATTTTTGGGGATAAGGGGTTTGCATTGGTCAAAACCTTGTTTAGGAATTAACCTCAAAATTGAATAAAAGGAATAGTGTGTTGTTAGTAGAAAAGGCTTGAATGGGGGAATCACATGTCTTATACCTTGAATTATGCAATGGCGCTTGGAATGATATCACAAGTGTTAATGCAATAGCATGAATCTAGAAATACCTAAAAGGACATCACAAAAGACATGCTTGCATAATTATTGTTGTATCTTGCCGAAATGAATGCTTTAAGTGTTTGAACTTCAATTAATGATTCATTGCTTGGATGCATGAATTTCTAGATTGAATATAGATCGATAGGATGAGATTAGATTGCTAAACTGAGGGAGGTAAGATGTATTTATACCTCTCCAAACTATTTCAAGGATACACAATCGAAGAGGGCTGACAAGGATTTGAACATCCTACTAAAAACCAAGAGTTTTCTTTGAATTAAATTTGGGCCACATTTAAGTGGAACAAGGCACCTCCTAAGGTAAACCTATTTCACTTCATGCCTTACGGAGTGCCTTGTTCAAGACAAAAAGGGTTGATAATTAAATTGGGAGACACTTATGCAATGGAAAATCCAAAAATGTGCAAGAAATTGGGTTTGGATTCAAAATATATACAAAAATGATGACATGTAACTGATTGAATGTTTGACGATGTTAAGTCGATGATCATACAAGGCATTAAATTAGTTAATGTATTGTATTGTCATTGATGTCAACTTGATATTATATGTATGGTCATGGAAACACTACCTAAAGACTTTAAAGAACTGATGAATCAAGGCTATGCTATCAGTAATGCACACAAGTCAAGTATTCACTAAGTGACTATATACATCGATGGAGTGCAACTGACAGTCAGATTAAAATAACAAAGCCACAATGTTTCCCAATGAGGAAATGCACAACATTACCGACGAGCAGAGTTTTAGTGTTGCCCGACGGATAAAACAAAGGATAGAGATCCTGATGACAACTGAAGTCACACTGACAGAACAGTTAGTTATCACCGATGACTAACTGAAGTGTTGACCGAAAGAACAGAGAGTTCATAAAATGACAAAATGCTTAGCTGTCAAGAAGCTAATGATGAAATTAATGCATACTTATCATTGTTTTAATCATCCAGATAAAGCCAAAGATAAGTAAGTGATTTAAAGCTGATTTTTCCAGTTGGCAAGAAGATCTCTTTGAGATAAATCATGAGTTTACTTTAAATCTAATGGAAAGAATTGAGGAACATGCAAAGAATCAAGAAAGCCAAGAAAAGGGGAAATCATGTCTATATAAAGAAAAACCCAATTCATTACGAATTGTGTGGGGTGAACAAGAGAAGAGGAGAGATGCTAAAGAAAATATGATGGAGAAGAAAGTCTTCATTTAGTCCTTATCAACAAGCTAAAGGAAGAGCTAGATTCTACAGACACCAACGAACAGTGAGACAAGCATCACAGAGCAGAACAAGTGTGGAGCAAAGGTATATATATTTGATTATATTGATCAGTGAAGTAATGGACCTACAATAGATCTAAAAATCTGCAATTGAGTTGTATGTATGAACAAATCATTAGTGTTTTAGTTTAACCATTGAAGCATATAAGCCTCTTAATCGAGCAGGACTTAAAAGTCTCTTTCAATTGAGATACATCCCAAGGAGTATCAAAAAGTTTGATCACAAAAGTAGCATTGGATATGCCCGATACCTATTGACAGGCCAAGTGAGTGTTTGATCAAGGATGGTAGTATTAGATGCTAGATACTAGTTGACAAACTATTTATAAATCCTCTAACAAGATCACACCTAACAGTGTGTTTGTAACCTTTAATAGGGTTGGCTCTTAACAGGGCTCACTTCAGAAGAGTGAAAATTTGGGGTACCAGTCCCAGTGGTTTTTCCCTTAATAGGGTTTCCACGTTAAAATCCTTGTGTTATGTGTTTATGGTTTATCACTTTACTGTTTTACATTTCACATAAGCATTTCTGGATTTATCGGTATACTCTACATATTTATTGTGTTTCGGTAAATAAGTTTACTTCTTATCGGTAATCATATAGAAGAGAGATTAGCAAAGCAATCCGACAAGTTGAAATTTGATTAAAGTATTTCAAGGCATACATCTTGTAGGGCAGCAGATAACTTGAGACATAATTAAGTGGTTATAAGTTTTAAGGGTTGATTTAATGATTAAATTGAGGCCACTGATTCACCCCCCTCTCATTTATTACTAACAATTGGTATCAGAGCTTGTGTTCTTAGAAAGGAAGGTTTCAAGACCTAAGCTAAAGATCACAAGATGAACAGACGAGATGTGCCCAAGTTGAAAAAAGATAATTTTGCTTCATGGCAGAGCATAATAAGACTCCACTTAGTAGGTATTGGTAATTATGTTAGTCAATACTTAGATACCAAATATGTGTTTCCCATAGGAGCACCAACAGTCAAAAATTTGAGAGAGAAGCATGAGCACAATGACATGATGATAGAAATTGCTTCCTCACTCTCCGATGCTGAATTTGAAGATGTCAAAACCTAAAAAATTGCAAAGAAGATTTGGGACAAATTGAAGCTTGTACATGGTGGTGACAAGAATGTTTTGAGAGCCAAGGCAGAAAGCCTTAGAGGAAAGTTTGATGATCTCAAGATGAAAGAAGGTGAAAACATCACTCAGTATAGCACAAGAATCAAAGAGGTAGTCAATGTTATCCGAGGATTTGGAGGAGTACTAGAAGAAGATACAATGGTAAGTAAAATTCTAAGAACCTTACTGCCTACTTATGCTATTAGAGTATCTGCCATTCAAGAAATGAGAGCAGTAGAAAATATAAATGTTACTCTAGAAAGTTTAATTGGAAGACTGATTTCATTTGAGATGAATAACTTTGATAATAGTGTCTTACCAAATATAGAGTCTGCATTCAAAACTTCTATGAGAATAAGTAAATCAAGTCATAAGAACACTATGAGAAAAGATAGTGATAGTAAAAGTGAAGAAGATGATCTTGATGAGATTGAAGCACTTATGGATAGAATAATGCAAAGAGGCAAAGGTAAATACAAAGGTAAATTACCACTTGTTTGTTTTAATTGCAAAGAGATTGGACACTTTTCTACAAGATGTACTAATAGAAGAAAAGATGACAAAAGTAATGACAAATCGTTAGAAAAGAAGTCTGACAGAGGTGATTACAGAAGCTATTGACAATCAGAAAGAAGAGATACCTGAGACTATAAGGACAAAGGAAAGAAATCCAGTTACCTAGCAAAATGCAAAGATGATGATACTAACACCGAATCTAATGAAGACATCGAGATGGTGTTTGTGGCTGTAAATGATGATTCAGATGATGATGAAGAAAGGTATGTAGAAATATCTCTCATATCTAAAGTTAGAAAAAATGATGTTTGGATCATAGATAGTGGCTACACTCACCATATGACCGATGATAAAAAAAAGTTTGAGACTTTTGAATACTATAAAGGTGGTTCAGTAAGAATGGGTAATGACACACCTTATCCAGTTGAAGGTAGAGGAACCATAATGTTTAATAACTAGATAAAATGTGAAAATGCTTATTGGGTAAATGGATTGAATTTTAATCTGTTGAGTGTTTCTCAGTTGAATAGTTTAGGTCATAGAGTAGCATTTGAAAATAAGAAGGCAAAGATCTTCAATAAATTAGGAAATTTGATTGGTACCGGTGAGCAGACAAAGGTAACTTATTCTATCTGAATGATACTGACACCACTTGTTTGATTGCTACAAATGAATACATATGGTTGTGGCACAAAAGATTGTGTCATGTGAACTTTGACAACATGATAAAGATTAGCAAAAAGAGAAATGTTAGAGGCTTACCTACAATGACCAAGCCCGACAACATCATGTGTAAGAATTATCAAAAAGGTAAAATGACAAAGTCTAGTTTTAAAAGAAAAACCCATACATCTGATGAAATTCTAGAATTAGTCCATACTGATTTATGTGGACCTATGAGGACAAAGAGTTATTATGGAGATATATATTTTATTCTTTTTTTTGATGACAGTCATGTCTCTAAAAGATAAATTAGAAGCATTTAAGATGTTTAAATGGTATAAGGCAATGGTTGAGAAGCAAAGTGGCAAGGAGTTGAAATTCTTAAGGTCAGATAGAGGAGGGGAATTTATTTCAGATGAATTCACTAACTTTTTTAATGAGCATGAAATCAAAAGGTAGGTCTATGCACCAAGAACACCACAACAAAATGGAATTGTTGAAAGAAGGAACAGATCCATAGTTGATTGTGCAAGGACACTGATGATAGAGAAAGGGATCACCCAAATCTTTTGGAGGGAAGCTGTCAGTACTGTTGTTTACACATTGAACAAAGTAAAATTGAAGAAAGACACCAAAAAGACACCTTATGAGCTATGGTATGGATACACACCAAATGTAAGTTATTTCAAAAAATTTGGCAGTCAATGATATATCTTAAAAGATGATAGAAATGGAAAAATTGACTCCAAGAGTGATGAAGGAATCTTTCTAGGGTATTCTACCAAGAGAAAGGCTTATAAATGTCTAAACAAAGCCTCTAACAAAATTATTGAAAGTGCAAATGTAAAGATAGATGAATTTGCAGAGAAAAATAAAAAGGAAAGCACTAAAGAAATATAGGACTACAATAGGTTCACTTACAATGAGGAACCTAAAACTCTACCCTACCAATAATGTAGAGCTCCCGAGCAACAGATCATTGCACCCGAGCATCAGGCTACAAATACCGACGATCAGAATATTGCTCAAAATGATGCACAAAGTGATGGAGAACATAATGAAGAACAAAATGATGATCAATATGATAGACAAAGAGGTGAACCTGTACTTGCAATATATGTTAGAAGGAACCATCCATAGAACCAGATCATAGGAGATAAAAAGGCTGCTATGAGAACCAGAAGTAAGTCTCTAAATACAAGATGTCTTATTTGTGATTATGAGCCCAAATTTGTCAATGCTACACTAGATAATAATGAATGGATAAGTGCTATGAATGAAGAGATTGAACAGATAGAGAAAAACAAGACATGGACACTTGTACCAAGACCAGATGACAAGAATGTCATTGATACAAAATGGATATTCAGAAACAAGTTAAATGAGAATGAAGAAGTCACAAGAAATAAAGCAAGACTAGTATGCAAGGGGTATGCACAAGAAGAAGGAATTGACTATGGAGAGACCTTTGCACCAATTTCTAGACTAGAAGGAGTAATAATATTGCTTTCTTATGCTACATATAAAGGATTCAAGGTATATCAAATGGATGTCAAGTCTGCATTCCTAAATGGAATACTTGAAGAAGAGGTATACATTGAACAACCAGAAGGGTTTGTTGATCCAGACAAGA
>MU224301.1:684370-703478 GCA_018584345.1 Thuja plicata
TCTACCCATAGGTTTAATGGTTCTATCTGTACTTTGACATGAGTTCAACTGATTATAAGTCCACAATTGTTCTGGTAATACTTAAAAATAGAGTATAAAGATTAATATAATAGAGACAGTAAATGGTATCATCATCTGCCCCCTGGTAAGTTGAATGCTTGTCCTCAAGCATTACATCTTCTGGTAGTTGCTCTGAAATCTCCAACCTCTGTCCTCCCTCACCTCTGGCTGTTGAAAGTGTAGTAAAACCCCCTTGTCTTCTCCCAGACATCCACTCTGTGGTCCTCCTGCAGTCAGTCAAGTCTATCAGTATTGATGTCATACAGGGGCCATAGGAGCATTGGTGGATACATGGTGAGTGGACACCAAAGTTCTTGTCTAATTTGCCTTTCTAGTTGCATATATTTTGGTGCTCTTTGAATAGCTGCTCGGAGGTTGATAGGACTGTGTGGTTCAAATTTCTTCAATTCTTCGGATAACCTACCCCATCTACTTCTAGCACCAGCCAAGGCTCTCTGAAAGTTGAAGTAAGACAAACCATCATACTCTGCATAGACCTCTGTTCAAATTCTAAAAATTTTATCCCTGGTTTCCTTCTTAATTTTTCCATATGGGTAAAAGTACAAACCTATGTCACACTTTTATAAAGGAAAAGGACCACATCATGCAAACTGTTCAAATTTAACGACATAAAAAGTGGCATTTGTATTTAGAATTTGAGGGTGATGTAAACTGATGAAATGCGTAAAAATGGATGAAGTTTATGGCTATAATTTTTTAAATTTTTTTTGAACAAGAATTGACATAGTTTTTTAATTTTTGAAGTCCATTTTTCCATTGCTGAAATCTGCTGAAAATCTGGGGTCTAGTTCCCACCAAACAAGTATATGCAAATAATCTATTTTTCGTCTGATTTCAAAATATGTTATAGATAAAATATATTGCTAGCGCAGAAAAGAATAAATATTAGTTTTCAATGTATATTTTCTCCGTTATAACCGCTCAAAGTTGGACTTATCTGAAATCGATAGTTTTCATCTCCCACCAAATTTCCCCTATCAAACCTACACCATTGAGAAAAAAAATTACATATTCTTGAAGAGGACTCTCTCCTCTAGTGTTAAATATAAATTTTAATTTTTTTTTATATGATTTACTATTTATTTATTTATTTGAAGCAACATCTTCTCAAATGTTAAAATACCTACTTGTATTTTGAAATTATAATATATTTGATCTAATCAAAATACTATAAAATTTATATGACAATAATCTTGACTCTGAGCTCTACAAAAGGGTATTTTTAATATTTTTTTAAAATATCATTAAAAAGAGTAGGGGTTATTGAAACATCAATTTTCTGAAATAAATTTTTTTCTTTGGTAATTGGTATAAAACATGCATTTACTAGACAACATTTCCAATTGGAAAATTTTAACCACTTATCTAGCTTAGCTAGAATGAATCTAGCTAGACCATATGTTTGATGAAAATTAATTTTTATTTAGAAATACTCAAATTTAGCTGTGCGTATAAGTGGTCCTAAAACGTGACATAGCTTTGTGCTTTTACCCATATGTCAAATTGAGCCAATCTTTTAAGGAGTATATCTGGCTTGCTTCTCTCTGCTCTTAATGGTAATGGCTCTGTTTTCTCTTGTTCCCTATAGTTTTCCAGTTGTCTATCATAGTTGGGTTCATTGTGCATCCAGGACATTAATTCCCTTAGGTGTACATCCCCTATATAAAGTAAAGGGTTCCACTCAATCTCTACTGGAATGATGAAGTTATGCATGTAGAGTTCACAAAGTAGATTTTGCTGCCATGAAGGAAGGGTCTGGTAAAGGCCATAAAATTCTTGGGCTGACTTGAACTCAGAATCTATATCTTTAATGGTCATCATTAGTTGGAACAAGAGGAACTGTTCTTTTAGACATATGGTATAAACCCTAGGAGGTGGTCTACATGCAATTATTTGATCAGGCAATTTGAGGGCATGATCCATCTTTTGTTTCTATTTTTCCAATTGCTCTTTCAATTCTGCAATCTCATCTCCTTGCTCTGTTATGACTTTCTTCATTTTTTTTCTCTTCTCCCCATAAAGTTGTTGTTAAAACATACTTGTTATGTAATCCAAAGAGAAGCGTCTGCAAGGTGATTGGGCCATAATCCTCTGCCTGGTTTCTCTGCTTCCTCTGTTCCTTCCATGACTGCTCTAAGAAATGTATTAACCAAGTTCTGTTGTAGGGAACGAAGACAATTTCTGTGTAGGCTGACTGATGGGTTACTGAGGCACTCTCCTCATTTTTGTTTGGAATATCCTGTTGGATTTCCTGGGAACTATTTTGGTAAACATCAGGTTTAGCTTCATAATTTTTTTTTGAATGCGGAGGAAAGTCTAGAACTATAGACTAATTTGGGGAGTTGTCTGGAATGATTTGTACATTGGGATGTTCATCACATTGCAAGGGAGAACCAGGATGGATCTCTGAGGACACTCTAGGAAGCTGTCCTCTCATTCTAGGGCTTCTTCGCACAGGGGTTTCCTCAATCTCTACAACCTTTTTTTTAATAGCCTTCTTCAGCTTCTCTGCTGCAGGAACCAACTTCCTTTTTCTTCTTCTTTGAAGAAGTAGGGGTTTGTGGTTTGGCTACAGGAATGAAATTTTCTCCCTCTAATTTTATTTTTCCTTTGGTTTAGGAAGAAGTGGGTACATTGATCTCATGAGCAGGTAAAGGCATACTTTCTTGTATATTTTCAGCTTCTGCCCCTTGGGTATCTTGCTCATCAGCTAGGTCAATTGGTATTGCATTATCATGACCAAATTGTACATTAGGGTTAACCTGTGGTTGTAGGGTTTTATGCTGGACAAACTCCAACCATGCCATGGGAGAGGAATCCCTAAGATATTTTTCTATTAATAATTTAATTAGGGCACGGTGGGTGACAAAATTGACATTTCCTTTTTGGGTCTCCTCAGCACTAATGCATAACATATTGTACAAGAAATTGGGGACATTTACTGGTAGATTATGCCTTACATAACTCAGTAATTTGAAATGATGTGCGTGCAAATTAGAAAATCTCCCTTCACATGTAAAATATATGATAATATGCATAGCCAACTCATTATACGACAGAGGGATAGACATTCATTTGCACCCTTGTTTGTTAATTTCCAGTTGAGGGTCGCCTGGTAGGGTGAACTGGGCCCTAGCTGATCTGGCATCATGAACATTAGGGTAGTGCTCTCCAACCATTGGTAATCCAGTAACTTCTACTATCTGCTCCTTTTTTACAACCACTGTCAATCCCCATACAGTTTCTTGCCCTTCTTCGAATGTACTTGCAAATTCAGTTGCTGAGTCCTCATCAAATTCTGTTAGCTTTAAGAAATACCCTAACCAGCCACATGCATTAAACCTTCTTACCACTTCAACATCTGAAATTAACACACCATGCACTACCAGCTTGTGTCTCTGTAACTGGCCTCCCATATGTGCTTGCCAATTTCCAATTTGTCTGCTCTATAGTAGATAAATGCCTTGTTCCTTAAATTTCAGACTACTCATTTTTGAAAAACTATGGGCTTCCTTCTAAATTCCTCTGTTGTCCTCAGTATGAAAAATTGTGAGTATTTCAATAAGAGAAATTATAGTTCTTACTACAGGTTGCTACATAACTTAATTATAAGTCACATTAGGTCTGACAATCAGAGATAATTTGGGAATAAAGGTACGACAGTTGTGCGATATAGTAATGGACTTTAATGAGACAAAGGCGAAGTACAGATTTGAGGTGACATAAAATCTTGTAGGAGTTAATAGAAATGACATTTTAGGAATTAATACACTTCCCTCCCCCTATGAAACATTGACAAGTGTCCACACTTGACATACCTAGCACGAGGAATGGAATTGGCTTAATGCTGTAATGATATATTTATTTTAGTACTAGATATAATCATCAAAATCTATGTGCTAAAAATGATTTTTTTTTGAAAAGATTGTACCTGTCATTCGATCTTCGCACGTGCCAGAAAAAAGGTGGCGAGAGTGGAATGAAAGTGGTGGTGGCTTACATCAATGTACTCAGCTCTAATTGAAAGCAAAGAAAGGAAAATTTTGATGACGTGGAAGATGGGTGGGTGGAAGATAGAGAAATGATTTGAGTTGGAAAGAAGAAGTGGAAAGTGAATGGAGGAATGAACTTCATGTAAACATGAAGTTTTTATTATGGACAGGCTCGATGGAATTCTATTGAAGAGCTGCAGGAAGAAGGTTTGCACCCTCTGCTGTAGGAAGTGTTACCTATTGCTCATTTGAAATTTGTTGTCAGAACTGTTGCAGGAAGTCTTCCTTTGTTTGAGGTTGGTGATACAACTTTAGCCGATGTCCATTGACTAATAGCTTGAAATGTACTAGATCAATTGTGGTCAACTGGATGGCTCCATTTATGAAGACATGGTTTATTTCATATGGCCCCAACCATCTTGTCTGCAACTTGCCTAGTATTTCTTTGGATCTTGAATCGTATAGCAATGCCCAATCGCCAACCTGAAACTATTTGTTCTTAATATGCGAGTCATGCCATTTTTTCCTTTGTTTCTAGACTATTTCAGTTCACTCTAGGGTAGATTTGTGCATTTAATCCAAGGAATTGAGATGTAGCAATCGCTCTTTCTGTGCTACAGGAAGATCAATATTTAACTCCAATGCTATCCATAAAGTCTTGTGTTCAAATTCAATGGGTAGCATGACTTCTTTTCCATATAACAGCTCAAATGGAGTGAACCCTGTAGTGGTTTTTTAGGTTGTTCTATATGCCCAGACGGCTTCTGATAGTCTACTGCTCTAGTCTCGGTGATGCAAATAAACTATTTTTGTTAAGATGGCTTCTATTTCTCAATTTGTAACTTCAGCCTGTCCATTGGCCTGAGGGTGATACGGGCTTGACTTCCTATGTCTGATATTATATTCTTTCATGACCTCTGTTATTAGATTGGAAGTGAATTGGGCACCTTGGTCAGTTACAAGTTCTCTCGGTACTCCATATCTGGTGAAAATTTTATCATATAAAAATTCTGCAACCTTATGGTCCCGGGCATGTTTCATAGCTTTTACTTTGACCCATTTGGTCAAATAATCAATGCACACTAGGATGTAAGACTTCATACTGGATGGAGGGTCTATTGGACCAATGAAGTCCATGCCCCATTTGTCAAATGGAGTTACCACCACCTATGGATTTAGGAGCATTTCATCTGATCTAGTTCGTCGACCCATTCTTTGACATTTGTCACATTTCCTTGTGTAGCTGGCTGCATCCTTGTGAAGTGTAGGCCATAATATCTAGTTGTTAAAATCTTTTGGGCTGTCCTTTTTGCTGCAAAGTGCCCCCCACATGGTTCATTATGACAGGCATGGAGAATGTCATATGTCTCATCTTCTCACACACATCTTCTCATTACTTGATCAGGTCCAGTGTAAAATAGTATCTTATCAATCCAAGAGAAATTAAAGCTTTTCTCGACAAGAAGTGTCCTATCCTTGTAAGAGAAATGTGCTGGCATTTTGTTAGCTACAAGGTAATTAGCTATGTCAGTATACCATGAAATTTGGACATCAATATGAAACAAGTGCTCATCTGGAAATGCATCATCTATGAGAGTAGTGTCTTCTTCGGCATGGTGAATTCTTGATAGATAATCAACTACTACATTTGCCTTGCTAGGCTTATCAACTATAGTAATGTCAAATTCCTACAAAAGAAGGAGCCATCTTGCTAACCTGCCTGTAATGGCAGGTTTTTTCATGAGATATTTTAATGCTGCATGGTCAGTATGAAAAAAAATAGGATAGCCAGTTATGTATTGATAGAATTTGTTCAGAGAATAAACTACTGCTAGTAATTCTTTCTCAGTCACTATATAGTTTAACTCTGGCCCATGGAGGCTCTTGCTAATGTAGTAAATTACATCCTCTAGGTTACTGGACTTTTGTCCTAGGACAACACCTATTGCATAGTCTAAAGCATCTGTATGAATGTGAAATGGCAAAGACCAATCAGGACCCCTAAGTATGGGTGCAGTTGTCAATAGTTTCTTAAGCTGCAAGAAGGATTCATTACATTCCTTTGTCTAATTAAATTCAGCCTCTTTGGTAAGAAAAGTATACAGAGGACTAGCTATTTGACTAAAATTTTGGATAAACCTCCTATAGTAGCTAGCATGTCCTAGGAAAGACCTAACATTTTGCAGGAATAGGTAGTGTGATAATTACCTCTATTTTCGGAGGATCTACCTGGATTCCAGCTTCAGAGATAAAATGTCCCAGCACTACGCCTTCTTGCATCATCATGAAGCATTTCTCACTGTCGAGAGACAAGTTGTGTTCCTGAAATCTGATTAGTACTCTTTCCAAATTTTTCAGGGCTTCCTCAAAGGTGACACCAAATGTAGTAAATTCATCCATATATATCTCCATACAATCATGTGATATGTCAACAAAGATGCTGATTACAGCTCTTTGAAAAGTAGTTGGTGCATTGCATAAGCCAAATGGTAATACAAAATAAGCATATGTACCCCAAGGGCATGTGAATGTAGTCTTCTCCTGATCTTCTAGAGCAATGTTGATCTGGTTGTAACCACTGTATCCATCCAGAAAGGATAAATGTTTCTTACTAGCCAGAGTGTCTAGGACTTGATCAATAAAGGGTAAAGGAAAATGATCCTTCTTTGTGGCATTTTTCAACTCCCTGTAATCCACACATATTCACCATTTCCCTCCTTTCTTAGGTACAATGACCAAAGGTGATACCCACTTGCTATCAGAGATTGGATAGATGAAACCAACATCTAGTAATTTTTGTAATTCACTTTTTCACTATTTCTCTCAATGCTGGATTTATCCTTCTTTGAGGCTGGCAGAGTGGTAAGCTTCCATCATTAATGTAGATCCTATGGGTGTAGAGTTTGGGATTCAAACCTAGCATGTCTCCATAATCCCAAGCAAAAGCTTTCTCATGCTTATGCAAGAGTTTTGTTAACAATGCCAATTGTGGGGGTGACAACTTGTTGTTTACATGGAGATTGTGACCTAGGGAAATTTCCATAGTAGTTGTTAGCTCTACCATTGACATTTCAGGTACTGGGCTTGTAGCTACTTCACATGGTAATAATTGGCTAATTATCTCAGGGCTTGCTGGAAAGACACAGTCTTCATAGGTACATAGTTGTAGAATAGAACTTTCAGAAACATCTTTTTCCACTATACACTCATTTGTAAGAATACTCTGTATTACATCGTCTTCCTCTTGCATTTTCAGAAAAGACTGTCTGTGCATCATCATAAGCTGGGCAACAGAGTTGACCTCTTCTTCCTCATCCCCTAGTTCTAGCCAACTAGGATCTCTCAAGTTTGGCTGAGGCTGGGTAGGAGGATAGAGTGATAGCTTCTTTATTTCCCGGCCATTTGAAATTGTCATACTTCCTGATCTTCAACTAATTTTTGCATCAGTGGTGGCTAACCAAGGTCTCCCTAGGATGACTGGATAGCCAACAAAGTTTACTTTTGGTGATAAGATGAGAAAATGAGTAGGGTATTCCCATGAGTCTAAGGTGACTACCACCTCATCTATAAGACCATTTGGAGTGACTGTTGAACTTTTAGCAAGTTGTAACACTATTGGAGTTGTTCTCAAACCCTCTATTCTTAGTCTGTGCATTGTATCTTTGGTCATTACATTTATGGCTTCTCCCAAATTAACTAAAGCATTTTTAACAGATTGTCCATTAATTATCAAGTCAACTACTGGACTTCCAAGGTCTGAATAATTGGGTATAACTACCTTTCCCAACATGATATCAACAAGTTGCCCTATGACATGAACTATTTGAGGGTCCTTTTTCCTTCCAGGCTTTTTAAGTCATGCGTCCTTAATAGCTTTTCCATAGATAGGAACGTCTTTGATAGCTTGAAACATAGGGATTTGGATGTGCATATTTTTTAGCTGCTCAAGAATGTCAAATGTCATTTCTTCTTAGGATATAGGCTTTTCTATGGTGAGCCTTTGTGGAAAAGGAGGGTCAACTAAGGTTTTAACATTAGTTTTGCTGATTTTTAAGTTGATTGGGTGGTATCTTGCAATGTAGCCTTTGGAAGAGGTGTTGATGCTGTAGGAGTGTCTACAACTTCTATGATAATAGGATGTTCAGGTCTAGGTAGAGTAGTACCGGACCTCAAATGGATATCAAATATCTCAAGTGCGTAGGAAAGGTATTGCGATGTATCAATGGTATACATTGGCTGCTGTTGTTGCTTTCTATTTGGATTTGGTTGTGGCTGAGTAGGAAATTGGGTTTTCTTTGGATTGGGGCTAGTGGCTGCAGGAGGTGGCATTATTACAGGAGGAGGAACTGGCGGTGGCAGTTGTGGAAAAGAAAGATTTTGGTTAGGCCACTGTGGAGGTCCCCTCCATTGGTTATTTTGCTGTCAATTTCCTTGTGGTGGTTTCCATTGATTTTGTTGGTTGGGCCACTGGTTATTCTGCTAGTTAGGTCATTGGTTATTTTGCTAGTTAGGCCATTAGTTATTTTTCTGGTTAGGCCATTGGTTATTCTAGGCTGGCTGAGAGTACTGAGAAGGATTCTGATAGCTTTGGTTTTGCCATTGACTATTGTAAGGAGTTGAAAATTTTAATGGGTCCTGAGGCATACCTTGTCATGAATCCCATGGTTGAGGTTGAGAAAAAAATAACACTTTCTCGTTGTCTCCTTCTATCTTCATGTACTCGGTAGGCAAATGTTGATTTTCCAGGTTCGCCACCAGCTTGCATCCACAGTCTTTTTTTTTGTTTACGACAATGAGGACAGTACTCAACTAATTGCAATTTAGCATCTGCATGTTTCTTCTTGGCAGTCATGGTTTTAAGATGTGTATCAACATCATTATTGATGTCTTGCTTGAAATCCACTAGCAAATTAGATATCTCCAACTTAGAAATGCCCGATTTGCTCCCTTTAATGACTGTAGACCGATATCCTCCACTTTTCTTCCTAGTTGATCTGGAGTAGTTGGGACAAATTTTCATGAGGTCATCACAAGAAGATTGGGATATGTACCCACCATCCATGAGGTCCAATGCTTCCAAACAGTTGTCGTTCACTCCTCTTAAGAAGACTAGTTTCTGTGAATCCTCCGCCAAAACACATTGGGGATCCTTCTGCATGGTGTATAAGAAATGTGAAACATAGTCCTCCAAGGTTTCATCCTCCTTCTGCGACATTCTAAAAATGTCATCTCCCCTTGGGTCACTCCCCTTGTAATATTCTTTGTATTTCTATAGAAATAGAGTCTACATCTCATTCCATGTGCCTGCTACATTTGCTCCTAGGCCCATGAACCATCGTAAGGATGACTCCTTTAGTGTTGCTGGAAATAGTTTGAGTTTGTGGGCATCAGTTTTATAGTCAAAGCTACGACAAAGGATGTCAAACTCGAACAAAAAGGTGTCAGGATCTTCAGTTATCAGCCCATAAAACTTTGGAAGTGTAGCAGAAGGTATATTTTTTAGATTGGTATTGTTTATAAGGCTCTGAAGAGGAAACGGGAAAGTGGGTTGTGCCATTATTGGAGGTATTGGGAGTTGGAGTTGTTGTTGGAAAGGAATATTAGCCATAGGATTATTAACAGCAGGTGTGTTTGGGTCAGAATTATCAAGAAAGCTGACCAAGATTTCAGAGAAAGGTCGAAGACCACTTATATCAAAAGGCTCTGCTCCAGTGGAAGATGCTACAGGAAAATCAGGACTTGCGTCAACAAAAGGCAACTCAACTTCTTCAACTTGCTCATTCAAATTCACAGACTTTCCTAGAATAAATCTGCCATATTCATCTCTTCTTCTTCCCCTTCGATGCATGCAAATGAATTCTTCACACTAGTGAAGCAAATTTAAAACTACAACCACTAAAAAATAGCTTAGAAATTTAAAAAAAAATGACTCAAAAAGTTTCTTAGCTTGACACCATACCCAGCAACGATGCCAAAAATGAACTGCCTCACAATAGGTGCTTAGTAATTGTGCCCAAAGCCTCTCTTAGGAATAGTTTATTTAATCTAAGGATCACTTCTCCCACCATGACGTGCATTTAGTTTGTCAAACCAGGGACGTATACTTGAAATGGTATGACACAGTATGTGCACTATGTTCCTTAAAGAGTCACTCTACCTATGATAGAGGAAAGTAACATACAGGAAAGGAATCTATACTAGGGCTGTAGGAAAGGAAACACATCTACTCCTTACTTAAATGAACACTAAAAATTGCAAAATCTACTTAAGCCTATTCTTTCAACCTAGAGCATTCACTATAACTATCCTTGCAAGTGCTGCAGGAACATTCACAAAGTACAATGCTGCAGGAAGAAACTGTAATTTTCTATCTAGAATACTGGAAATGCAAGAAGTAAATCTATTCTACTTCTACTCTAATCCACCTCCCAAGTGGTCCCCCTTGGTCGGCTTCTGCTAATCTATGAACACATAATATAAACCAAAAGTTACTTCATTATATTCCAAGAACTGATTACATGAGAATGGTACGTAAAACTGAAAATGAACTTGATGTGCAAGATACAATCAGAACATTGTATTCCAAAATATCCAAACTTATAAAACAATAGTCTCCTCCCTATAAATAGAGGATTGAATTCTTTATTCTAAAACAGAAAAGGAACCATCTAACTGAAACTATGCCAGAGAGAAAAAAATAGGAAACACAACAGCCCACGACATAAGTAATGAAGTCTGGGTGACCGAGTCAACATGCTGGAAGTGCAGAAGGAATATAGCAGCACTTCATTCATGCATTTCTAAAATAGTGGCTCCTTATTTGCAGTAGGCATGTCTTCTAATGCCATGATGGTTATCCGCCCGCAGGTGGTCTTTATCGTTCTCTTTGAATGCTGTCAACCACTCCCAAGCGGCTCCTATTTCCTAGCAGGTTAGTTATCATGCAAAGACATTCATACAAGTAGCCTAATCAAATTAATCTAGATATTAGAACACACATTCTGATTATTATATGAAATACTGCAATATATAATATTGGCACAATATGACATATCTATTCTACCCATAGGTTTAATGGTTCTATCTGTACTTTAACATGAGTTCAACTGATTATAAGTCCACAATTGTTCTGGTAATACTTAAAAATAGAGTATAAAGATTAATATAATAGAGACAGTAAATGGTCTCATCAATACTTAAGTGTTGTCATGGAAGGTAAAATTCCATCTTAGAATGTTAGGGAACCAGAGTCCCCTGACAAAAAATACATAATCAAAAGATTTCTCAGAATGACCAAGGACATTGACATCTTCATGATGCAAGAAGTTAAAGATATTGGCTTTTCTTTGGAAATTAGTCTTAAATGTATTTGGAAGGACTCCAAATATTTCTTTACTTCCCATCAGAAAGGTTAAGGGGGTGTTGCAATCCATGTTGGCCCCAAATGGTATAAATCTATTTTGAGATGGGGTTTCTCCCCATGTCAAAGAGTGGTTTGGAAATTTTTTAATGTTAACGGTAAGTACGTTGATATCTACAATGTCTAAGCTGATAATGGTCATCATGATAGGATTAGCCTTTGGAAATGGATATTTTTCTTGGATGAAATCTCATGGATAATTTGTGTTGACTTCAATATGATTGAGTCACCACAAGATAAATCTGGGGGAAACAAATTTGAATGGAAAGGCAATGGAAGATATTTTTTTCTTAGAATGATTAATAAGCACATATTATTTGACCCCTTGGCTAGAAACAAGGAAAGAAATAAAGGAATTTGGCATACATGGTCTAATTTCCAATAAGATGATAAAATGATCTATTCTAGATTAGATAGATTCTATGTCAACAAGGATTTATTCAACTTTTAGAAAGAGTAGAAGGGGGTGTGTGTAAAGGTGATCCCTTATTCCCTCTCTGACCATCATCCAATTTGTTGCAACATATTTCACTTAGGCACATCACCAATCAGGAAAGGTTAAAAATATGGTTTTTTCCCTTAATACCAATCTACTCAAAGATGAGGATGTTATGACTAGCATAAATGTTATTATAATTTTTAATGAGGGGATAGTGAACCACAAAAGTGCCATCAATAGATGGAATCAAAACATTTCCATTTGGAGGAGTCTCTTCCAAGTTGTAGGGACAAATAAGGCAAAATATAATAGGAGGGTTGAGACAGAACTCTATGATAATCTCTTCCAGGCTGAATAATTTCTTCTAGATAATCTAAACTATGAAGTAGCAATTAATGTTGTTTCTCACTCTAGATATGCCCTTAGGAGGTTGCCTCTATGTGAGAATTAAGGGGGCTAAAACTAGAGTGATACTAAACTAGATCTCCCATGGGGATAAGGGATCCAGGTATTTCTTTCAGCTTCTAAAGTCTAAAGAAGCTAGAGATAACATTGATTATATATGGGAAGATGGTAAAGAGTTGAACACTCAGGATGACATCCTACAAGCATTTGCTTAATATTTTAGTAATAAATTTTCCTAAGAGGAAGTTGGAAATAATATGGAAGAGGCTAGAACTAAGATTAAGGGCATTATACCTTCTAAGGTCTCCCCTAAAGATGCAATATCCCTTGATAAGCCAATTTATGTTGATGAGATCAATAAATATATCCAGTCCCTAAGAAATAAAAAACCACCAAGCCCGGATGGAATTCCAATGGAGTTTTACAAAGCCATTTTAAATTGGATTGGCAATGAACTATTACAGGTCTATAATGAGGCAATTCACAAGACCTCTTTAGGGGCTAATAAATGTCGGGCTTATCAAGCTCATCCCCAAAGAGGGAGACAAAACACTTATAAAAAATTGGAGGCCAATCACCCTTTTGAATGTCTCCTATAAAATACTTGCAAAACTCCTTGCTCTCAGACTTAAAAATATACACCCCACGATCATCAAATCAACCCAAACAGGGTTTGTTAAAGGCAAATATATTTTAGAGAATCTTATTACCTTCTAGGAAGACATGGATTGGGCCCATAACTCCAATCAATAGGTTGGTATGTTGTTGCTTGATTATGAGAAGGCATATGATAGAGTGGAATGGAAGTTTATCAAGATGATGTTGGATACTCTAGGCTTCTCCAACTTCTTCTGCAAGATGGTTGAGAGCCTTCTAAATGGAGCCAAATCCTGGGTGGAAGTGAATGGTGTAAGATCTAACTCTTTTGAGCTTTCCAGATCAATCAGGAAGGGTTGCCTCTTAGCCCCAACCCTATTTGTGATTGTAGTTTATGCCCTATTCTATATACTTAGAGATAAATCCATCTCTCCTAAGGTTCAAGGGGTCTCTCTCCCTAATATGGATGAGCTTTAAAATATCCAATTTGTAGTGACACTGCAATATTGTTTGCGCTTGAGGAGGAAACTTTGTGCAACCTCATGATCAAATTGGATCTCTTTTGTATTGCTTTGGGTAATAAGGTATCTATTCCCAGATCTATCCTCCTAGGATGGTTGGATCAGCTTCCTCAATGGTGTAATAAGTTTGATCTAAAATGGGGAGGCCCATATAATCAGATAGAGTACCTTGGAGTTCCCTTCTCAGTTAATCCCAACCTACAGGAAATGTGGGTATGGATCAGAGCTAAAATTGATAATAAAATGAGTAAATGGAACTCTAAATACATATTTATGGAAGGGAGAGTACAAGTCTATCAAAAATTCCTATCCTCATATAGTATTTACTACTCTCCTACTTGGTTATTTAGTCAAACTCAGTTTAAGTATATACAAAAGAAAGTAAGAGACTTTATATGGTCATATGGGAAAGGTAACTTGAGAAAACATGGAGTAAAATGGAAATGGTGCACAATGAGTAAGGAATCAAGGGGCCTTTGCTTAAAGGATTTAAGAACTCAAGACTTGGCTCTAGATGTTAAGTGGATTGCAAAATCAATATCTGGTGATGGACCATGGAAGATACTAGTAAGGAATAATATATCTAGAGCTTCACCAAAGCAGGCTTCTTCTTGGAAAGGCCTGCATATCCACGACCTATTGTCTAGTAAATTTTCTATAAAGGTGGCAGGTTCTAATGTTTTTAAGGACATATGGAAGTGTTGGGACCATGATAGGAGCCATATAACTAATAAAGGCATCTTTGATGAGAAGAAAATACCATGTGGAGAGAGATCTATATGGTGGAATTTTTGGCATGGTAATAAACCCTTAGCTCTCTTGCAAGGATGTTCTGCAAAAAAATGGGCTACTAAAGGGATTAAACAGTTTCCTGATATTATTATTCAGGGGAACCTCACCAGCTAGCAAAATTTATAGCTAAAATATGACCTCCCTCAAACCCAATGGATAACCTATGCAATTTTGAGAGATGTCTATTGCAAATTAAATCTCTTGAGACCCTACACTACTCATGAGGACAAACTTCCCCTCCTTAAATGGTCTAATGGTAATATTTTTCCTTGCACTAAAACCAAATCTATATATAGTTTTATCATTGATATTCATGAGATCTTCTCTCACCTTAACTCCTATTGGAACCTTAACTTTGAACCTGTGGAGTGGACAAAGCACCTTGTGGTATTATGGCGTAGACCTCTAGAACCTAAAGTTATATGTTTCATTTGGCACCTCTTCCTGCATAAATTTCCCGTTAAACTACCTAATGGAGACATTAACATATATTTTGTTTGTAGATGTCCTGAGACTATTCACCATACCTTCTTTGGCTGTACGTTTTCTAAAGAAATTTGGGCACTATTTGGCTTTCAATTGCACAGTAATTTCAATTTGATTAATATGCTATCTAGTTCATTTTTGGGGCTCAAGAAACACTTCAATATTTTTTGGTCTTTTCTTTCTGCTATCATATTATGGGTCATTTGAAAACTAAGGAATGAGGAGTTTTTTTTTACTGAGTCTCTTTGGAGACTCATTTACTATAATATTTCATTAGAAGTCAGATCCTCATCTAGAGCACTACTAGTTGAGAAATATTTTGAACTAAAGATCCAAAACATCAAGGAACAATTACATGACTTGCTGGAAAAAGCAACACTGGAGAAAGGCAAAGGTGAACAGGTTGCTCCTTTGACAATCCTTCCTCTTGGCTTCATTCCTCCACCACTAGGAATTGCAACGGGAGATGAGAAAATTCCTCGATGGACTAAGGGCCCTGATGGATGGGTCACATGGATGCAATTCATGTTTTGTCACTGTTCCTTTTGTTGTAACCTTTTGTTTATTTGCAACAGCAAAGTGATGGTCTTTGTCTCATACTATTATATTCAATCCTTAAATTGTGATGTATAGAGTCCATATTGATATACAAAGTCCATATATTGTGATGTAAATAGTCCATATACTGTGAAGTAAACACTCACATGGTTTTGTATATGTTGCTAGAATTGATATTCAATAAAAATTTTAATTAATTAAATACAATCAAAGGAGTTAATTTAAAGGGGTAAACCTATTAAAGGGGGCCTCTTGTAAATTAAATTAATAAAAGGAAAGAAACTTAAATATTTATTAATTAAATGCATGATGAGGTTTAATGACACGTAGAGGAATGAACACACACTAAAATAAGTGCTAAATAAGAATACATTATACACCTTAGCGAGATGCTTACAATTTACGATATTACACAAGGGTTTCTCCTACTCACAGTAATAGTTACCTTCATTCTTACACTTCCACTATTCCTCTTAATTATATATTGTTACTAATCCTATAGAACAACCTCTCATTTTAATGATGCCTTGCCTTGTATATATGGCATGTTCCAATCCATGTTGGATTTTTTCCTTGTCTACAATTTTTAGCGTTGGCATTGTTCATCCTTCTAAGCCTTTCACCTGTTTCTAATTTTCTTCACAAACTTAAACAATATACTTAAGAATTAGGCAGTGATAATGCACTAAAGAAAAAATATTATATAAACATAATTTATTGAGGGATTTTTTTTCGTATTCCAATATATTCTTATGTGTATACTCTTAACAGGTGTATCATCGTTCTTATTGTCCTTCATTATTATTTGGTGATTTATGGTATCCCTGAGTGCATACTAACACATGGTGGGGAAGATTATTTGATGTTGATTGTTATACTACTTTCATCTATGTCACTTTTCTCTATATTTTCACTAAACCACTCTTTCTTGTGTTCACACTTCCTTTTCCTAGTTATTTAGGGAGGATGCAAATGATTTTGATGTTGACCTAAATAAATTCTAGTTCTATTTAATGTTCCATTCTACTTTAGTATTTTTTTTATGTGCATCTTCTATACATCATTTAAATTTATTGTGTTCTACTTGATATCTTTAGGGATGATGAAAATCATTAGGGATCCTTCCACCTATTCACAATGACCTAAAAATAACATGCATTTAATCTTATTTTCTACACTTCTATATTATGTCCTATTTTTACCCACATGCGCATGGTGTTATATGAGAATGGAGGACGATGATCTAACTTTAGAAATCACAATGATACCATTCTATTAGGATTGACTCCATTATCATAGATCCATCTATACTAATGCATGCATGTTTTTATGATATAGTTTTGCCCCATGTTTATATTCTTACTTTATATGCTAATATTTATTCTCATCTAATATTTCTTCCAAATTTTTATGTGTCTTTCATTTTTCTATTCCTTATTTATCTTACTTCTATCACATTTCATAATAGTTGTTATCCATTCTTATTTCCTATACACATACTTCATGCTTTATTGTATACTCCATTTTAGCATTTTTATGTAAACATGGTCATCCCCAATTCACTTATATGTGCAGTATTATACTAAACATGTACAAATGCCTATATTGATTATATCCTCCTAGCTTTATATTTTTTTTCCTATCTTCCTAGTATACTAATACATCATTATACGATTTTGTATACAAGTATGCACCTTTCTTTCCACACATTATGGCATGATATTGTCATTCCTCTTCTCACTTACTCTTCATGTTGATACCCAATATAAAAAAAATGCTCTTTACATCACCATATTGCCCTTCATATTCATAATTGATATCTAGGATGTCCCTAAAAAGGGTTACTTGTTGTGTTTTTACTAAGCTCTTCATGTATGTTATGATGATTTGGTTCATTTAACCCTAGGTATAAAAGCCTAAATATTTTATTTTGTTGCGTGTAATTTCACTTTAATATTTTTTATGCTTATTACATATAGTTGTGAAACACCTAAGAAAAATCTCCATATATTGATATGTGTAATGATCAATCACCAAATAGTAAATTTTTGCAAACTATAATGACATTTTTAGATTTATTTATATATAAACTAGGTTATCCACATCATCAGTGAATCTAGCATCCAACATGGAGATTTTCTTTTTAAAGACAAGATGGTTGAGAATTTGTAATTGGTCATGTTAAAAATAACTAAAAGGTTGTGGGGGAAAATGTGGATTAATCTAATGCAAAATATCATGACCTTATGGGTGACACTAAATTAGTCAATGAAGGCCTAGAACTTGCCAATCTTTGATGTCATTTTTTAATAATTTCTACCCCAGTAAAACAAAAAAAAAACTTATAGGCTGGGTTTAATCATTTCCCCCCTCACCATTGACCATGTGTTGATTACCATGCATAATCATTTGTTTTTGTAGTTTAGAAATAAAAAGGTGGAGCTAAAAGTACTATGTGGATTTTTATGGGACTCTTGGAATGATGTGTCTTGTTTTCACTAGTAACAATGAAAGTATGTATATGCCCATGTGAGTATTCATCATAGAGAATCAATAAAAAAATGTCAACTTGAATATGGTGGGCCAATTCTATCTACTCAATAAATGTTCAAAGTATGTTTTATACCATAGATTGAGAACTATATGTTTATATCCTATGGGCCTAGGGAAACCAACAAAATATATTCACCAGTAGCTTCAAATTAAAGTGTTTAATTACTGAATAATTTTACATTAATCAATGTAGCTCATTAGATCTCTCAAGGTTGTTTTATGAATCAAGTGGCACAAAAAAAGTTTGATTAGGAAAATTTTAAGGTATACTTGGCCTAATGTGTCTTAACCCCATTGGTCTTGAACTGAAAAACAAGGTAAAATAAAATGCAATATTGAATTATCTAAAATGAATACAATGTGAAATAGATTCAATATTAACTCAATATGATGATTATAGTGGTTGTACATCCAACATAAAAGTAGGAATATCAATACCAATGAGAACACCATATTTATATGGAGAAACCATTTTGATAAAAAAAAACTCCAAATGATAAAGAGGGAAAGAATATTATTAATATTCAAAGGGGAGTGTATACTAATACTCCTTTATTCACTTCTTTGAGAATTTTGACCACACCTATACTTGAAAATCAATATGAAACTACTATCTCAATGATAATTTATAGATATTTGTGTGATGGAAAACCATTGGAGTGTCAAAATAAGAGGCAAAAACCACTTGCAAAAAAACCACGCCTAACATAATGGGTAGCCAATAAACATAGTAAAAATAATTTAACATTCCACGACTCTCATATGGGTGCCTAATCCATATCTAGTAAAAATTAGACAATCTCAAGTGCTTTGTTACTCCTTAAAAACTTTGAACTCTGTAACAAAAAATTCAACAACACGAACACTTGGATGCCCCACTTAGTAGAACATGCAAATGACAATAGTAAACATGCATTTGTGTGTGTGTAAATGGGTACCTGTTGAAAATGACACAAACACTCAATAGGTCATTGCATTAGCTCAAATGGTTAGTTAAAACATGTAAAACCACTAATATCGGCCTATTGCCTTCTAACTAGAAAGAGTGTAATCAGTTGCATATCAGCCCTCAGAATATGCTCCAAATCAGTGACCAATACTATCCTAACATGAAGGATTTGATTAGAATTTAAACTAAAAATGAGAAAAAGCATACAATCTAGCTTTAAAACATGAAATGAAAACAAAGAACTAGCATGAGATAATAGATGAAATGTAAGTCTAGAGTGAAGCTAACAGCATAACAATGTATTTCTGATCTAAG
>MU224301.1:723743-755591 GCA_018584345.1 Thuja plicata
TATATATATATATGATTTTATCTTCTCTAGCTAAGAGCGAGTGTTGATGTTTTGTGTAGCTATTGTGAGGATCATAAGTGCTGACAAGGGATACCACTACACATTTTGTTTGATCATCCTCCCTAGCTAAGAGGGAGTGTTAATGTTTGTAGCTTGAGTCACATGATCATTTAGAATACATATAATACTTTGATATTGATTAATAATAATATATTGTATTTGTGTGTGTGTGTGTGTGTTAAAACATATATTATGCAAACTTATATTATTCTAATATATGATTGAATAATGAAACATTAACAATTACAATGAATAGACATGTCCCATGAAGGGACATGTCTCTCCTAGCCTCTTTGACAATATAAATGAAAGAGGAATTGTTGCATTTGAAAAACACATACAATATACAACATAGAGTGCTATTACATTTGCAGCTATCTTAAAAGTTTAACAACGACCGCCAAATTTTAGCTCATGGCCTCCTAATATTAGAGCCTGCACATGCAGATGTACCTTCCTGAAAAATAATAAATTTTTTTTTTTAAAAACAATTTTTTTTTAATTAAAAAGTCAAAACTTAAATAAATTATGTGGGTAAATACATGATTTTTTTGAGGAAACTTGCACATAAAAAAATTTATGACAACGCTGATCGGGTGCTGATGTCAGCACTCATACAAATCTACCTCGTAAAGCATGCAACCCCAAAAATGTGTTTAGATTTTCACATTCTCCAAAATTGACAAATTTTATATGGATTTAGGGGTTTTTAGCCCTTCTCAGGGCAATGGTACCTTTGTTTTGAGCCAAAGTGCCCAACATTTTTAGCTACGCCCATATTTGTATTGTTCACGAACCTTCTAGATTTGATTGTGAGATCCAAATTGCCCCAAGATGCACAAAAAAACTCGCTATAAGAAAAATCTCAAAATTGACGAAGAAGAAGTGTTAGGTCTAGAGCTTGGATACCATGTTAGAATTCAAGAATTGGTGAATTCCCACAAGCTCGATAATCACCTGCATGCAAATAACTTGCCACATAAAAGAGAAATTCCTCAAACAAGAAAGTGCATAAACAATTGGAATGAAGGAATAATTGAGAATTGAATTAATTAGAATGAGTTATTACAATGAGATTAATCCTTAATAAAGGAGATAAAAAACCCTAAAGAAAACACTAAAGGATGTATGCATAATATAAAAGAATTATTAAATATAAATTAAAGCTTCCTGAATTTAGCTTAAGTGATAAAAAGAAAAAAGTGACTTAATTAATTAACTAATATGATTAAATTAATTTAGTTAAATAACCTTTTTACTCTAAAAATATCGTACTTCCATCTGCACACCCACTAGTGTCACTCCATATTCCATTGTCTTTGGTTTCAAAGTCATCCTTCCTATTGAGATCGAGTTCACATCCCTTAGGATTACCTTACAAAAATTATTGTCAGATGAAGAATATAGATTTGCACAGTTAAGAACTTCAACTCCTTGATGAAAGGTGCCTTAATGACTTAAATCATTTACATGTGTATCAAAATCACTTATGCCTACAATATAACAAGAAGGTTGAGCCACATGAATTTGAAGTGAGCGACCTTTTCCTCATGCAGAATTAAAAGAATCTCCAGAGCCGTGAAAAGAAAGGAAAGTTTGAGCCTAATTGGTTGGGCCCTTATGTCATCACTACCAATTTCAGGTTTGGGGCATATCAGTTTGACATCCTAGAAGGATATCCTCTCCCCGGTCCCATTAATATTATGCATCTTAAATGCTTCTATGCGTGACCTGTCAAGGAATCCCATCCTTTAAAATAAAAAATACTAAAAAAATCCAAATATTTTTAAAAAAAAAGAGAAATAAATACGTTCATTAGTGAAAACCACTTCAATGGTGCTATGGTAAACACCATGGTGAAAATTTGTTTTAGGTTCCATGTGTAGTAACTAGATCTTTCATCTATTTTGTCCTTTTTTCATGCACCTTATGCATTTTTCTTTGCCTATAGATTGGTACCCATACTATCCATTCATACATTTCATCAGTATCTCTCCACCTTTTCCATATCTATGTTAGAATCCTACCATTTCTTCATTCCTCTATCCTAGTTCCATACCTCACTACCCTTCCGTCATCCCTCATAATTTGATGATGAGGATGAATCTCCCCAGGATCATAATAAAGGATTCAATCTCATTCATCCTACTACACTGAGCTTATCCCCCATTACACTAAGCTTATTCCCATCATTCTGAGCTCTGACTTGCACATCACAAACATCTTGTTCGCATGGTCTTACATCAAAATTGAATCCTGAGACTTTGTTTTAAAAAGTTTTTTCACTCCACAATTATTTCCCATCTTACACATTATCATGAATTCTTGCCCTTAGAGATGTATCCTTCCCAATCCCAACAGTCATCATCAATCAATCCTCACATGATCCTATTAATAGAAAGAACCATGGACTGAATGAGCTCTTGGTCACATGGTCTTTTTCTTTGGTTTTATCTTTTTGTATCCCAGTTCATACCTACTCATGATCACCTATATCTTGGTGCATTTTTAACTGGTGTATATTGGGGCATTATTTTTTGTGGTATGGTGTGTTTGTAGGTAGTTTAGTGCATGATCCCACATGTCAATTATTCAATTATGGTTATGTGTTTGCACCACTGGGGCATGTATTAGTCAAGAGCTTAGGTGTATTAGGACTTCTCCATGTGGTCTCACTGCATAGCTTCTATCTAGATTGATGATCAACATGCATGTCCTAAATTCACCTTTTTTTCCTGAGAGTCTAGTCCATGCAGAGGAATCATGGCATCCTTGTTTTTTTAGCATGCGATGCATACCTCCTTTTCCAAAATCATAGCTAGGGTATTCTCTACACATTCAACATAACTAACATCCCCACCTTTTGTAGTTGCATGTTATTCCTATTTTCATTTTGCCTCTTGAGGATTCTATTTATTTCCCTCCATTCCAATTCTCGCTTTGTGTCCCTACCTTTTACTATGACACACACAAAAAAATTACATGTAGTTGTCTGCCATTTCACATTAGTTACATTTCATTCTATTTCAGGTGCATCTTATTAATCCTCTCTAGTTGCATATATATTTTTGTCTCATATTAGGTGCATATTAATCTCCTTTCATTACATTTCATCTAATTATTAGTTGCATCCCTTTTCATATCATTGCATCACCCTTTGTTACATTTCTAATTTCATTAGTTCTTTTTTGTTTTAGTTTCATATCACGTATTCCATGTCATATCACCTAATTTATTTCATTCATCCCATTTAGTTCCTTTAGTTCATTTCATCACGTGTCATTCCATTTCTCTCATTCAATTCTAGTTTCATTTTGTTTCATCTTAATTCATTTCATCTCATTTAGTTGGACATTCTTTTAGTTGCATCATACAATTGTATTCATTTCATTACATTCCCTTTAGTCTCATTAATCCTGTTACATTAAATTATCATATAGTTACATTTTATTAAATTTATTTAGTTCATTTCATTCTCATTTCATTCCTTAACCCATTTGATTTAATTTGTCCATTTATCATGTTATATCTCATAATACTTATTCAACACATTGCATAATACTTTTAGATCATTTTTTCATCCACCATTTTAGATATCATTTCATAATTTCATCCATCACATAAAAGCACATATACATCATTATCCATAATCTGTATATTGATATGCATACATAATCCATAATTCATGCCATATCAACATGCATCACAAACTCATTAGTTCATGTAGCATGCATAATCATAGAACTCACATGCTACCATACATCTACTTTCATTATAGAATCGTTAGTACATTATACTATGCATAATCATATCATATTGTAGTCTCTCTGTACACCTCCATATATCTCTGCATCACACACATCAATATCATCATAATGCATGCATCATCATATCATCCATGTATATACCTACATCACATACATATCATCATACACATAGTCATCCTACACAATCAATGTTAATCAGTCTCATATAATCATAACAAATCCCACATAATCACAATGTACATGCATATGCATACATATGGGAAACACATGTATAGAGAACCACCACCATCATAATCATCATAATAATGTCCATCATCATAATAATATCCATGTCCATAATAAATATCCATCATATAAATCATATATTACATCATAGTAATCACTACATACATATTGAGCCGTAAAATCATACAACTCATCGCTCTATAGTAAAAAATGTGTGCCATGGTTCCTAATATGGGACACTATCCAATGATGCCTCTACCTAAGTCTATGGGCCTCACTCCACCTCCCCCTTAATCTCCCTTATCTCTATCAGGTTCCTTGGGTGCCCTCATCCCCACTAATCCTCTTGACATCACCGATCCACCTGCTCGCTCTATCCTGGCTCTCTTGGAAAAGGAAGGAGATCTAAATCCCTTTGGCATTTCCTAATAGTAGAGAACTTTATGGTACTCATCCTCTCTATCTCATCCCTCTACCAATATGTCACTTTCAAAGGCATCTATAACACCCTGCAAAATATGCATTTGAAGCCATCTAGCAAACTATCTCTTGCTCCACTCTTTACTGTGCCACCTGTCACTGCAACTCTACTAGCTCAACTCTTAGTCAAGTGATCTCCCATAGTTCTCTATCTATCTCAAGCTCTATAGCATTAGACATGATATCCACCCACTCCTCATCCACCTCTACCTCTTCCCTACTTGCCTCATACACAGTGGCCTATAATGATCTCTATAGGTTTGCCACATGTGACCTAGTTTCATCCCTCTCTTCTTGCACTTCTATGAGTTTTGTCTAAAGGTTGTCTTCTTGAGTGATCTTTATATCCTACTTGGCTTGCACACTCACCCTATATACCTATAGCTATCACGCTACATAATAGTTATATCTTTCTCCAACTATAATGCTGCAAATCTAGCCCTCGCCTCATTCCTTGACTAAGCCATAATATTTATAGCCTACTACACACTCTCTAGCTCTATGTGGGGCACCATATCTGTCACCACTAGTTGTGGCCTCAACCTAGTTCTATGTCCCCCCACCTCATGTGGTGCTTGTCCCTGCGCTTGGAATTATGGTTCCTCTCCTCCATTTCCTTGCACTTGTTGTCCATGTCCTTATACCTAAGGTGCCTCCATCTATGCCTGTCCTTGCACCTATCTCTCCCTCCTCACCCATGGATCCCTCTATCTTAGTGCTCTCACCCCTACCCTAGATGACTCTTCTCTTGGGGTATCTCCTCTATTATCTCCTCTGTCATCATCTCCCTTGTCTCCCTCCTCATCAATTTCCATGTCATCCCTTGGTCACTCATCTATCCATACTTGCACGGGATCTGTCAATCAACTAGCCTGTGAATTTCCTACCATGTTGTGTACTCAGGTTTCACTCCTATATCCTTCACATTTGGTCATCAAACCCATGCAATTAGTATCATACCCCAAAAGATGGATCAAACTTAGATAATATCCATGTATTTCCCTATGTACTTGTCTCTCGTGTAACATGAGGATGAAGGAGTTTGTCCCTTACCTCTCCCTAAACTGCACCAAACCATGTCATCACTCTACTAGGCATGTACCTCTCAACCATATGAATCATCTACCCTAACAACTAGTAGTTTTTCTTTACATAGAAAATATAGTAAATGTCCTCATCTTCCCAATCCTCACATAACCTATACATTGTCCAAGTAAAGCCCATCAGATCATCTAGTATATGTCTCCCATACCCCATAACACCTACATAACTATAATGCATATGGTTATGATATCCATAGGCATGACTCTTACGACTATTTATATCATCATCCAACTACACAGAATACAACGATATGCTCCCAGGCCCACACCAATAGTAGTGTAACTCCTATGTCAAGGTTCTTGTACCTTTTATAGACACACATGTGTATATCATGGTTCAATTTCCCCAGGGTGTCATATCCCCAACAATATGTCATAGCACCCACAATCATCTGAAAGAGTGTATTTGTCCACCCAATTGCAAAACCATGCCTAGACAAATTATGCACCATTCTTCCCTGATCAAACTTGCTAAATATAGAGATAATGGTGAAAGCCCCATCTACAATGCGGGATACCACCTCATCCTTGTACCACTCATCGATAGAATACACAGTCATCTCCCAAATATTTGCTGCATATAATACTTCCCATCCTCGAGTTGGTAAGATGAAATCACACCACAAATGGGTATTCGTAGTATCCATAACATATCCAATAGAGTAATTGTCATCTCCCCAGTTGGAAAATAGAATAATGATGTCTCACTATGTTATCACTCTAGTAGAATCATGATCATGCCATGATGGGTGCACAGTCGAGGCCACTCATGCACCCACTCAAGCCCTTCCATTTTTATCAACTCTCAATCCTCATCCTCCAGCTATGGTCATAGATCCATGGTCGTTGGTTAGTGCTCCCACAACCTGAATGGAGGAATAATTGGATGCATCCACAACCATTGAGTCACCTTGTCTTTTCTGATCCATCTTAACCTATTCTGCCTTGTTCCCATTGTAGCCAACTATCAAGTGTCTTTGCACACTTTTTTCTGTCCTTTTATCCTCAACCTTATCCCTTGGCTCTCCTAGGAGGAGACACCAATCCCTTAACACATGAGACAAAATGTGCAAGCGTTGATTGATGCATGTGCCAATATACCCTAACTCTAACCTACCCCCCCTCTTCACTGCCATGGAGATGTCAATCCCATATTGACGCCTTCACTGGCACTAACCCATCCCTGCATCTATGGAGACACTGATCGACCGATCAATGTTTATGTTGATGTTGATCGATCAATCAACATCTCCACCCTGTTGTTGATGGAACTTTGTGACCGGGCCCACCAACAGAGGTAAGTTGTCACTGGGTACCGGCCAACTTCGCCTATAAAGGTTGTCTAGGGAAATGAGATTCCTCGGGCCTCCAAGCATGTGAGAGTTGGGTCTCGACAGTGCGGGGCTCAGTTGGGAGATGTGAATATTTTTTGAGGGGGATAGCTGGTTATCTTCAACTCATCAAATCTAAGGATTCAGGCGAGTGGGGTTTTCTCCAAGCATGCTTTCACTTAACAAATAAACTTAAAAAGATCTTGCAGAGTTAGAAAGATTTCATCTACCTACAGTTATGCTAAACATTCAAAACATCGACAATGCTCTAACACACTACACTAAATATCAAATAAATACACAACCATCTGCTTATATTTTATTAGTAGCAAAGAAAGGAGGTCATTAATCTACTTTAAGCATTAGAGAAAAGGACATGAAGCACATAAAGCATAAAATATCATCAACCCAAAAGACAGAGTACCAACAACATCATTGAGAGAACCCTTCCTTCTTAATTAACATCCTTCCAGCAAGCACTGGTGCATGGTACAAAGATAACTCCCAGGGAGCATTTAACTACTGAAAGCTTAAAACTATGGAGCATTGAGCTCTACAACTAGGAAATGAGAAAACTGCTTTACTATTAACCATGGACTGAAAAATCATCAATTTTGCCGACCCTTGGAATGAGGTCGGACTTATTATTTATACACATCTTTTGATATAACCCTAGCCCTAACTTATTTTACAATTTACAATAAAATACATTATCCGGTGGCTGGTACTACCTGCACCACTCTACAAAAGAACTCGAGACAGAAAAGGCCTAACATGTCAGAAGAATAAGATAAGAAGGATGGAGTGGAAGAATTAGCCTCGAGAAGAGAACCAGAAAGGATAAGGAAGAAATCTGATCTCCCCGGGATCAAGGCTACATGCCTCATAAATGGGAAAGCGGTGCCCTATCTCCAATGTGCTAGGTGTATCTCTGAAGCGGTGCCTTAGGAAGACCATCTATCAGAAACCTCCCGTCGAGCTGACGTGCCTTGTTGTAGTTCCCCATCTTTTGACAACCTTTATTACTGTCTTGAAAGTGACCGGTCAGCATTGGGAACTGAGACATGGGTCACGTGAAGAATTCAAAAATGTGGGACCAGGAACTCCAGGATCTGGGAACTTGCATTCCAAAAGAATAAAGAATACAAAATATGGTGTCGGGTTGGATTTCCCCAAACCCGGAGAACTTTATTAACTTATAATTTTTCCCAAGCTGGAAAAACTTGGCTTATAGCCTCCTCATCTATGCTCCGGATGCTATCCCACCTGCTATGGACAACCTCCATTGCCTCCTCAACCTCTCTGGCCCCGTCTTAGAATTCATTCACCATCTTGATGACATCATGAGATTGAATCATGGTCTTTGACAGCCGGGATAACCTGCCTTGATCAAAATTTCTGCCTGACAGATACAGGGATTCCATTCTTTTGTCAAATTTGCCAAGGACATGATCCTTCGGGGTACATGTTCCAGTGGTGAGGGGATCAACTTGAGATACCCCAACCATGAATGCCTGAAATAAGCCCAAGGGATATTGGGCATTTGTTAGTTTCTCCTTCAAGGTCTTAACCAGTTCCTTGCAAACCTCAATTTTGAGGGCAAGTCTAGAGTACTGGACCTGGAGGGAATCATATGATTCCTCTCCCAAAATGCTAGATTCTATGGTGACCTCTTCGCCGATGTTGTGGATTTCTTACAATCCGGCTTTCCATTTTTCATATTTCTCTAAGTCTAACTCCCATACCTGAGCGGAGCTTCTTGCATGGCTAAGGGTGAGATCTACCATGTAAAAGTCTGGGAGGGACGCTACCAGAAATTCTCTCATCGCTATTATTTTCTCGGCTGCCCACCCGTCCAGTGCTTGTGCCTTTTTCTTCATCATGTGCAATGAGTCTATGTCACCCTGTGAAGATGACAATCTAGAAGAAGGGGTTCCGGGGTGGAATTCGGCCAAAGGCCATGTTAGTTTTGCTAGAAGTGCGAGGAGATTGGTATTTGTCTCTCTTTCCTCTTGCAACTTCTGGCCCTCTTTAGCATATCAGGCCTCTATAGTCTTGGTAGCCACTTTTAGTAAGTCAAGATCTCCTTGCTTGTCTCTTTTCCCCAGCTTGACCTCTGTTATAGTGTAGTCCTTAGGCCTTGTGGCCGCTGCATCTGTATTTTCTTGGGGTGTTGTGGTGACTGCAACTGTACTGCCTATTGGGTTGGTCCAGAGAGTATGGACCACTCGAGCCCTTTTGGGCTTCTTTGTTTCGACATTCTTGGCCATCATTTTGGCTAGTGACAAAGGAGCGCCCATAGGCGCTGCCAGAGCTTTTCTCTTCTTAGTTTCTACCAGCCATTGGGGTGGCTGGGGTGGCCTTGCTACCATATCCTGCTCACTAAGATTCACTTTCGACTCTAGCGGCGCATTCCCTGAGTTTATATTTTCCTCTAGCTCCTTTTCCTAATCTTGTTACAGTTCCAATCTAGCTCCCTATTTTTTCAAACCCCCTATGTTTTCCGCCATGCTTGCATCTTCTGCGAAATTATCCAAGATCTTTTCCCCAGTTTCCATTTCTGTATTCTCAGGGACCTCATCCTACCTGGTTTCACTGGCAGCTTCTTCATTCTCCTCTTTTGGGACCTCCTGGCCTATTGGCTGCTACTATTCTTGGGCCTTATCGGCCTCATTTACTTCAACATTTTCTTCCTCCATTGGGACATCCTCCGGAGGTGGATGAGGTCACTGGCCAAAATTTAACAAGGCAAAAACTTTCACGACCTCTCTGAAAGTGCTTCGGGGCACTTGGTCACCCGAAGTCTCCAAAGGCACCTGGAGTATGATGGTCAGAGGTACGGTTGTTCCTTGGGGTCCGGGTTCTCCTCCCATTAGGGGATCAACTGTAGGTTTCCTTGGCATATCTACGTTCCTTTGGACCTATGATTCTTTCCGTTCAGGCTCAACATTTTCCTCTCGAGCCTCTTGCTCTGATGTCCTTTTCTATGGGGAGTTCTTTTGCAGGGGCCTCCTTTTCTTGAGCCTTGATTTCTTCCACTGCAGTATTTACACCCTGCCAAATCTCCAGAAGCTCCTCTGCCGAGAAGGTGTCATCAAAGTCATCATGTGGTGGATAGGAGTCATAGATATCTTCTAGTTCAAGAGAATCCAAACTTACATCTACCAGGGGCTTCTCGGGAATACGAAGAGGAGCAATTGGTATGGGGATTTCTGCTATTTTCTTTTTCCTTACGAGAGAAGCCCCAGTGTCTAGAATACCAGAAGACTCTGCCTGAGAAAAATTATACCTATTCATCATTGTTGCCAACAAAGGGGGTCTCATTGAGCAAGCAGATGCCATTGGGGTGATCGGGAGGCCGGCGACCACCTACATGCTGATTTGTTGGCTAGCCAACTTTGCCGACTCCATCTGATCATGTAATTTCACCTTTAGGAGTGCGGGGATTTGAGGGGACACCTTAAGTGCCGGGACTCCCTCCTTTTATTTTCCTTTACTCACACTTGCTTCAGCGGGTGCAACGGATGAAGAAGGTCCGGCGCTAGCTGAAGAAGGGATGGTCCTCTTGACCGTTGCCTTCTTGCGGGTTCTTTTGGGGCACACCTAGGTAAAATACTTGTGGCTTGCTTCTATGATGGGGTGACATACCCCCTCAATCGTCAAATCCTCTGGAGTGTCCCAATCCACTGGAGGGAGGTCCAATTTGTCCAGCCCCTATCCTTTGTATGCTGGATCCTCAGCGGCCCGCCGACGTTGAAACCTTTCGGGAAAGTCCAAAGGTCTAGTGCCTCCATAAGCCCTTTTCTCATTCTACCGTGCTGCCAGGACCTGAGATCAAAGCTATCCTGGAAATCCCCCCAAAAATATTCAATGTCATCTTCATGTGGGGGGGATGCCCTTGGTAGTGTGGTGGCAATTTTTCCACGAGGGTCATAGTTCTTTCGGATGTGGTTGAATTCAACCAGCCCCAAACCTTTTAACTCATTATCCACCTCCCAGGCCGCGAGGAGGCTGCATGTATAATCCCCACAAGAAAAGGGGAATGGGACATTAATGACCTTCTTCACTATGAAGAGGGCGTGCAGATCCATCATCTACCTGTAGAATTCCAAAAGAATAATCCTATCCCAACAATACTGGGGAAGGAGGTAGGGCTTCCCGTTGAAGCCTCTCACCTTGATGTAAGTGTGATGCCTGAATTGAATGAAATATCAGCCATAGGAATTGACCAATGCCATTACCGCCTGTTAGAGGTGGTATCTAGAATCTCGGGTAAGTGTAAGAATGTTATGGTAAACGAAGGCATCGTTTACCCAAAAAAAATTCCTGAAGCTTAGCTCCCACTATAACTGGGGATAATGGTCCCAAGGTGTAACCTTTCCCAAACTGTTTCCAAGCTCTCCAATTGTTCCAAGGCCCTGAAAAGCTAGCCTTTGCTATGCCAATTCCCACAACACATACGAGGTCATATAAAATTGTGAATGTTGGGCAACAATTTGCATCTGTGTATCCACACGATTGGATATAGTCGCCGCCCAGTTGAAAGCCCTGCTATGTGTTGTTATGGAGTATAAGAAATAATACATCCATGCTGAGAATTCTTGGGCGTGGGGCCATCCAAAGATTCTGCACAAAAATATTATGCCCACTTGAATGGGCTCCTTGAAATCCCCATGGGGAATTTCCAATTTCATTCTCTTATAGTCCCACTTCGGAGACTTTAACCAGTGATTATTGAGGTGTTGCCGGGAAATGATTTTGGTCTCACCGAATTCCTTTAGTGAGTTGGCCCTAGTGATTAATACAGACCCTTTGAATTGTGGAATTCCCAACCCAGAAGCAAAGGTGGGAGCGTCTAATGTGACGATTATGGCAGGATATTATAGTGGCCGGGGATTTGGAAGCAAGACTGAACGAGTGGCTGAATTATCTAATACTGCCAGCTTCCTATTAAGTTCGAGGGACTGCACCGTGCATGGAAAATTTGTAGCCTTGATGATGCCAGAGGCAGCTAAGTAAGTTAATATTTTGTCCCCTTGTTATTTCAACCTGTAAATGGTCTGGATTAGACCTTGTAGTTCAGCCCAAATCCCAGGGTCCGGATTTGTCATTTCTTGAACCTTGGAGTCTATTTTAGACCCCACAACACCTCCATCCTTCGGATACTTGGAGGTTAATGGCAGCTTCACCACAATTCTTTCCATCTTTGATTTTGTGGCTGCCCGCGTGGAAGTAGTTGGTAATTCTGGGCTATCAGGAGTTGCAAAATCGTCAGACATCTTGAACAAGTTTATCAACCACCTGCAAGACCGAAAAACTGTTAGAACATATAAGGATATGAAAAACTTTGGGATATTTTCCACCAGCCCGCACCTGTCAAATAAACATTAGCGCATATATATCTAAAAGTTCTAGAGTATCAAAAAATGAACATGGCTTAAGCATTTCAGAATGTGCTGACACGATGATAGAAAAAGCAAAGGACAAGGTCCTGTTGGAAGTCCAAACAAACTAGCCATTGCCGATGAGACTGGCAATAAATCCGTACACTAGTTGATGTGCGCTGGCACGTGGGAAAATGACAGGCAACATAAAGGCAGTTATGGCATTGATTAGGACAAGTGGGCCGACACGGGGAAAAAATGAATGCCAGATTGGACGCATTTTAAATGCCATACGTTGGAAATTAATCTCGCCATTAATATGATGAGACAAAGGAGAGAGAATGCCGCCATGGTTCGAACCAGTGAGGTGCCGAGTTCGAACCATGGTGACTCCATCTTGACAAGCTCTATCTCGTCGGTATGAAATTCATGATAGAACGTGAAGAACTCGACGTTCTAAAGGATATACATAGCACACATATACATGATATACATAAGATGTACAAGAGGGATGAAGTGTATACACATAAGTTTACAGAGAATATACACCATATTTACGATAATGTATAGCAACATGAAACGCAAAGCGACTACCTAACAGGAGAGCGCAGAAAATGTACATAGTATACACTATCCTACACCTGCATAGAGGGCAGACCACCCTCAGGCAGAGCCGACCCAGCAAAAAGTGGTGAACTAGACGATAAAGACGCAAAGCAGAAATAGAAACAAAGCAAAGAAGAAATCAAAATGAAACACAGCAACGTGAAACAAAAGAAAAAAATGAAGGAAAGAACCAGAAACACCAACTTGGAATCCGAAGAATGGCGAAGGGAAGAAACACTAGACCAATTTGCAACAGCTTTCGTCTCTAACGTCAAGAATAGCTACCGAAAACCAAATCATTGTTACCCACTAAGATCAGAGAAGCTTGCACTTAATTCACACTCAAATCACCTATGAATTGCTCTAAAACCTCTAAGTGTTTTAATTGCGGTAACTATGAAAATGATAGGTAAATCTTATTTATACCTGAGGTAAAAGAAAGTTACCTTCCCTCCGCAAACTTCAGAACATGCAAACCTTCAAATTCTGGGCCTGTGGATTCCAAATGACCATGTCTTCTTACAAGAAGAAGACATCATGGTAGAGAATTCTAGAGTCCAGAATCCAGCTTCTGGAAAAGAAATGAACAACTCCGAGACCGGGTCCCAGAGACACGAAGGACAAAAACACAAAACAAAACCAACACCGCAGGAAAGAAAACCCGGAGAAGGAAACAAAAGAAGCAAAGGCAAAGAAAACAAGGCAAGAGCCAGAAGCAAAACAAAGGGGGACCCAACATTTTGCACACAAAATGTAGGGACGGGGATGCAGGCATAACAAATGGCGACTATCTGGGATGAATGCCTTAGTGCATTTGAGAACCACAGAATCTCTGGTTAGGAGAACCAGAATAAATCGTTACTCAAAGCATCTTACTTGCAAAGAGAAAAACATCTAAGAATATCTGGCCATGCGTGATTCAATCTGTGATCCTTTCATCAGTGGTAAAGTGTGTGCTTTGGAAGGAAATCAAGCTGATGAACTCTGGGAGAAATAGAGAAGAGGCACTAAGTATATCAAACCCCAAAGTCATCAAATTCATTCGCTTCTTCCAGATACTAGAGTTTCATCCCATTTCTTTTTTTCCTTTTTATTTTCCTTGTTTCGAGGTGGGAGGGCGATACTTCTTTCACCATCAAGCTTAAGCTTAGATAAATTTAATGGTGGTACTTCTTTCACCCCCGCACCCACCTTAATATGCTGAATGGGGAAGGAAAACTGTAGATCCAGAAAGAAACTTTAAAAGTCCAAACTTGGGTCAACCAACTAGTGCAACTGATCTACCCTTGATGTGTCCGATTACTTGTTCCTTAATTTTTTTATCTCACTGATTACCAGACTTCTGGGGATAAATTCGATGAATATTACTCATAATTTGCTACCAAACTTGAAAAATAACTCTGGAGACCAAACCAATTCCACCATGCTAACAATAGATTCCAAGTTCACCGCAGTGCCAAAGGCACTATCCCGGAGATTAGATGTTATACTAAGCATACCAACCTACAAGAGGGGGAGAAAATTTTTGGACCCAAGAAAGAAGATAGAAGAAAACCAAAAATGAAACAAAAGAAAAGGGGCGGTCCCGGAGGACGGCCAACAAGACTATTTACAAAGCAAGGCACCCCAAATGGGGCACCGGGGAAGAAATATTTACAAGCAAGAAAATTTACATAAAATACAACTCTGGGCAAACCAGCCTCCTTCAAAGTAATGTTTGAGGAACTATCCATTGACAGGAAATGGGATAGGTTCTCTACTCATGGTATTGAGGTGATAGGTATTTGCCTCGCAGATCTCTGAGATTAGGTATGGTCTGAGCCAGAGCCGTTGGAACTTGGTGTGCTTTCCTTTATTTTCCCGGGCCTTATCCCACAAAAGGACTAAGTTTGAAATCTAAAAGGTCTTGTATTGGGCTCTATGGTCAAACCATCATTTTACTACTGCTTGGTGACACGTAAAATGTTCAAGGGCTGCGTCTTGTTTCTCTTCCATACGCACCAGATTTAGGAGCCGAACCTCCACAATATTATCCCAGTTACCAAATTCCTGCATGAACTGTAAAACCAAGATCTATAAGTTGATTGGGAACAATGGGTTCTGGCCGTAAACCAAATGGAATGGGGATGTTCCCAGGGTGGCCTTAATTCAAATGCAATCCTCCCAGAGGGCAAATCTTAGCTTTTGGTGCCAATCCCAGGGATTCTGTTCTAACAAGTGTTTGATCACTTCGAGTAAATTTTTGTTCATTGATTCAGCAACACCATTCCCCTGGGGGTAATAGTTGTTGGAAAACTTTAGAGTGATCTTCCAGTCGTAGGTCCATTCAAGTAGTTGCACTGAAGAAAATGCCAGACCATTGTCACACACTATAGCGAAGGGCATTCTGAATCTTGTGATGATGTTTTCTTCCAAGAATTTGATAACCATGTATGTCATGTTATTTTTGCAAGGTATGGCTTTGGACCACCAGGTGTAGTAATTAGTTGCGGTTAGGATGTATCGGTGGTTGGTAGATGAGTTAGGGTTGATTTCTCTGATAAATTCAAATGCCCATTGGGAAAAAGGCCTAGCCTCGAAGACTGGTTGCAAAGGCATAGCCAGGTTACGTTCATGATGTGCCACGGTTTGGCAAGTATGGCACTTCCGGACGTGAGCGTAGACATCTTTAAATATGTAGGGCCAATAATATCTGACCCAAAGTATCTGATGGGTGGTGGAACTGACTGAGCCATGCCCGGTCCCAAACTGCCCATGAAATTTTTCAATCATTTTTGCAGCTTGGTCCCTGTCGATGCACTAAAGGTACACTCCCTCAGTTCCTGCGGTAGAGCGTGAAGTTTTTGATCATGAATTGGGCACTTTTCATCTGTAGGGCGTGAAATTTGTTATGAGGTAACCCCTTTGAGCATCTGTTCTTTAATAATAGGTACACCAAATTGGTGTACCGTGGGTCTTGAGTGATAGACTCCATCGTGTACGTTTGACATTCTATGTGAGGGGTCTCTTCAGCCATCGCTCGACTTAGTCCCTGGCCTTGGAATATCTTCATTGGTTGCATTTCTAAGTCATATTATTGGAGGATGGCCATCTATTTCCCCCACCTCTCACCCAATTCACTCTGCATCAGCAGAGATTTCACAACCTGGTCTAGGATGATAGCATACACCTTGCTCCAGAGAATGTAATGCTAGAATTTCTTCATGGCGCGAACAAGAGAAAAGGGATGATTTTACAATGATGAATACCAAACTTCAGCGTTCTTAAAGGGGGAGCTCATGAAAGCTATTGGTCATTCTTTCCCCTTGACCTTTTGGGTCAATACTGTCGTGGTAGAATGTGGCAAAGCAAAGGAGTAAATATAAAATGGGAAGGAGTAGTCTGGGCTAGCCAGCACGGGTGCCTCCATTATTGTCTATTTAATTTGGGCGAATGCCTGCTTTGCTTTAGGAATCCACTTAATTTTTCTATCTTTTTTCATCATTTCATTGAGTGGCTTTACTATTTCGGCGAATCCAGTGATGAACCGCTGAACAAAGTTGATCTTTCCAAAGAAAGATCACATCTCTTTCTTGTTGCCGGGCATTTGTAGATTTAGCAGCGCTTCAAATCTCTCTGGGTCAATGGATATACCCTTCTCAGAGATAATATGCCTAAGAAACTTCTCTTTAGTGACCTCGAATATGCACTTCTTGGGGTTAAGGGATATTCTTTACCGACGACATCTCTCGCAGATCTGGGTGAGGTGGGCGGAATGGTCACGCTTGTCCAAAGAAAAGATGGTCAAATCATCCATATAGATGATTATGCACCGATTCACAAGGCCCTTGAATGCAATGTCCATGGCCTTCTGAAATGTGGCCCCTGCATTAATCAAGCCAAAAGGCATCCTCTGATATGCAAATATCCCCCACTTGGTGGTAAACGCCATTTTATCTCTATCTTCCAAATTGACCATAACTTGGTTATAGTCAGAGTATCCATCCAAGAAAGACATCATTTGGGATCCATTCACTATCTGGAATACCTCATCCAATGAGGGGAGAGGGTGATTATCTTTCTTGGAGGCTCTATTCAAATTTCAAAAATCCACACAAAGGCGAATTTCACCGCTCTTCTTTCTCACAGGGACTAAGTTGGCAACCCACATAGTATGCTGAATTAGAAAGATTATCTGGGCTGACAGTAGTTTTTCCACCTCTTGACGAATTAGAGGCTCAATCAGTAGGTTGACTGGCCATTGCTTTTGCCGAAAAGGCTTAGCATCAAATTTTAGTGGGATGGTATGAGTCATATTGGATGTGTTGTATGTTTTCAAATCCTCATACCCCCACGCGATCACGTCTATGTATTCTCAGAGAACTACGAGAATCTTCTCCTTCTCCTCAGGGGAGTAGGAGGTACCAATGTGTATCATCTTTTCTTCACCGAGCTAGTCGATGTTCACTTTCTCAAATTTTCCTCCCTCAGAGGAGGATGATATCTTTTCCCAGCCCTGAGGGTCCAATTAGAAGATTCATTCAAGCGTGACCATCCCCTTCGGGATGGTGTTGGTAGGTAGGTCCATGATCCCATCATCTTCATCACCCTGTCCGGCGTCATCATGGTCTCGTTCCTCTACTATCTAGTCTTTGAAAATGCCAACATTGGCCATGAAGGCCAGGATATGCTGATCGTCCTCAAAAACCTGAAAGTGTGTGACATTATCTGGAATGGACGGGGTGGGGATCATCTCAATAGAAAATCTCCAGTTTTGTGAGTCGGCCATGGGCTCAAGTGTGCTGGCAGAAATAGTGAGGGCATTCGGGACATAATTCCCTTGCCAGGGAATAAGATCAATACTGAAGGCATTGAAATCCTCAATAAGGCTCCATGCCTGATTGCGGTATGCAGCCAGCCTCTTATCATGACACGTGTACTGACTTTAGACTTGTTTGATAATCAAATCTGAATCACCCAGGGCCCGGAGGTGAGTGATTCCTTTACTTAATGCCAATAGGATTCCAAGGACTAAGGCCTCATACTCTGCAATGTTGTTTGTGTAGTTGAATTATAGCCTGTAGGATGCGAGGAAGGATCTCCCTCATGGGTTGATTAATTCTACTCTGGCTCCACAGCCTTGTTTGGATCGGGACCCATCAAACTTAAGGGTCCACAAATCGTCGCTTGTCGCCTGGAGCTGGGGAGATGGAGTAGTATTTGGATTGTTTTTGGGAGACTTAGGAGGAGTGTCCTCCCGCGCTGATGGTGTGTGGGTGAGGTCTATCTCTAGAGGGGTTTGGCGTTGAGATCTCCAGAGAAATGGCACTGAAGTGCTTCTAGTAGGAATACTAGGCTCCAAGAGATCATGTTCATGCTCTTTGTTCTAGAGGGTGTCAATGTACCGGGTAGCAACGGAAAGACAAGCCTCACACTCTAGCTCTAAATGTTTTTGATAATGTACCCGACACCAAGTTTCAGACAAGAATGTAATGGGGGTCGCTGTGACACCCTGAGAGTTAACCTCAACCCTCAACTTTTCTTCTAGGTCTTGGGTTCTTTGCAGAACTATGGGATCCTCCCCCGGGGTGAAATCGAGCGTTAAGATTTCAAGGGGTTGGTACACCCCAGGGGAAATCTCAGAGAATAAGACCTTGTTAACCCTCCCAAATTTGGTAAGGGCCTGCTTCATCCAGGGCTCACTTTCAACCCGAATTTTTTTTGATTCTCCTTCCCAGGGGAGCCATAAGTGGGAAAAATTGGTTGAAAAGTATCCATTCAAGGACTTATACCAATTTTGACTTGATAACATCCCATAAGTCTCTGGGATGTCCACCACTCGGATATTGATTATGCTGGCTATTCTGGGGTCCTGGATGAGTTGTATCCGAACATTCTTCAACTCACCCACCATTTTCACAACAATTTTATCCAACTAGATTACTGCACCATTAGATGGGGTGGGTTAGAATCGAAGCTTCTAGAATATGGATAAGGGCATGATGTTGCCTAAAGCTCCAGAATCTACTAGGAAGTTGTGTATTTTTTTGCCTTGTATGTTCAGGCCTAGTAGGAATGGGGGATCTTCATTATTTCCCCGGAAGATGGCCGCATTGGCGTCTTGAAAAGAGACTGTCTTGGGTGGGCGGGCGACAGCTTCTGGGTTTCCCAAGAGTTTCAGAAGAGACTTCTTCTACTCGGGATAGTTTAGCAAAACCTCTATCAAGGTCATGGAGGTGGTGGTTTGTTCTAACGCCTTCGTAATGTTGAACCTCTCTCTTGGGAATCGGTGACTTTCCTTGGCCGGGTCTTTTGATTGCTTAGAGATAGAACCTTTTAGAGGGATGGGGCAGTCAGTTATATTATCCCAGGGAGGAGTGTCCTTGGCAGGTGTTGGCTTGTAAACTAGTCCTTTTCCAGCCTGGCTCTGAGTGTTGTAAGGAACCCGTGGGTTGGTGAAGGCATTGGCCTCAAATACCAGAATCGACTCATCAAAAAATCTTTGCAATTCAGATTCTTCTTCATCTTCTCTGACTGATCTGAAGAAAGTCTCATAGGTGAATGCACCGTGAGTTAGCTCTTGCACAGGAGGTTCTTAGGGAGTAGGATCAGACGATTATTACCTGTCCAGCTGGGAAATCATGATGACCTTCTCTAGCATTGCACAATTTCCCTCGTTGTGGGAGCTTGTGTCATGCAATCTACACCAATTTGTCATGGGCTGGAAGTCTGTGACTGGCATGAAATGGGATGGTCCAGTGCCATTCTGATTGGTGTTTTGGTTCAGAGGTAGACCTCTGGTGTTTACATTGTTATTCCATTGCTATTGGTTGGGTCGAGGCTCGTTGTTGAAGTCTCTTCCTCCGACATTGTTGTTTTGTTGGCCAGAGAAAATATTCCCTCTTTGGGAATTGGAGTTCTGGGGTGCATAAGACCCGACTTTCAGTTGACCCATGTCCATAGTTAGGGTGGACAACATTTGTCGAAGGGACTCAACCTCAGTAGTCAACTGAGTGTTTGTGTCACAATATGATGGTTGTTATTATTAGTTTCCTAGGAAGGCAGCAATGTTTGTCAGAGTTGAGGGCGACAGTCCTCCAACCACAGATGACTGAAAGAAGGGCATTCCAGACAATTGTATGTGTTATTGTTGGTTCTGTTGCGGCTGGTTCCAAGGGAAAGATTTAGGACCCGGTATTTACTGAGTCTGTGATGGATAAATGTATTGGGCCTACTAGTCTATCGATGGTGGTGGGGGATTCATGGCCATTGCGGGGGCACCCATTGCCAGATTGAGGTTATATCCCCCGACGTAAGGAGTTCCACCAGGGATCATGTTGAATGGTGTACTCTGCCCAATCCCGCCTGGGGATTTGTTGAGGCCACAAGACAATTCTAAAGCTAGGTTGTAAACTTTTTCCAAAGTATCTCGGTCACCCGGGACGGTAGTTCTCCAAAGGAGAGTGGCAATGAAGGGATCCATTGCGTTGAGATAGGTCTATATGGTCACTTCTGCAGATGGGATGAAGGGACCCGTGCACCGCTTTAGGGCACATTAGAATCAGTAATTGAATGCTGCAAGGGGTTCATTTGGTTCCTTCCTAATGTAAATGAACTAGATGTGGGACCAAGCTGGGTCCACGTGTACGCAAAAGGAAGCCAAGAAAGTGTCCTTCATGTCCTACCAACTATTGATGGAGTTGGCGGGAAGGTTAAGGTACTAGGTCAGTTTGTTCTGTCCCAGGGACAGAGGGAACATCTGAGTCACAAGATATTGATGTTGGATTTAGTGTTGGTTCATGGCATCTTTATATGCCTGTAGATGCTCTTCTACAGTTCGTGAGCTTAAGTGCTCATATCAAGGACAAATATTTTTGGGGTGCGGGGGTAAATCGTTGGCTGCACCTGGAAAAGTTCCCATTAGGGACCCGGTATTTCCAAAATAAGTAGCCATTGGGGGAGTTGAGTTTTGATTAGGTTGAACGCTGATTCCTGGGATTGTTTGGGAAGTTTGGATATTCTGTGGTACGCTAGACCCCCAGACAATGGTGGCTGGAGTGACTTTCAAGGTCTGTTTCTTTTGAGTAGGAGGCTTGAGTTTGACAAACCTTCCAGGATCAGGGGCTGATCTAAGGATTCTTTCAAATCTCGCTGGGGAGAAAGACCCAATCCCACTGAAGGATTGACTCCTAAAACTATGGCTTGGGGAACTCTCGGGAGGTGTAAAATTAGAATCCTAAGAGGGGGACGAGTTCATGCCCTCCTTCTAGCGCCAGTTTTTGTTGATGGGACTTTGTGACCGGGTTTTCCAATAGAGGTAAGTTGTCACTGGGTACCAGGGTACCAGCCAACTTCTCCTGTAACAGTTGTCCGGGAAAATGAGATTCCCCGGGCCTCCAAGCACATGAGAGTTGGGTCTCGACAGTGCGGGGCTCGGTTGGGAGATGTGACTATTTTTCAAGGGGGATAGCTGGTTATCTTCAACTCATCAACTCTAAGGATTCAGGCGAGTGGGGTTTTTCCCAAGCATGATTTCACTTAACAAATAAACTTAAAAAGATCTTGTAGAGTTAGAAAGATTTCATCTACCTACAGTTATGCTAAACATTCAAAACATTGACAATGCTCTAACACACTACACTAAATACTAAAGAAATACACAACCATCAGCTTATATTTTATCAGCAGCAAAGAAAGGAGGTCGTTAATCTACTTTAAGCATTAGAGTAAAGGACATGAAGAACATAAAGCATAAAATATCGTCAACCCAGAAGACAGAGTACCAACAACATCATTGAGAGTACCCTTCCTTCTTAATTAACATCCTTCCAGTAAGCACGGGTGCATGGTACAAAGATAACTCCCAGGGAGCATTTAACTACTGAAAGCTTAAAACTATAGAGCATTGAGCTCTGTAACTAGGAAATGAGAAAACTACTTTGCTATTAACTGTGGACTGAAAAATCATCAATTTTGCTGACCCTTGGAATGAGGTCAGACTTATTATTTATACACATCTTTCGATCTAACCCTAGCCCTAACTTATTTTACACTTTACAATAAAATACATTATCCGGTGGCCGGTACTACCTGCACCACTCTACAAAAGACCTCGAGACAGAAAAGGCCTAACATCTCAGAAGAATAAGACAAGAAGGATGGAGTGGAAGAATCAGCCTCGAGAAGAGAGCCAAAAAGGAGAAGGAAGAAATTTGATCTCCCAGGGACCAAGGCTACATGCCTCATAAATGGGAAACCAATGCCCTGTCTCCGATACACTAGGTGTATCTCTGAAGCGGTGCCTTAGGAAGACTATCTGTCAGAAACCTCCCATCGAGTTGACGTGCCTTGTTGCAGTTCCCCATCTTCTGACAACCTTTATTACTGTCTTGAAAGTGATAGGTCAACATTGGGAACCGAGACATGGGTCACGTGAAGAATTCAAAAATGTGGGACCCGAAACTACGGGATCTGGGAACTTACATTCCAAAAGAATAAAGAATACAAAATATGGTGTCAGGCTGGATTTCCCTAGACCTAGACAACGTTATTAACTTATACTTTTTCCCAATCCACCAAAACTTGGCTTATAGCCTCCTCATCTATGCTCCAGATGCTATCCCACCTGCTATGAACAACCTCCATTGCCTCTTCAACCTCTCCGGCCCCATCCCAGAATTCATTCACCATCTTGATGGTATCGTGAGACCAAATCATGGTCTTCGATAGCTGGGATAACTTGCCTTGATCAAAATTTCTGCCCGGAAGATACAGGGATTCCATTCTTTCATCGAATTTACCGAGGACATGATCCTCTGGGGTAAATGTTTTGATGGTGAGGGGATCAACTTGAGATACCCCAACCATGAATGCTTGAAATAAGCCCAAGGGATATCAGACATTTTTTAGCTTCTCCTTCAAGGTCTTAACCAGTTCCTTGCAAATCTCAATTTTGAGGGCAAGTCTGGAGTACTGGACCTAGAGGGAATCATATGATTCCTCTCCCAAAATTCTAGATTTTGTGGCAACCTCTTCGCCGATGCTGCAGATTTCTTCCAATTCGGCCTTCCATTTTTCATATTTCTCTAAGTCTAACTCCCATACCTGAGTGGAGCTTCTTGCATGGCTAAGGGTGAGATATACCTTGTAAAAGTTTGGGAGGGACGCCGCCAAAAATTCTCTGATCGCCATTATTTTCTTGGCTGCCCACCCATCCACTGCTTGCGTCTTTTTCTTCATCATGCGCAATGAGTCCACGTCACCCTGTGCAAACGGCAATCCAGAAGAAGGGGTTCTAGGGTGGACTTTGGCCAAAGGCCGTGTTAGTTCTGCTAGAAGTGCGAGGAGATTGGCATTTTTCTCTCTTTCCTCTTGCAACTTCTGGCCCTGTTTAGCATACCGGGCCTCTATAGCCTTGGTAGCCTCTTATAGTAAGTCAAGCTCTCCTTGCTTGTCTCTTTTCCCTAGCTCGACCTCTGTTATAGTGTAGTCCTTAGGCCTTGTGGCCGCTGCATTTGTATTTTCTGGGGGTGTTGTGATGACCACAACTGTACTGCCTGTTGGGTTGGTTCAAAGAGTATGGACCACCCGTGCCCTTTTGGGCTTCTTTGTTTCGGCATTCTTGGCCATCATTTCGGCCAGTGGAAAAGGGGCGCCCGTAGGCACCACTGGATCTTTTCTCTTCTTAGTTTCTAACAGCCATTGGGGCGGCTGGGGTGGCCTTGCTGCCAATTCTTTCTCACTAAGATTCACTTTTGACTCTAGCGGCGCATTCCCTGAGTTTATATTTTCTTCTAGCTCCTTTTCCTGTTCTTGTTGCAGTTCCAATCTAGCTCCCTGTTTTTTGGAACCCCCTACGTTTTCCGCCATGCTGGCGTCTTCTGCAAAATTATCTGGGATCTTTTCCCCAATTTCCATTTCTATATTTTTAGGGACCTCATCCTCCCTAGTGTCACTGGCAGCTTCTTCATTCTCCTCTTCTGGGATCTCTTGGTCCATCGATTGCTGCTTTTCTTGGGCCTTATCGGCCTCATTTACTTTAACATTTTCTTCCATTGGGAAATCCTCCAAAGGTGGATGAGGTTGCTGGCCAAAATTTAACAAGGCGGAAACTTTCATGACCTCTCTGAAAATGCTTCGGGGCACTTGGTCACCCGAAGTCTCCAAAGGCACCTAGAGTGTGATGGTTAGAGGTACGATTGTTCCCTGGGGTCCAGGTTCTCCTCCCATCAAGGGCTCATCTGTAGGTTTCCATGGCATATCTATGGTCCTTTAGACCTGTGATTCTTCCTGTTCAGGCTCATCATTTTCCTTTTGAGCCTCTTGCTCTGATATATCCTTTTCTATGGGGAGTTCTTCTTCTACAAGGGCCTCCTTTTCTTGAGCCTCGATTTCTTCCACTACAGTATTTACACCCTACCAGATCTCCAGAAGCTCCTCCATCGAGAAGGTGTCATCAAAGTCATCATGTGGCAGAGAGGAGTCAGAGATATCTTCTAGTTCAGGATAATCCAAACTTACATCTACCGGGGGCTTCTCGGGCATACCAAGAGGAGAAATTGGTATGGGGATCGCTGCTATTTTCTTTTTCCTTACGAGAGAATCCCTGGTGTCCAGAATACTGTAAGAATCTACCTCAGCAAAATTTTTCCTATTCATCATTGCTGCCAATGAAGGGGGTCCCGTTGAGCGAGCAGATGCCATTGGGGTGACCGGGAGGCCGGCGGCCATCTGCATGCTGATTTGTTGGCTAGCCAACTTTGCTGACTCCATCTGATCATGTAATTTCACATTTAGGAGTGCGGGGATTTGAGGGAATGCCTTAAGCATCGAGACTCCCTCCTTTTCTTTTCCTTTACTCACACTTGCTTCAGCGGGCATGGTGGACGAAGAAGGTCCGGCGCTGGCTGAAGAAGGGATGATCCTCTTGACCATTGCCTTCTTGCGGGTGCTTTTGGGGCACACTCAGGAAAAATACTTGTGGCTTGCTTCTATGATGGGGTGACATACCCCCTCAATCGTCAAATCCTCTGGAGTGGCCCAGTCCACTAGAGGGAGGTCCAATTTGTCCAGCCCCTGTCCTTTGTATGTTGGATCCTCCAGTGGCCCGCCATCATTGAAACCTTTCAGGAAAGTCTAAAGGTCTAGCGCCTCCATGAGACCTTTGCTCATTCTAATGTACTACCAGGCCCTAAGATCAAAGATGTCCTGGCAATCCACCCAGAAATATTCAATGTCATCTTCATGTGAGGGGGATGCCCTTGGTAGTGCAGTGGAAATTTTTCCACGGGGGTCATAGTTCTTCCTGGTGTGGTTGAATTCAACCAGCCCCAACTCTTTTAACTCATTATCCTCCTCCCGGACCATGGCAAGGCTGCATGTATAATCCCCGCAAGAAAAGGGGAATGAGACATTAACGACCTTCTTCACTGTGAAGAGGGCATGTAGATCCATCATCTGCCTGCAGAATCCCAAAAGAATAATCCTATCCCCGCAATATCGGGGAAGGAGGTAGGGCTTCCTGTTGAAGCCTGTCACCCTGATGTAAGTGTAATGCCTAAATTGAATGAACTATCAGCCATAGGAATTGACCAGTGCCATTGCCGCTTGTGAGAGGTGGTACCCAGAATCTTGGGTAAGTGTAAGAATGTTATGGTAAATGAAGGCATCGTTTATCTGACAAAAATTCTTGAAGCTTAGCTCCCACTATAACTTGGGATAATGGTCCCAAGGTGTAACCTTTCCTGGACCATTTTCAAGCTCTCAAATTGTTCCATGGCCCTGAAAAGCCTGCCTTTGTTGTGCCAATGCCCACAACACATACGAGGTCGTATAAAATTGTGAATGTTGGGCGACGGTCCGCATCTGTGTATCCATATGATTGGATATAATCACCGCCTAGCTGAAAGCCCTGCTATGTGTTGTTATGCAGTATAAGAAATAATAAATCCACTCTGAGAATTCCCATGCGTGGGCCATCCAAAGATTCTGCACAAAAATATTATGCCCGCTTGAATGGGCTCCTTGAAATCCCTACGGGGAATTTCCAATTTCATTCTCTTATAGTCCCACTTTGGAGATTTTAACCAGTGATTATTGAGATGCTTCCGGGAAATGATTTTGGCCTCACCGAATTCCTTTAGTGAGTTGGCCCTATTGATTACTACAGACCCTTTGAATTGTGGAATTCCCAACCCAGAAGCAAAGGTGGGAGCGTCTAATGTGATGATTGTGGCAGGATATTACAGCGGTCAGGGATCTGTAAGCAAGACTGAACGAGTGGCCAGATTATATAATACTGTCAGCTGCCTGATAAGTTCGGGGGACTGCATCGTGCATTGAAAATTCACAGCCTTGATGATGCCGGAGATAGCTAAGTAAGTTTATATTTTGCCCCCTTCTTCTTTCAACCTGTAAATGGTCTGGATTAGACCTTGTAGTTCAGCCCAACTCCCGGGGTCCAGATCTGTCATTTCTTGAACCTTGGAGTCTATTTTAGACCCCGCAACACCTCCATCCTTCAGATACTTGGAGGTTAATGGTAACTTGGCCAACATTCTTTCCATATTTGATTTTGTGGCTGCTCCGATGGATGTAGTTGGTAATTCTAGGTTATCAGGAGGCGTGAAATCGTCAGACATCTTGAACAAGTTTATCAACCACCTGCAAGACTAGAAAACCGTCAGAACATATAAGGATATGAAAAACTCTGGGAGATTTTCCACTAGCCCACACCTGTCAAATAAATGTTAGCACATATATATCCAAAATTTCCAGAGTATCAAAAAATGAACATGGCTTAAGCATTCCAGAATGTGCTGACACGGTGACAGAAAAAGTAGAGGACAAGGTCCCACTGGGAGTCTGGAGTCTAGACAAACTAGCCATTGTCGATGAGACTGGAAACAAACCTGTACACTAGTTGACATGCACTGGCATGTGGGAAAATGGCAGGCGACATAAAGGTAGTTATGGCATTGATTAGGACAAGTGGGCCGACACGGGGCAAAAATGAATGCCATACATGGGAAATTAATCCCACCATTAATATGATGAGACAGAGGAGAGAGAAAGCTGCCATGGTTCGAACCAATGAGGTGCTAAGTTTGAACTGTGGTGACTCCATCTCAACGAGCTCTGTCTCGTCGGTATGAAATTCATGACAGAGCATGAAGAACTCAATGTTCTGAAAAATATACATAGCACACATATACATGATATACATAAGATGTACAAGAGGGCCAAAGCATATACACATAAGTTTACAAATAATATACACCATATTTACAATAATGTACAACAAAACAAAATGCAGAGCGACTACCTAACATGAGAGCGCAAAAAATGTACATAGTATACACTATCCTACACCTGCACAGAGGGCAGACCACCCTCTAGCAGAGCCGACCCACCAATGGGTGGCGAACCAGTTGACAAAGACGCAAAGCAGAAATAGAAACAAAGCAAAGCAAAAATGAAAATGAAACACAACAACACGAAACAAAAGCAGAAAATGAAGGAAAGAACCAGAAACACCAACCTGGAATTTGAAGAATGGCAAAGGGAAGAAACACTAGACCACTCTATAACAAATTTTGCCTCCAATATCAAGATTAGCTACCAAAAATCAAATTGTTGTTACCCACTAAGATCAGAGAAGCTTGCACTTAATTCACACTCAAATTGCCTACGAATCGCTCTGAAAACTCTAAGTGTTTTAATCGCGGTAACTGTGAAAATGATAGGTAAATCTTATTTATACCCGAGGTAAAAGCAAGTTACCTTCCCTCCGCAACCTTCAGAATAGGAAAACCTCTAGATTCTAGGCCTGGGGATTCCAAAAAACCATGTCTTCTTACAAGAAGAAGACATTGTGGTGGCAGAGAATCTCGGAGTCTGAAATTTGGCTTTTGGAAAAGAAACGACCAACTCCGGGACCGGGTCCCAGAGACACAAAGGACAAAAACACAAAACAAAACCAACACCGTGGGAAAGAAAACCCAGAGAAGGAAACAAAAGAAGAAAAGGCAAAGAAAACAAGGCAAGAGCCAGAAGCAAAACAAAGGGGGACCCAACATTTTGCACACAAAATGTAGGGACGGGGATGCAGGGCATAACACCTGTGCATATTTTTCCCCTAATAATGCACCATAAATAAAAAGATTTAAATGTACGAAACAAGGAAAATATGCCTACCATGTCTTCATACTCTGATGACCACTGGTAGACCCGTACATGCTCCCCAAGATTATCTTTGCGTTGCGCATCCACCATCACTTTCACTCAGATCTCTTTTCTTTGACTTGTGAGTGTGACAATGACACCTCACAGGCCCCCCTTAGCCTACTTGTAGCCCTCCCATTGGCCCCTCATTCCCTCCTTAGCCCTCATCTTTTCTGCCACCCTGTTGGTCATGCAAACTAATTTTTCTTCACCTTCTTTCCCTTCCTCTTTTTCCCCCTTTTTTGAGAAAATTTTACAAATTTTATTTTTGTGCCAATTTCTCGAGGGGGCATACCCTTCAATTTTTGCCATTTTGCTGCAACCTCCTGACCTTTGTTTCCCTTTGGGGCATCTTTATTTTCTCTTCTTTGACGTGATGTCATTTCAAACATTGCATCAAAGGGGGGCAAAATGTAGATGTAAAAAATCATCCCTTATGAATTTATTACATTCATACTAACTTGACCTTGTAATTAATTAAATTTTTATTTAATTAGTTACCTAGCCATACAATATAATTAATTTTAATTAAATAATTATTTTATTTACTCATTTTTATCCTATAATATAATTAGTGTGAATCAATTAATTATTAATTCCTTTTTGGCTCAATAATCTAATAAATTTTAATTTATTAATCACATTATCCTTTCCTAGCCCATATTCAAATAAGTTCACTATTATTTGGATATTCTCCATTAAGCCTAATTTTGTGACTTAATTATTCTTAATTAATCTAATCTAATCCTAACCTAATTCCCTAGCCTAGAAACACATCATGTCACCTCTAAACCTACCCATTAATTAATCCTAAATTAATTAATTTGTGATTCTTGCAATTAAAAACATTTCTCTCCATTTTTAAATTGTCTCACACATGTGTTAGCACATCCCCCAAATTTAACAATCAACCTTCCATAAGTAGCTACTTACCTTCTTACACCTTTGTCTCCCATATCTCCTTGGGCCACTCTCACACGTGTGTGAGACACCTTGAGTCTTTCAACTCTTACACTTGTCTCCCACTAGGCATTTATTGCATGTCCACCCAATGTTGTTCACACATGTGTGAGAAAAACATCATCTTGCATGACCAACTACCCCTACCTACATGGCTTCCACTTGGCTTCCACCTCATCAATCCAAATGCATCCTAGCTCTTCATGCCAATTTTGAATCCTAACCTTCCATTTACCTCAAAAGTCTATAAATAGGAGCCTCTCCTTATAAATTTCATCCATCACCAATTGCATTGACATTATGTCAAAATCACTCTAAGGTTTTTAGTAATCACTTGTGCAATCTTAATTTTTTTATTTGCATTTCACATTTATTACTTAGAAATGATGGCATTCTTAGCATAGTTTTACATTCAAATCCATTAGCTTGCATACTAAATCTCCATTTAGATTTCATCTTAGCATTCTAATTTCATCCATATAGCTTTAGAAATAATTTGGGGATTAATTAATTTTGTTTGGAGAGAAATACCCACATACAACCATCAAATGAGAAAATCAATGGAGTAGGGTGCCTCCATTCCACTCAATTGGAGGTATGATTGAAATTAGTTAACATAGTGCATTGTTTTGTGTTTGTTTGCATTATCTAACCAAAAATTTTAACCATATATAGATACTCAACATAACTAGGTTTCTCCTTCTATGCAACTAAGTGTAGCTGAGAAAAAATGTTAGATTGTTCTATCTGAAAGCCAATTCAAGTCGGGTTGAACGACGGACATTGGTTCTTCGTTCTAAAATCCATCATTTGCAGGAAGCCCATTTTAAGATTTTTTTTAGCTAATGTTATGGAAAAGATTGAGATTGAAAATGCTACCACCTTTTTTTGTAGTAAGAGATTTAAAGTTCATTTAATTTTGGTAGCAGATAATAATAGCTTTTTATCTATAAAATCATGTTATTACTCCTACAAATTTACTTTTTTACACTTTCTATTTAAGAGTTGTACTTTCCCATGATTTGAAAATATTATGCTTCAAAAGATGTGCAATACTATATTCTTGGGTAGTCAGTAGGTGGTGTGAACTTGTTCTTTGATCAGTAGAGCCAAGGTTTGATTATTTCCCTGACTCACCGAACTCCTAGGAGTTGATGTAGAAATTATTATGTCGTTGGGAATTGATAGCTTCTCTATCATTCTGAACCATTATAAAGGTAAGGTAGTTTGTGGATTTTCCTGACTTGTCATTGACCAAGGATTAGTGTGGTCAGTAAGGTTGGGGACTTCCCAAACCTTTGGTCGGGTGAAATTCAAATATGAACACTTAGTAACTTTATCCAGCTATGTATCCAAAAGGGTCTAAGGGATCGACGATGAAGGATTTGGTGAAAAATGAAAAGATTGATTAGAATAAGTGAAGGGTTTAGACCATGGTTCAAGTTTTAAAGGAGGATCACAAATTTTAGATTTCTGGGGTAATAGGTTCAAATTTTAGGGAAATATAGGAGAATAGGTTGACTAGATCATCCTAGTCTTAAGAATAGGCTGACCAAGTCATCCTAGTCCCACCAATATGCCTCAAAATTTGGACCATGAGTCTTAATTGAGAAGGGGATGCCCAAATGGAAAGTGGAACCGAGTTTAGAGTACTAGAAATTAATATGGGAACCCATACATGCTAAAATGGGGCCAAGCTAAATGAGGAATTACATAGTGACACAATTCTAGGATGATACACCTCCATTGATTCAATGCACTAGGACATTTTTCTTCTAGACACAATTACTTGGGATTCGTATATTCTAGACATATCATCCTTATTTGAGGAGTCTCAAGTTATGTATCTAAATAATTATTTTGATGACATTCATATCCTCTTTTCTGATAGCCACATCAATGTTGTCATCTTATCTTTATCTCTCGTGGATCCTATTCTTCATCAACTTTTGCAAAGTCCTAATTTTTCAACTCCTATATTGATTGGGCACGTACCTGATTGGTTTGTGGCATCATCATCTATCATGGACATAGAAACATTTGAGAAATTTCTAGAGGCACACACAATTTAGATTTGGATTCCTATTTCTTCCATTTCATGGGAGTTTCTTCTCGTATCTTCGATTGATTTGATTCTTCCTAAGGGGAGAAATGTTTTTTTGCAGGTAGTGGATTGTGTTACGTCTTTTAGGCATTCATCGTTAGCATAGGAGATATTTCTTCATTGGGGTATTATTATCCTCATTTTGTCTCTCTTATGGGGGGATATTCATTGTACCTACATGATCAATTTAATACTTAGGGAGACACATGGAGTCCTTCATCTTATTCGCATTTAGTACCAATTTTTCATTACATCTCTCACCTTCAGAGAGTGGTTATTTCCCATGTGTTTTTTATCCTTTTCTTCTCTTAGAGAGACCTCATTGGTTTGAGTTTCATTGGTTAGTACATTGGTACCTGATAAGGGCTAGTTTCTAGGATCCATTCATTCATGCATTTCATGTTTTAATGTTTTTACTTCTCCCTAAGTTTCACTTAAGGGGGGGTGTTAGAGCATGAATTTATGTTGCACATACATAGTTTTGTTTCATAGAAGTGCACTATTCCAATCCTCTTTATGACGACTCTTATCTGCGTCATGGTTCTTTTGATCCCTTGCGCCCTTCCTCATTCATTCCACCATGTCTTAAGTCTTCTCCTAAGCAAGATCAAGTTACTACTTACACCG
>MU224301.1:760648-780625 GCA_018584345.1 Thuja plicata
TCTAGCTGAGAGTAATTTTACAAATCTTGCAACTCCATGCATAGAGAGCTATGGATCGATTTGTGAGGGCTCATTCTTGAGTTTCCTTGCATGTAAGGATTCATAGAAGTGCACTATTTTGTGTGTATAGGTATTGTTGCATTAATTAATTGTGCACATGCTCAAAGAAATTTTTATGCATAATTAAGCACATATTTACACATACATGCTTAGCTTAAATTCACTTAGTTGAGCTTTAGTTGAGCCTAATCTAGTCTAGTTCAGTCTAGTTTGGCACCACTTTCCATATTTAGCTCTCTTTTTCCTTTCTTTTTTTAGTTTGAGTTAGTTTTTTTCTATTATTAGAGCTATTGCTTTCTATAAAAGTAATTCATCTATGCATTGTAATAATGAAATTAATCCATTTGTTATCCCAATTCATTATTGTGCAATCAATACAAAATTCTAGGGTTGTTATAGAGCATATTATCTTTGCTTGATCTTTTTTGTATGATAAGTATTTTGCTTGCAGACGATTCTTGACTCCAATGGTTGTTTCACCAACTCCTACAATCATAGACCATATATTGTCATCTTCATGGTAAAAATAAATATAATAACATGAAAGGTCAATAATTTAGGTGTAACCAACTATTAAAAATATTAGAATCCTTAATGTATGTATGGATAGAAGATAAGGATAAATGTTGATTGGAATCTATAATAAAAGAATCAATAGCCTGGTCAAATCACTATGGATAAAGGAATGACGACCCTAGATTTCATAGCTAAAGATTTAAAATATCAAGGAAAAATATTATGAAATAGGATATAAGACTTGTTACTCCAAATGAGATTTGAAGGTTGTCATTAGTATTCAAGCATTCAATCTGACAGTCGGTAACAAGAGTCACAAACAAACTAGTCAGTATGATCACCGAAGTGTAGAGTTAACCGAGTGTGTTGATCATGCGTAGAGTTAACGAGTGCAGTGATTACTGACTAGACATACTTTACCGAGCACACATTATACACCAAGACACACAAAGAACACCGAGCACCGAGAGATAGTATTTATCAAGTGAACCAATGGTCACATAAAAGTTTGTAAAGGCACATCAATCTAGGTAACAAATTTTTGTTGAGTTGGATAACGATTTACAATGATCAAGGAGAATATTAATTACATATTCACAACATTAATTGTTTATATCTCATATGTTTAGATGATTAAGGTAAATGTTGTACACCGTTGATCTTAGGTTTTGTAAGATATTGTAAAACCCTAATTAGGTCAAGAAGTTTGATATATATATATATATATATATATATATATATATATATATATATATATATATATATATATGTTATGATGTCATTTTGTAATATATGTTGACCAAGTAATGATCAAGTAGCCACCATACTATGGACATCAGAAATTAGAAAAGGGTTTTAGGACAAGGACTACATTGCAAGTATTCAGTTTTTAGAACAGAGGCAAGGCTACCGAGCATAGAAAAAGTTATTATCATTCATAATAAGGTGATAGATTTATATGCACTTAAAGGATCTGTATTCACAATATAGAGATTGTAATATGTTCAGATCACACAATTTTGTTACTCTCTGATAATTGTAAGAATCCCAAAATCTCCTAATAGATTAGACTTAACCGTCTTTGTATAAATCTCTTAACCAAGTGCACACATACTTTGTGTTTCTAAATCCTCACATGAGGTAGATCTAATCAACCTTATTGTTACTCCTAACAGGGTAAGGTCACCATAAGTGATCAATCTTTGTAAGCTTTTAAAAAATACTTTATTTACTGCAGTAGTGAATTTTTTGTGGGTCTCATCCCCACAAAAGTTTTTACCTTCTAACAGGGGTTTTCTGCGATACCAAAATACTAGTGTCACGTGTGCTTAAATTTCATGTATGTTTATTGTTTAAATTACATGCATTTACATTTCAGTAGTGACCCTACAATGGAAATGTATACACTTGATAAAACTATTTAAAATCAGAAGTTAAAGTTGCAGATCTATGTCGAACAATACAAAGAAGCCAAGGAGAAAATCGAGGAGATGTTGATTAAGAGAAAGGACATGGCACTTCGCTGTCATGAGACTGATTATCGGGAAGAAGAGATTCATGACCCATTTGACACATCTAGATCTAAATCTAGGTATCATATCTGATGCATTTGAAGGAATCATTTCAAAGCTATCTAAGAGTAATCAACAACTTACTGAACAAGTGAAAGCACTACAGATCGGTCAAGATACACAAATGGTTAGAATGGTTGAAGTCTTGAACGATGCAAAGAAATATGAACAAGATAGAAACATGGCTATTGATGGCATAAAGAAAATGACTAAAAAGTTACAAGAAAAATAATTTGAGATAATGAGACTTATTGAACATTACTTTGAGATCACCAATCAAGTGGTTGCTATGAGTCATGAGGCAAACCAAGTGAATATTGAGCTTGCTAGAAAACTAGAAGATATTGGTATATTGAAAGAAGAGAATGAAAACTGAGAAATGATATGAAGATTCTACAACAACATAATGAAGTGATTAAGAGATCTAAAGATAGTACTAAGAGAATGGATGAATTTATGAACTATCAAAGAAGATTGAACAAAAATACCAGATTAGGGTATACCAAGCAAGGAGAATTGTCAAATCAAGCTGAACAAAGGAATGTATACTCAAATATGAAGCCTAAGAAGCCCTCTTGTCATCACTGTGAAAAACCAAGTCACACATCAAATGTTTGTAGGAGCAAAGCAAAAGGTATTTCTAGAAACTCTCCTAAATTTAATGGTAATTGCTATAACTGTAATAAGTATGGACATCAAGCACATGAATGTAGAGCCAAGTTGAACAAACCATAGAAGAAACCCTACATGGATAAATATTGTTGAACTTGCAACATGTATGGCCACACATCACAAACATGTAGGACTAATACAAAGTAGATCTGGAAACCTAAAGGACAAGAAGAAAAGGTAATTCAACCGAGAAGATAAGGTAATGCTTATTCTTGGGATTACAACACTTAGGCTAGTTGCACAACATGTGGTAAATATGGACATATAGTAACAAAGTGTATGAGACAATAGAGAACTAAGTCTACGAATTGGTCAAGTTCTAGCATGGCTTGTTCACACTGTCATGAGGTCAGTCACTTAAGAAGAGGTTGTGTAGACATAATAAATACTTATGGAAATGGGAATACAATCAAAGAAATTGTGAGGATCAGAAATCAAATGTGGAGGAGAGCATCAAATGACAATGTTGGACCAAGCACAATAGTTGGTGACACCTCATCTAAAGGGTTAGGTAATTCCACCAACCCCACCTAAGCAATACAAGCAGGTATGGAACTATGTTTTACAAATTTATATCTTAAATCAGTTCCTGTATTCATTGTACAAATGCCAAATTAGCATGAATTAAGATGCACTATGGTATTATTTTTGATTACTTTGATCTAGTTGTGTTGGTTAATCTATATCGAGTTAGTAATTCCAGTCGGTGAATATGTGTGAGATAACCAAGTTGCTAAGGCAATTGAGCATTTGGTATACTCACCGAGCTGAGATATCCTTAGTATTAACCAAGTATTATGTTTGGCTACAGAGTGGTTGGTAATGAGCATTTATTTCTCTAACAAAAGTTATTTGGTATAAATTCAATCGAGGTGAACTCATTTTTTCACACAACGATCACAAAGAAGAGCAGAGAAACTAAAAGAGAATACATAGTAGAGCACTTCAAAGATTTTATAGAGATTCTGAGCACTTTTTGAGCAGTTAACGACTAGAACTTGTACACATTTTCACTTACTGAGCTATTTGAGTACTTTTGTGGAAGCCCTAAATCAAAATCAATGGCGTCCTCATCATGAAATATGAAGGCAAAGATGGATAAAGAGAAAAAGACAATTCTTGTTAAGAATTATACTTACACATAACTGAATTACAAGATACATCCTTAGGTTGTAGCCCAACCGGATGACAAAGGCACGTTCTCCGCGATACTACCTAGGGTTCTGTTAGTTCAAGATGTGTGAGCATACATTCACTGGAAATCAGTGAAATAGAGGATTTTGAGCTTATATTGACATACCAGTCACTTTGCACATATGGTAAACTAAAAGATGATCATAAGCATCTGGAAGTGAAAGGGTTAACCAATGCCCTAACTTTCCTGAAGGTATTCAAAACCGAATGGATCCGCATTGTATTGAGTCGAGTTCATGATAGAAAGTTTTGGTTGGATGAACCGAAGAAGATAAGCAAAGACGTTATACATGTAGTAACTGAGTATCCTACAATGGATAAATAAAAATCCCTAAGGCACCTGCCCAGAATTGAGATCGAAAAGCTTACAGAAGCCAAGTGAGATGGTGGAGGTCTACGAATCAACACCATCAGTGATCCTAAACTTAGGTTTGGTGCGTGTGTTATTGCATACAAGATCTTCCAGTCAAGTAGACCTAACAATGTTGCATGTGGAGCTATAGATATTGCTTACAAGATTGTAAAGAAGGGTTTACAACTTGACTTAGCTGAGCTATTGCAGAGGCAAATAGAAGAGAACATGAGAATAATCTGATCATCCAGATCTAATACAAGTAAGTTTGGTTCACTCCTATTATGTACATTCTTCTATCTGCAGAAATTTTTTCCCTCCATCAGTAATGTGAAATAGAAGACAAAATGACCGATTACACTGCAAATCGGTGACTTCATTACAAGTCTAGGCACAAACTTTGAACCTTTTTATGAATGAATACTTTAAAAAATTCAAAGCTAGGATGGAAAAGAGATCCAGAATACCAATGTAGTTGGTAGAGAAATACAAGGATGAAAACTATTTTGTAGTTGACACTGACACTACTCTTATCAAGGCAGTAAAACTGAGGACAACATGACTACCTATGATGGATTACGAACTAGATATTGATTTAGCTTCAGAGGCTATATAGAAGTTACTTAATGAACCAGTTGACAAATCTGCAATGAGATTTGGCACATTTGAGGAGTTTAGACCCAAATAGAAATTGGACTTCAAGTTGAAAAGATGGGTAGGAAGAAGACCAAGATTGTTAAAACCTTAAAATGCAAATTTTCTATCACTGATGAAGAGCTGGATATGTCAGTTGATGATATCGAGGAGCAGACTCTAGTCAGTGAAGATGAAGAACCAACACAAGATGCTGATGCCACCGAGTCCGATGAAGCACAAGTAGAGGCACCTAAGGCCAAAAAGGGAAAAGGCAAAAAGACTGAGTCTCCACCAAGGACAAGATCACAATCAGTGACAATAGATTCACCACCTTTGAAGAAATGAGTTGCAAAGATTGCAAGGCCATCGCCAAAATTCACTTATCAGATAAGGAAACCGAAGACCACAACACTGAGATAGAGAAAGAAGTATGTAAGGAATAAGGTTGACAAGGATGATTCTGATGAAAATACTAATCAATTTAAGGTTGTGCAGAATAAAGTACCAAAGACTATTGATGAAATTGTTGAAGCAATAAGAATAACCAAAAGGTTAGGACATCCTAAGGTACACGCTTATGCAGATTTGACTACTGAGAATAAGGATAAACTTGAAGAAGCTATCATAGGTATGATGATCAATTTCAAACAAGTCCCTGTTGAATTTGGTACTTATATTCCAACAAAATTATATGATAAAATATCAGCCCAATGGATGTATGCACTCAACATCGATAAACAAAAGAGAGAGGCATCTCTCACTCTACTTAAGGTTGATTTCATAGTAGAATAAATTGATGATATTATGCAACAGTATGCTGATAAATTCCCCAATAAAGCATGAAAACTGAATATACTTCAAGGGAATTTGAAGGAAGTTGATGAAGAGAGCACCAGGATTTGGAACAATCTTTTGAATCCAACCGAGGAAATTGAGGAAATTGCATCTACAATCAATATCGAGGGACATCGACCAAGCATAGAACAAATCAATACTGATGATGTAACTATTGAAAATGTATTGGACGATATTCCTAAACTATTGACTAATCTAGGTCATGCAGAGATCACAATAGAAGATATAACTAAAGGTGATCTTGATGATAAGGCAAAATAACATGAAATGTTAATCGGAGCTACTGAGACCTTAGATAAAAACAAGGTCACCCGAGCAATGGTACTAGGTAATCTGCCCATTCTAGTACAAGCTATTGACATTGAGAATGAAGCACAAAAGAAGACACCTGAGAAGGTCACAAACACAACTGAAGACAAGGGTGATACACAAGGACAAGAGACCGAGCATAGTGGAGAAACAACACAAGGTGAAGCACCTCAAGATACCAATAATGCTAAAGAAAAAGGTGAAGGTGCAAAATAAACAATGGTAGACACTCCTACTACTGACACCAGGTCAGCTACCGAGGCACCTTCTCAAGGAATCACACCCACCAAGTCACACAAGAAATAAACTGAGTGATGAGGCCAATTTAAGGCCTATTTGGTTTCTAATTATGCATATTTTTATGCTTAGGACTTGGAACTTCATGAGTTTTTCTTAAACATATTCATATTGCTTATGCTTTAAAAATTGCTATGTGTGTGCACTTTAAGTTTAATGGATATGCTATATATATGTTGCATGGTTATATGGAATGAAATCTTGTATCTTTTCATCTTGCATTAGTTGGGTAGTTCTTCCTACAACCATGTGATGAGAGAAAAAGATAGTATAGAAAAAATTATTATGGATTCTATCTTGGATATGTGTTGCGATTTTTGTGTGTGCACGCTAATCGCTTGCAGGCAATGGCGAGTCAGCGGGTGAAGAATAATTCAACATCAAAATATGAACTGGTACCATAAAGATTGAATAACTATTTTGGGACTCATGATGATTCCACCACTTTCAGTTTGAAGCGGTAATCATTGTAGAATGGGTTAATGTGGTTAACAACCGTTGTGGAGTAAATCCAGCAATCATGAGTTTCTAGATTCATGCGCAATTGAATGCGGCTTACTCTTATATTAAATGATGTTGTTCATGTATCTTAAAAATCATCATAACTCTGACGTTGGAGAATCCTAGTTTTAGGGATTTCTATTTTAATTTGTTATTAAATAAGCTGGAGTTTCAGATTCCTAGTTATTTAGTTTTTGCGGGAAACCCTTTTGTAATCCAACAGTAGAGAATTACAATTTTGTTGCTACATTTTGTACTTATGCTTTATGAATGAATGAATGATATCTTCAGTTCTTAATCTCTAAGTTCTTATTCATTCACTCTTTTGTGGGGGCCCACACAGGAGGTGAACTTAGCTTATAGTAAGTAGGAGTTAGTTCCAAGTTTCATTGTAGTATTTAGAACTCTGTTGCTCCTGCATCCATTCGGTAACATAACTGTTGGTTGTTTCCCATGACATAAGTAAATAGTTAGTTTACTATTTGTAGCATGTTTCCTGAGCTTTATAATTAAATTGTTGTTCCGCTTCTTAGCTTAGTATTTCCTTCAGCAAGTTCATTGCATAAGTAATGATGACACCTAAGATGGATTAGAGCATATACTTTGTAGACATCATTTCAAGCTTACGTCCCTGGTCGATAATTCAATGAGTCTAGTATGTTATTTTTAGTATGATATTTGGCACTGTTTTGTCATGAGGTCACTATAAAAAGGATGTCCAATCCTTTGTTATAAAGGTATTATACTGACTAGTCATTTTTGGCGCCGCTACTGGGGATGATGTCAATCTAATCCAGACCAGAGTCATTATCTTAGTTTTAGTTTTGCATTATTCTATATGCATAGAAGAAGAAGAAGAGATAATCTTGGGAGATTCCTTCCTTGCAATATCCAGGTTGAGCCATTTGATATCTTTAATCATGAGATTGAGGAGCCCCAATTTGAGAACGTAGAAGAAGAAGAACCATTTGAAAATCTATTTGCTGATGCACATGAACAACTACCTTCACCATCATCTTCTGAAGATTCCTTACATTTGAAAAAACTTTTTTCTGAACCTGAGTATCAGGACAATCCATTTGCTCTTGTCATTTATCAGCCACAACAGCCAGGTCCTCCTCCAAGGATGGCTCAACCTACCTTTCCTTTCCCCATTCGTCCTCAGCAGGGTAACCAAAATCTGAAAAACATACCTGCCTCTGCATTTCCCAAATTTTATGGCCTTATTACTGAAGACCCATAGACCTTCATCTTTGAATTTAACATCCTTTGTAAGAGTTATGATTATACAAATGACGCCCATAAGCTGAAATTGTTTCCATCTACTCTTAAAGAGGCTTCTTTAAGATGGTTCATAGGGTTGGGAGCCAATGCTGTAGCGGATTGGGATGAAATGAGCAATATGTTCATTTCTAAATATAAGGAGTACTGTAGGGGTCATGATTTGAAGGGAGATGACATTTTCAAAATGTCACAAAAGGAGGATAAGACTTTGGAAGATTATGTCTCCAGGTTTATGTTTAACCTGCAGCATAATACACAACATCAGTTGAATGAGGAGTCACAAAACATCTTTTCCTGAAAGGTGTACATGATGGAAGTATTGAGGCCTTGGATCTTATGGTGGGTAGAGACATCACTTAGAAAAATTGGGCTGACATAAAGAATATATGTCTGAACTATTTAAGGGCTATTGTTAAGAAAGGAAGAGGAATCAGAGATTTACCTCATAAGTCCAACGGTTCAGGGGTATCTAAGATAGAATTTTCCAATCTCCTGTATGATTTCAAGTAGGATATCATTAATGATGTTTCCACTCAACTGGACAACATGCAAGCAAGAAGGAAAAAGGAGGATGCTAATGCTATGTCAGCTTAATATTGTCCACATTGTAGAGAAAGGAAGAGAAGCTGCAAGTGCAAGACTATTGCAAGTCTGGAGTCCCAGCCAATGCCTATGGAATTCAAAGTTGTTGATGAAAATGGAGAAGTTCTCTATATTTCTCAAGGTAGGTCATGGGACCAAAGACTAGGTATGCACAAGACCCTCTTCAAAATTATAGTAATAATAGTCAATGGAAAAATTTCCAGAATATGGGTCCCCAAGCATTTAGTGGGCATGGAAATTGGCAACAACCTCAACAAGGTTGGCTACAACCTCAACAGGGTTGGCAGCAACCTTAGCAAGGTTGACAACAACCTCAGCAAGGATGACAATAGCCTAATAAGTGGTCTAACCAATCTAATCAACATGCCTTATTTCCACCACCTCAATAGAAGGCTATAATGCATCCTCCTGAAGCCAATATAAATCCATCTAAGAAAAATCAGCTTCCAGCCCAACCTAATCCTAATCCTAATAATAAGCCGCCAGTTCAGCAACAAATCTATGCCATGTCCTTGAATGATATCCATCTAAGGTCAAGAACCACTCTTGCTTCACCTCAAAACCCTATAATAATAGAAGTCAAAGAAACCCTTGTTGAAAATATGGATGTGTCGAATCCACAGACCTCTCCTGCAATCAAAGAACCCCCATTCCCTCAAAGGTTAGTCGACCAAGCTGGGCCCAAAGAGAACCATGCAGTAGAAGATTTTCTCAACCAACTAAAACATATGACAGTAAAAATACCATTACTAGATGCTATCAAAGAAGTTCCTATTTATACTAAGGCCATTAAGGAAGCTTGTATAAAATAGCCACGGAGAAAGAAGAAGGATCCAAAAACTATTCATGTCTTAGGAAAGTTGTTTGACCTTATGTTAGAGAAGTTGACTGCACCCAAATATTCTGATCCAGGAAGCCCTGTAGTTACTGTCACCATTCATGCAATGCAAGTACAAAATGCCTTGGTTGATTTGGGCACATCCATAAATGTAATGAAAAAAGAGGTATTGTCTCAATTGCATATTATTGGCCTCAGAGAAATGCCAACAATTCTGCAGCTTGCCGATAGTTCTATAGTCAAACCGGATAGAATGATAGAGGATGTCATAGTTACCCTGAACTCTTTGGAATAACCAATAGTTTTTTTTGTCCTTTCCACCAAAGATAATATGGGGGGGGGGGTATCATATAATCCTAGGGAGACCATGGTTAGCTACCATAGATGCTTTTATAGCTTGTAGGTCAGGGAAGATGACAATATCTAATGGTATCCATACTAAGAACTTGACTCTATATTCCCCTGCTCAGCCTCTATTGCAAGATGATCAAGTTGTCTGGCTAGACCTAGAAGATGCTGAATCAGAAGTAAACTCAATTCATAAGCTTATGATAGGTAGAGATTCATTTGTAGCCTCTCAGGAAGATGATGAGGTAATCTCATCCATTGTCACGAATGAATATGGAGTAGATTCTCAGTTGTGTTCACAACCCAACTGTATCCTGTAAACCATTCTACTACCTCCAAATGCACCTCCATACCTAGCCTCATCCTAATTTATTCATTCATTATTACCACATGAGATGTATTCCTCTCTAGTTGCTCATATATCCATGATGGATAAGGTAATTAAGATAGAAGTTAGTCCAGGGAAGGATTTGAATGTCAACAATGCTTTGTCACTACCACATTAGAAAACCAAACTGAAACTGTTGGATTATACAGACATGAAAGGATTGAATCCTAAAATTTTTACTCATAGGATTTACATCAGCCCAGAATATAAACTTGTAAGACAACCTCAGTGGAGAGTTAATCTTGTCTTAAGGGACATAGTCAAGACTGAATTGCAAAAGTTATTAAACGCTGGTTTTATCTACCCCATATCTGATAGCCAATGGGTTTCACCCTTAGTTATTATTGCAAAGAAAGGGGGAAATGGAGAGTTTGTGTAGACTATAGGGAACTAAATTCAGCCACTAAGAAATATCATTTTCCATTGCCATTTATAGATCAATTCTAGATAATTTAGCTGGCAAGAAATATTTCTCTTTCCTGGATGGTTTTAGTGGCTATAATCAAATCCAAATAGCTCCAGAGGACTAGGAGAAAACCAAATTTACATGTCCATGGGGAACCTTTGCATACTCAGTCTTACCTTTTGGCTTGTGCAATGCTCTAGCCACTTTCCAAAGAGATGTCATAAGTATTTTTCGGATATATCTGCTGACTGTATGGAAATTTACATGGGCGACTTTATTGTCTATGGGAACACTTTTGAAGATGCTAAATTTTTTTTGGAGAAAGTACTCAAGAGATGCCAGTACTAGAATCTTTCTCTAAACAGTGAGAAATGCTTCATGATGATGGAATAAGGTGTTGCGTTAGGTCATTTCATCTCGTCACACGACATTCAGATAGATCCAACAAAGATTGAGGTAATCAACACCTTGTCCACACCGGAAAAGAAAAAGGATGTCAGGAGTTTTCTGGGACATGCCAGGTAATATAGGAGATTTATTAAGGATTTCAGTCAAATTGCAGCACCTCTTTATAACTTGTTGAAGAAGGATTCTGAATTCTCCTAGGATTCCAAGTGTGACAAGTCCTTCCTACAGCTTAAGGAGGTTATAACAAAAGCACCAGTACTGAGAGGTCCAAATTGGGGATTGCCATTCCATAGTCACACAGACGCCTCAAACTATGCCATAGGAGCAGTGCTTGGGAAGAAATAAAAGGCAGTCGAGCATGCCATTTACTTCATCAGTAAAAACTTGCAAGGAGTAGAATTCAACTATACTATGACAAAAAAGGAATTACTTGCAGTCATTTATGTGCTAAATAAGTTCAGGCATTATATTACTGGTTATGAGATATTTGTCCATATTGATCACTCAACAATCAAGTACTTAATGAAAAAGCCTGCCATATTAGTGAGGTTGGCTCGATGGTTGCTTCTTATGCAAGAGTTTGATATCACTATTGTGGACAAGCCGGGAAAGGCCAATGTTGTAGCTGATTTTCTCTCTCGCTTGCATGTTCCTGATGATCCTGCAACCATTGATGACAGTTTTCCAGACAAGCATCTCTTTCTGTTATCAACACAAAACCCATGGTATGCTGACATTGCAAATTACCTCACCAAAGGTAGGACACCAGCTCATTTCTCTTCCAAAGAAAGGAAATTGTTAGCAAAGAAAAGTTTTAACTTTTCTTGGATTGTTGTATTTATGTTTTACACTGGTCCAAACCAGATCATGCGTAGATGCATACGAGAAGATGAAACTTATGATATCCTTCAGGCATGTCATGATGAGCCTTGTGAAGGTCATTTTGCCACAAAATGAACAACATTCAAAATCTTGACCACTGGATACTATTGGCCAACTCTCTACAAAGATGCAGCTAAGTACAAAAAGAAGTGCAATTGGTGCCAACACATGGGAAGGCCTACCAAATCCGATGAGATGCCCCTGCAGCCTCAGGTAGTTGTCACACCTTTTAACAACTGGGGAATTAACTTTGTGGGACCAATTGAGCCTTCTTCCCAAGGTAAATCTTATATTTTAGTCTGCACTAATTATGTCACCAAATGGGAAGAAGCTAAACCTATGAAGCATCCTAGGGATAATAATGTTGCCAAATTTTTATATGAATTCATTTTCACAAGATTTGGTGTACCTAGGGAGATAGTATCTGACCAGAGAGATTAATTAACTTCCAACTTCATTGTTGCTTTAATGGAGGAATATAAAGTTTGGCATGGAAAATCATCTCTTTACCATCCGCAAACAAATGGTCAGGCTGAGGTAACAAATAGAGAACTTGAAGCCATCCTTAAAAAAATAGTATCGGTTCACAAGAGAGATTGGGCATCCAAGCTTCCTGAAGCACTCTGGGCTTATAAGACAACTTGGAAAACTACAACAGGATTTACCCCATTTCAGCTTGTCTATGGTAAGTCTGCTTTGATGCCATTGGAATTTGAACACAAAACTTTAAGGACACGTTGGAACTTAATATGGATCTTACCAATGCACAAAAGGAGCACATTCTACACCTGAATGGTCTTGATGAGTTGCGAAAATCTTCCTTATCTAACACAGAGTTGGTCCATCAACAACAAAAGCAGTGGCCTGATAAATTAATCAAGGAAAAGCAATTCGTAGTTGGTGACTAGGCACTCTTGTATGATTCCAGATATCAGCACACTCCTGGGAAGTTTCAAACACGGTGGTTGGGGCCATATGAGATCGTTGTTGTTTTCCCCAACGGTGCTCTTCAGTTATCCACTGTTGATCCTGTACACTTTAAATTACTTATCAATGGGCAAAGGCTTAAGTTGTACCATAAGCCTCAGAGCAAATAAGAGTTCTTGCAGTAGTTTCAATTTACAAGTGGCAGCGGGTCTCCTGTAGCAAATGGTTATGATCACTCCTCTCATATCTGTTCTTCTCTTTAACCGCTTACATCATTCCATAATAAATACTTTTGTCATGAAAGTACCTTCTCCATAATAAATTCTATCTCATCCTTTCTCTTCTATTCACCCATCCACCTCATCATTCTCCACCAACGGATGACGCTTTTCCGCTACCGTCATCACCTTTTCAAATTCGTATACACTATCCATGGTATTATTTTCATTAATTCATTTTTCAAATGGCTGTGCTCTTGTCACATGTACAATTGTGGGACCAATTGCTCAATTAAGTTGGGGGGAGAGAAATCATCTTTTTGTTTTATGTATCTATGTAATTATTATATGCTATTCCTTTAAGCCATATTTGCACTTTTGCACAATTTTTGCCAAATTTAGCCTTGTGCGATGTGACAACCTTGAAGGAGCTATTCATTTCATACATTATTTGAAAAGGTGGCTAGTACGAGAGTCTAAGAAGTATTTATGAGTAATTAATTTATGATACGTTTTAGATTTGCGCCCATATTTCCTTAAGAGCCTAAACTTTAGAAACTCCAGAACTTTCTGCATTTGAAATTGCCTATAGCTCCGCATTTCAAGCATTCTTTGAAAAATCTTTGTTGTGGTTTGTTTGATATTCTGCTATTATTTTGTGTAATCTGGTACTTGACAAGATGGGCGGAGGATTGATTCAATGTGAGCCTATAGTTCATGATATTTTGATGAATGATCAAGCATGCATACAACGTTTTCAAGCTAGGGGTTGGCTTGATTACATCCTGAAGCTCACCAGTTGGGATGGTGAAGTAGCATTACAGTTTTTAAATATGCTACATGATGGAGTAGCCACGGTTAAAGGGTTAAGGGTGTTGTCACTCAGACAATTGTGGCCAAGGTCATGTGGTTGCCGCAAGAGGGAGAGGAATTTTCAAAAAAAATTAATCTGACAAATGCTAGAGCGCAGTTTACCCTGCATTCAGACCCACCGTTGGATGTTGATAAAAAGCAAGGTACGAGCCAAATATCTTTGCTAGAGCCTTATAGGAAATGTGCAGTCTATGTCATAAAGTATTTTAGTTGTGAAGGGCGGAAGACATTCCTGCATTCTGTCTATTTCAAGTTCTTGAGCTACTTGCGGCATGATAATCGGCCTATGAATGTACCCAGTTTCTTATTCCATATCTTGAAGAAGAGAGTTGCGCTTGTGTAGGAAGGTAAGCCTAACATTGTCTCTCACCACTGTTTGATTAAATTAATTGTAGAAAAACTTTGAGAGAGCAATCAAATATGTCATGGGAGGATTTTCTTTTGGGAGAATTTGAGAACCAAACCCTGAGCCCTATAAGGCGAAGATTTGGGAAGAGCGTTCAAACTAAGCATGGGGTTTTTAAAATTATTGAAGAAATAGAACCCATGTCTTCAAGAATAAGGTCTAGGATTAGGAACCCTGAAAATTCTCCTGGAGCCTCTACATCTGGGTTAGTTCAGAATAAAGGAAAAAAGAATATTTATGAGGAAAAGACTCCTTCCTCATCTGTAAAAGCTAGGGCTCTTGTAAGGAAAAAAAATGAAGGGAGAAAAACTGCCTCTGGTTCTTGTTTAAAGACAAAATAAAAAGTTCCTGTAACTCCAACCGCTCCTAGGAAGTGGAAGCTTCCAGAAGCAGAAAGCCCTTTGAGAAGAATTTGTAGGAGGAAGCAAAATGTGTCTATAGATATACCACACACAAGGTTTGTTGTTGACCCTGAATTTTCTGAGCCAGGTGAGCCAAGAATAGATGAACCTGGAGTTAGTCAGCAAGAAGTGCCTGGTTTTTTTCCTAAAGCCGAAAGAGGGCAGTCCCCTATGGGAAGAAAGAATGAAGAGTACATAGTAATTGGGGATGATTCCAGTTCTGATGAGAAAGCTTGTAGGTTTCAAAGGAGGGGTTCATCCTCCAGAGGACTTCAAATTGTTGATGACCTCATTGACTCAGACAATGATTTCATGTCATAGGAATACTTTCTAATGGAAGAGGACATGCCAGAGTCACCTCCTACAGCAACGAAACATAATTTATTTGAAGAAGATTCTAATGTTAATATGGGTTTTGTAAATGAAATAGCTGAACAAATATTAATTCATGGATTGGATGCATTGACCATAGCAGCTCAGCAGTGTGGTAATTCTGAAAGGTCTATGATAATATGGACATAACCTGCAAAGGATAAGCATCCAAGAGGTGATAATTCAGTTGTTCCATAGTCAACTAGGGGAAACCGTAGTGTAGATACTGTATTAGGTGCTTCCTGTCCCGTGACATTATTTTCTGTTATATTTCAGTTATCTAACTAGTTAGTCATGGAAAGGGAACAATGAAGACAATAGATGAAAGGTTTAAATCAAGTCATTGATAGATAATATCAAGAACTCTTGGAAAAGGAAGATAAAGTGGAGAAACTTCATGCAAAGCTTACTAAGGTAACATCATTGATACCTGAGTTAATGAGCTGTCAATCTCCATCTCCAGTATATACCATTTTTCTTAAGGAACATTTTTTAAATTATCAAATGACTTGTGTAATAAGAGATAGGTCTCCATTGTTGAATGAGCCCCTTGAGTTTTCTCAAGCTTTTCATAGCTCTCCTGCAGCAATACAAAATTTATTATGTGAACTTTTCCTCCATAATCTTGTAGTACCAAATGATAGGGACTGGAATCCCTTGTTGTATGTTGGGGATATCCAGTTGAGAGCCCTTATGTCATGGATCCAAAATGAAATAAGTAGGGAATACCAAGCTAAAGTTTATAGGGAGTTGGAAGAAGAAATTCCTCTATACCTAAGACCAAAAGCCAGGGATCCTAAAACTTGTTATTATGACTGGCTGAAAATTGCTCAATCAGATTTAGGGAGTAAAGTCATTTATCCCCTCAAAGATGCAGCCTTTGATGAGTATGTTCAAATGGCTAAAGCTAAGTTGCCTGAAGCTACAAACTCAATATAGTGGCATTGGATCAACATGACAGAAGAACTGAGGAATAAGGATCCACATTTGCCTCTCAATTTAAATATGGAAAATAGGTGAGCTCCATGGTATATAACATTGGGCAGAGTGGAACAGAGTTACTGGATTCCACTTACCTTTCAGTCGCCCTTGCTTATTTCCCCTTTATTGGAAAATTCAGAAAATGTGGATGACTATGATATGATAGGGGAAGTAAGGAGGTGGGAGAAACACATGGATACCAAAGGATTCTATTGGATCCGTGTAGAGGGAGGTATTGGGCAGAAAACATATACAGTATAGACTACAGGATGACAACAAAGATAAAGAACTACACGTTTGCTGGAGGACCAACAAAAGGAAAAAATGGGGGGAGATGATGAGGCCAATTTAAGGCCTATTTGGTTTATAATTTTGCATGTTCTTATGCTTAGGACTTGGAACTTCATGAGTTTTTCTTAAACTTATTCAGACTACTTGTGCTTTAAAAACTGATATGTGTGTGCACTTTAAGTTTAATTGATATGCTATATATATGTTGCATGGTTATATGGAATGAAATCCTGTATCTTTTCATCTTGCATTAGTTGGGTAGTTCTTCCTGCAGCCATATGATGAGAACAAAAGCTAGTATAGAAAAACTTATTATGGATTCTATCTTGGATATGTGTTGCGATTTTTGTGAGTGCACGCTAATCTCTTGTAGGTAATGGCAAGTCAATAGGTGAAGAAGAATTCAGCATCAAAAGATGAAGTGGTGCCATAAAGATTGAATAACTATTTTGGGACTCATGATGATTCCACCACTTTCAGTCTATAGTGGTTATTGTTGTAGAATGGTTCAATGTGGTTAGAAAACATTGTGGAGTAAATCCACCAGTCGAGAGTTCCTAGATTCATGCGCAATTGAATGCGGCTTACTCTTATATTAAATGATGTTGTTCATGTATCTTAAAAATTGTCATAACCCTGGTGTTGAAGAATCCTAGTTTTAGGGAGTTCATTTTTAATTTGTTGTTAAATAAGATGGAGTTTTAGATTCCTAGTTAGTTAGTTTTTGTGGGAAACCCTTTTGTAATCCAGTAGTAGAGAATTACAATTCTATTGCTACATTATGTACTTATGCTTTATGAATGAATGAATGATATCTTTAGTTCTTAATCTCTGAGTTCTTATTCATTCACTCTTCTGTGGGGGCCCACGCAGGAGGTGAACTTAGTTTATAGTAAGTAGGAGTTAGTTCCAAGTTTCATTGCAGGTTTTAGAACTATGTTTCTCCTGCAACCATTCGGTAACAAATTGTTGGTTGTTTCCTGCAACATAAGTAAATAGTTAGTTTACTGTTTGTAGCATGTTTCCTGAGCTTTAGAATTAAATTATTGTTCCACTTCTTAGCTTAGTATTTCCTTTATCATGTTCATTGCATAAGTAATGATGACACCTAAGATGGATTAGAGCATATACTTTGTAGACATCATTTCAAGCTTACGTCCCTGGTCGATAATTTAATGAGTTAAGTATGTTGTTTTTAGTATGATATTTGGCACTGTTTTGTCACGGGATCACTATAAAAAGGATGTCCAATCCTTAGTTAAAAAGGTATTATACTGACCAGTCACCAAGTAAAAGGCTCAACTATCACTAACACTATCTCCTTCATCAAGTGTGCAAGGGAAGAAGAAGAAGAAGAAGAAAGGGAGCAAGGATGCAGTAACTTTAGATGAAATCATAGACATCCCCGACTGTGATCCAAAGACACTTGATCCTGAATCACTTAGGAAATATGGTGAGTTATGCACCAGAAAAGTAGCACAAGATAAGTTAAGGCAAGAACATAAAAATGTACAAGTGCTAGAGGTTGCAGATGATATTCTAAAGCAAGTTGTTCCAGACACAATTATCAATGAATCAACCCCCATCATTGATCAACTTGCACTTCTCACCAAGGCAATAAACGATCTAGAAATTGATGCCGAGCAGAAAATAGAAGAGAGAGAAGAAAAAAAGATTCAGTACAAGGTTACTGAGAAGATCAACCAAGCAGTGGCAGTAAATAAGGTAACTCTGTCAGAATTTGTAACCGATTTAGAAAATGTTATAATTGAAGCCCTTACAATTCTACAGAAGTTGTGCACATTAGATCAATTCACTACCGAGCTTAGTGAATAGATGAAGAAATTAGATGATGATGCATAATCATCTTGGGTCCTTGTCAATCCTGCTCAACCAAAAATATGTTTGCTTTTGTTCTTTAGTTTGTTTGGAGGCTGTTCGAGGAAGTATTATGTTGCTCAGGTTCTGTCACTCAGTTATGCTTGTTTTGAGTTGGTCTCTGTTGCTCGTGTTTCTGTCACTTGGGAATGCTTGTTCTGAGTTCATTTTCTATCGCTCAGGTTTGTCTTATGTCGCTCGGGTATGCTTAGCCCGAGTCATGTTCTGTTGCTTGGGGTGTTCTTTTCCTGAGTCACTCTGTTACTCGGTGTAAAGGAGAAAAATGATGTTTATGGACTAAGAGTGTTTTGACACTCAAATCACTTATCACCTTTACATTTAATGTTTAGAGTGGAGGGAAAGATAAGATATTCCCTTTTATTCTCAAATGCACAAAGGAAGGATCCAAATTGATCAACCCAAAAAGGATCAATGCATAAGTGAATCAATCTATTGGAAATAAGAATAAAGAAGGAGATCCTAGGTTTCCCTCTTAAAATGTGGCATGTGTGAAATGAATGTAAATGTGTGATAGATTTAGAATGATTAAGGATTTGAATTGAAATGAATGATAGAAAAGTACTAACCTTGAAATATTGCAGATCAAAGAATGCTATTTTTTGGGGTCTATACTCAGTTTCTAGAAAATCCAAAGTATGATCCACAAAGGAAACGTAGAGATGAACAAAACCCAGAAATCTTTTTCCGTCCCAATGTCGTCTTATGAAAAAGGTCTACCTTGACCCACAAATGTCAACCCTGACCCAATAATGTCGACCCTGACCTGCACAGATCCAAAAGTGACTTTGTTCGTGGATCCTAGAATTTGGCCGAAAAGGGTATCCAGATTTGATCTCAAATCTACTATTCTGAACCTGTACCTTGAAATATTGCAGATTAAAGAATTCTATTTTTTGGGGTCTGTACTCAGTTTTTAGAAAATCTGAAGTATGATCCGAAAAGGAAACGCAGAGACGAACAAAACCCAGAAATATTTTTCCATTCCAATGTCATCTTATGAAAAAGGTCGACCTTGATCCACAAATGTCAACCTTGACCCAATAATGTCGACCCTGACCTGCACAGATCTGAAAGTGACTTTGTTCACGGATCTCAAAAGTTGGCCGAAAAGGGTATCTAGATCTGGTCTCAAATCTGCTGTTCTGAACCTATACTTACAAGAAAAAGAGGTTTTTTTTGTTGTGGGGGAGGGGTTTTCCTTAGTCAAACCCCAATTTAGGAATTAACCTTGAAATCAATAATTTCAATAAGAATGCTAGCAAGTAGTAGAATTGAATCTAACAATGAAGCTATGATATTGAATAGATATGTAATTGTAATTCAAATGTAAGTAAGTATGTAAATATGAAAGCATGGACTTTGGAAACCATAAACCTCCATGATTGTATGCTTGGAATCCACCTTGAAGAGATGATGAAAGAGTCTTGAGGATGCACAAAGGATCTTGAAGGAAGATCACACCATCATGATGGCTAGATCTAGGGCTTGA
>MU224301.1:784340-813741 GCA_018584345.1 Thuja plicata
AAAAAGAAAGAGTTGTCTATCGCGGGTTCACCAAAATGTAAAGGAGAAAAATGATGTTTATGGACTAAGAGTGTTTTGATACTCAAATCACTTATCACCTTTACATTTAATGTTTAGAGTGGAGGGAGAGATAAGATATTCCCCTTTATTCTCAAATGCACAAAGGAAAGATCCAAATTGATCAACCCAAAAAGGATCAATACATAAATGAATCAATCTATTGGAAATAAGAATAAATAAGGAGATCCTAGGTTTCCCTCTTAAAATGTGTGGGTGTGAGTGAGTGTAAATGTGTGATGGATTTAGAATGATTAAGGATTTGAATTGAAATGAATGATAGAAAAGTACTAACCTTGAAATGTTGCAGATCAAAGAATGATGTTTTCTGGGGTCTGTACTCAGTTTCTAGAAACTCTAAAGTATGATCCAGAAAGGAAACGTAGAGACAAACAAAACCCATAAATCTTTTTCCGTTCCAATATCGTCTTATGAAAAAGGTCGACCTTGACCCACAAATGTCAACCCTGACCCAATAATGTTGACCCTGACCTGCATAGATCTGAAAGTGACTTTGTTCGTGGATCCCAAAATTTGGCTGAAAAGGGTATCCAGATCTGGTCTCAAATATGTTGTTCTAAACTTATACCTTGAAATATTGCAGATCAAAGAATGTTGTTTTCTAGGGTCTGTACTTAGTTTCTGGAAAATCCAAAGTATGATCTAGAGAGGAAACGCAGAGACGAACAAAACCCAGAAATATTTTTCCGTTCCGATGTCGTCTTATGAAAAAGGTCGACCTTGACCCACAAATGCCAACCCTGACCCAATAATGTCGACCCTGACCTGCACAGATCCGAAAGTGACTTTGTTCGCGGGTCCCAAAAGTTGGCCGAAAAGGGTATCCAGATCTAGTCTCAAATCTGCTATTCTGAACCTATACCTACAAGAAAAAGAATTTTTTTTTAATTGTGGGGGAGGGGTTTGCCTTAGTCAAACCCTGATTTAGGAATTAACCTTGAAATCAATAATTGAAATAAGAATGCTAGCAAGTAGTAGAATTGAATCTAACAATGAAGCTATGATATTGAATAGATATGTAATTGTAATTCAAATGTAAGCAAGTATGTAAATACGAAAGCATGGACTTTAGAAACCATAAACCTCCATGATTGTATGCTTGGAATCCACCTTGAAGAGATGATGAAAGAGTCTTGAGGATGCACAAAGGATCTTGAAGGAAGATCACCCCATCATGATGGCTAGATCTAGGGCTTGAATGATAAATCTTGAATGCTTGAACCAAATCCCTTCAAAGGCTTGAGAGCTTGAATCCTTGATCTTCAATGGAGAGCTTGAATTCTTGAGGAGGAAGACTTGAACACCTTGAGAGCTTGAAAACATGTAGAACAATGGATGCTTGAACAAAATCTTGGTTAGAGCTTTTTGCACTTGGAAGACTTAGAAAAAATGAGAGGAGAAGACTTCCTTTTATATGAAATTAGGGCACAATATTCTAAGGAGGCCAACATAGGATAATTAAATTCTAATTAGACCCATGCCCCTAGAAGAGGACCTATATTAAATATAATTTAAGATTTACCGCTTCGGAACCCCAAAACAGCTGACCTGGAAGCGGGAAATAACTTTTTGCAAAGACCGAGATCCAAAAACTGTGAGACCCTGAGATTTGAACCCTGGGTCAAGGTCAAGGTCGACCCTAACCTAGGTCAGGGTCAAGGTTGACATAGACCCAAAAGGTTGACCTTGAACCTGAAGTCAAAAACCTCAGATCTGCAGTCCAGGATACCAAAAACTAGATGGAAAGAAGTGGAATAAGAGGCAGAATAGGGGGAAATCTAGGTCAAAGTCAAGAACCCATTCAAGGTGCTTGATATGACCCCAAAACACCTACTCAGAAGACTAAACCAGTTTACCATGGAAGTGCTTCCATTTTCTGACTATACATTCGGTCATCCTTTTCTTGAGTTGTTTATTTTGAGTTGGATCTAGTGGCTGACTTCTGCATTCAATTTCCATGGCTTAATTAATATGAGGTCTCTCACTGGGATCTGTGTGGACCTAAATATGGGTCTCACTTATGGATTTGAGCATCGACCTCTTTGGTGGAATCTTGTATAGATTTTTTTCTATGTTCTTAGTTTAGGGGCAATTTTTGAAGAAGGATTTTGATATCAGATTGTAATAGAAGATTAAGTATTGAATTATCTAGAAGGTAGGTCTGTGAATTCACATGTATGAAGATCAATCTATAATTCATTGAATGTATATGGTCCAAACCAGGAAGGCCTTACAACCTGACATGTATTGAGTTTGATCACTTAATGAAAATGATCTCCATTATTTCTTCTCTCACTGTGTTGTTGTTGTTTCTGCATTGTGTCTACAAGTTGGTTTGGTAGTTGGGAGAGCCCTTGGCCCCTCCTTCCATCCTCTCTTATGTCAGGTGGTATCATAGCATTGATGAGATCTAAGTTCCTTCTTGTAAACCCTAACCCTAATTGGTGATATTGTTGTGGGGTAGAAGATTGTGATCTGACCTACAATTGCAGTGGGATTCAAGATGGTTCATGGGAGAGGAAATGTAGATCCATGTCTAGCTGATATACTTAGACAGATGGCTACTAGATTGGAAGCTGTTGAGACAGCCCAACGCAGAGGAAGACATCTTGAGGATGTTAGTGATGATGAATTAGAAGAGGTTCAAGGTGAAGTTGCACCTTCATCTATGATGGATCAGGAAGAAGAGAGATTCCTGCGAGCATTGACAAGTTTGAAGTCCACACCTCGGTTTAATCCTCCCAAGTACAGTGGAAAACTGGATTATGATGAATTGATTGACTAGATAACTGAGATAGAAAAGTATTTTGAATATGAGAATGTATCAGAGGATAAGAAGGTGAAGATTACAAGCACAAAGTTGAAAGGTCATGCATCCTTATGGTGTGAACATCTGCAATTGGATCAAAAGAAGAAAGGCAAAGACAAAACCAAGGTATGGGATAAGATGGTAAACAAATTGAAAGGAAAGTTTCTACCTTGTGATTATCAGATTAACCTGATTAGGAGAATGCAAAGTTTGAAGCAGAAAGATAGATCAGTGAAAGACTATACTGAAGAATTCTATAGATTGGACATCAGATCAGGACATGTCGAAGATGAAGTGGAAAGAGCAGCAAGATACCTGAATGGATTGAGAATTTTCATACAAGATGAGATCAGTTTGGTCAACATGTAAAGCATTGAGGAAGCATATCAATTTTCCATAAAATATGGGGAGAAGTTGAACAAAAGATATGAGCAAAGACAAAGAGGCAGAGGTGGTAGATTCCCTAGAGGAAGAAGTAGATATGATGGTGAGAACAGTAGATCTGAACCAGACATGTCAATTTTAGACACATCTCAAGACAAAGGAAAGACTGAATGGAAAGGTGGAAGTTCATATTGAGGAAGAGGCAATCACTCTCGAGGTGGTTATAGGAAAAGAGGGTTCCAAGTAACTTGTTACAACTGTGGTGAGGAAGGACATAAATCCTTTAAGTGTACACATGCAAGCAAGAAAATTGGCAATAGAAAAAATTATTTGGTGCAAGAGGAGTCACCAAATGAAGCTGAGAAGGAAGGAAATATCATGATCCGGAGGATACTATAGAGTGAAAAGGATAAGCAAGATCATGTCAGGAAAAGTTTGTTCAAGACCAGATGTAGAGTTGCAGACAAAGTTTGGAAGGTGATTGTTGATAGTGGAATCTCAGAGAATCTGGCATCTGAGGAAATGGTCACAAAGTTGCAGTTGGAGAGGATGGAGCATTCGAAGCCCTATCAGATCTCATGGATCAAGGATGATCACACATTAATGGCGAGTGACCAATGTTTTGTGAATCTGAAAATTAGAAAATATTATGATAAGGTGCTATGTGATATTATGCCAATGGATTGTTGTCATATTTTGTTGGGTAGACCTTGGCAGTATGATAGACATGCTATACATGATGGAAGATTGAATAGATATTCTATTTGGGTTGATGGTAAGAAACGAGTTTTGTTAGCTTTGGCTGAAGAATCTGTTGGTTAGATATGTACATATGTGAAAGTTTGTTTGATGGAAGGTAGGCAGTTTGTTAAGGATTTGAAAAGAAATGATATTTGTTATGCTTTGATTCCTAACAAACCGAGTAAGAATACAAAAGATGACATTCCTGCAAAAGTTGAGAAGTTACTCACTAAGTACAAGGAGATAATTTTAGATAATGTACATGATGGTTTACCACCAACGAGAGATATAATGCACTGCATGGATTTGATTCCTGGAGCTAGTTTACCAAACAAAGCACCAAATAGGTTAACACCAACCGAGAGCGAAGATCTTAACCGACAAGCTCATGAATTGTTGAACAAAGGTTTGATCCGAGAAAGTTTGAGTCTGTGTACAGTACCTGTTGTGTTGGCACCTAAGAAAAATGGAGAATGTGCACAGATTCAAGAGCAATCAATAAGATCACAACGAAGTATAGGTTTCCTATACCGAGAATGGATGACATAATGGATTTTTTGAGAGGGGAAAGATATTTAACCAAAATTGATTTAAAGAGTGGATATCATCATATCAGAATCAGAAAAGGTGATGAATGGAAGACTTCTTTCAAGACAAAGGAAGGTTTGTATGAGTGGTTGGTTATGCCTTTTGGTTTAATTAATGCACCGAGTACATTTATGAGATTAATGAATGAATTTTTGCAAAAATTATTGAATAAGTGTGTGATTGTATACTTGGATGATATTCTAATATTCTGTAAGACCAGAGTAGAGAATATGATGCATATAAGGCAAGTGTTGCAGAGATTGAAAGAGGAAAAGTTGCTGATAAATTTGAAGAAGTGTTCCTTCATGAAAGAAGAGCTTGTGTATTTGGGTTTTGTAATTTCGGCTAATGGTTTGAAAATGGATCCTGAGAAGGTTGAGGCTATACTTATTTGGCCTACACTTGAGAATTTCATTGAGGTAAGATCATTTCATGGATTGACAAGTTTTTACAGAAAGTTTATCATAGAAATCTGTTCTATTTGTAATGCTATGATTGAGACAATGAGAGGAGACAAAAGAGAATTCAAATGGACACATGAAGTTGATAAGAGTTTTAAGACTTTGAAACTGAAAGTTGTTAAATTACTTGTGCTAGCCTTACCTAATTTCAATAAGGTATTTCAAGTTGAATGTGATGCAAGTGGAAGTGCAATTGGAGTTGTGCTGACTCAAGAAGGTAAACCTGTTGCTTTCTTTAGTGAAAAGTTGAATGATGCTAAAAGGAAATATTTTGTCTATGATAAGGAGTTCTATGCTATTATTCAAGCTATGAAGAAATGGAGACATTATTTGATTCCAAATGAATTTGTGTTGTATACTGATCATAAGGCTTTACAGTATTTGGGTAGTTAGAATAAGTTGAATCAGAGACATATGAAATGTGTAGAGTATTTGCAGAGTTTCACATTTGTGAGAAAACATAAGAGTGGAGTTTCTAACAGAGTTGCTGATGCATTGAGTAGAAGAAGATCTTTGTTGACTGAAATGAGAATTGAAGTTCTTGGTTTTGATGACATGAAGAGTTTGTATGAAAACGATCCTGATTTTTCTAAGCAGTGGAGAGTGTGCATAGCACCTAATTCAAATCAATCAAGTAAGTATGAAGACTATTTCATTTAGGAAGATATGTTGTTCAAAGGTATTTAGTTGTGTATACCGAGAGGATCAATGAGAACTAACTTGATTAAGGAAAAACATAGTAGTGGATTGGCTGGACATTTTGGCATTGATAAAACATTGAGTTTGCTTAAGGAAAGGTATTTTTGGCCTCAGTTGTATAAAAATGTTCAGAGATTTGTGAAAATTTGTGGAGTTTGTCAAGTTGCAAAAGGAGTGAGTCAGAATACTGGTTTGTATACACCGATTACTGTTCCTGAGAAACCTTGGAGTGATATCAACATGGATTTTGTTCTTGGATTACCTAGGACAACAAGAGGTAATGATTCCATATTTTTTTGTTGTGGATAGATTTTCTAAGATGACACATTTCATACCATGTAGGAAAACATTAGATGCAATACATATAATAGATCTTTTCTTTAAGGAGATTGTCAGATTGCATGGATTACCGAGGAGTATCATCTCTGATCGAGACAGTAAGTTTGTAATCTATTTTTGGAGAACACTCTGGAAGAAGTTGGATACTGATTTGAAGTATAGTTCTACATTTCACCCATAGACTGATGGAAAAATAGAGGTTGTAAACCAAAGTTTGGGTAACTTGTTGAGATGCCTAGTTGGAGACACACCAAGTAATTAGGATTTGATGTTGGCACAAGCAGAGTTCACATACAATAGTTTAGTAAATAGAAGTACTGGAAAGACACCTTTTGAGATTGTTCATGGCACACAACGGAGAGGTATATCAGACTTGAGAGATATTGTTGGAGAAGAGAAAAGAAGTGTTGAAGCAGAATAATTTGCTGATTTTATGAAGACATTGCATGAAGATGTAAAACATAAGCTGGAGAAAAGTAATCAGAAGTACAAAGATAGTGCAGATAGATCAAGGAGACATAAAAAATTTGAAGTTGGTGATGCTGTAATGGTTCATTTGAAGAAAGGCAGATTTCCTGTTGGAACATATGGTAAACTGAAGATGAAGAAATTTGGTCCTTGCAGAATACTGAGAATATTTGACAGTGGAAATGCTTATGAAGTTGAGTTACCTAATGACATGGATATATCACCTATATTCAATATTTCATACTTGTATGAATATCATGAACCTGATGAAGAAGTGGCAATACCAAGTTATTATTCTTAGAAATAGATAGAGGAAGTTAAACAAATTTTGAAACAAAGAGTTGGCAGAAGTACAAGAGAAAATAAATACATGGAGTATCTGGTAAAGTGGAAGAACAGAATGATTGAGGACTCATCTTGGATTTCTCAATCTAAGTTGGATTCATTTCAGGTTGGACCTGATACATGATTTAGGGAATCATTTCTTGTAACCCCAAGTGTCTGATGTAGGAGCATCTTGCGTCCTTGGCAATCCTTCTCAACCAAAAATATGTTTGCTTTTGTTCTTTAGTTTGTTTGGAGGCTGCTCGGGTTATGTCGCTCGGTTATGCTTGTTTTGAGTTGGTCTTTGTTGCTTGGGTTTTTGTCGCTCGGGCATGCTTGTTTTGAGTTTATTTTCTGTCGCTCAGGTTTGTCTTCTGTTGCTCGGGTATGCTTGGACCGAGTCATGTTCTGTATCTCAGGGTGTTCTTTTCCTGAGTCACTCTGTTGCTCGGTCATCCTTTGCCCGAGCTGTTTATTTTGGATTTGGATCTGGTGGTCGACATCTGCATTTAATTTCTGTGGTTTAATTAATATGGGTCTCTCATTGGGATTTGTGTGGTCCTAAATCTGGGTCTCACTTATGGATTTGAGCACCGACCTCTTTGGTGGACTCTTGTATATATTTGTTTCTATGTTCTTAGTTTAGGGGCAGCTTTTGAAGAAGGATTTTGATATCAGATTGTAATAGAAGATTAAGTATTGAATTATCTAGAAGACATGTCTGTGACTTTGCATGTATGAAGATCAATATGTAATTCATTGAATGTATATGGCTCAAATCGGGAAGGCCTTATAGCCTGGCATGTATTGAGTTTGATTAATTAATGAAAATGAGCTCTGTTGTTTCTTCTCTCACTATGTTGTTGTTGTTTCCGCATTGTATCTGCTAGTTGGTTTGGTAGTTGGGAGAGCCCTTGGCCCCTTCTGCCATCCTCTCTTGCATCAAATGAATATATAAAAGATAGTGCCTAGAGTCTTTCAACCGAGCAACATGCATTGCAGATGCATTACACCAAGATTCTACAAACACAACGGTTGAGACTTGATCTGAAGAAGGAAGAGGACAAAATCAGAGAATAGGAAACCGAGCTACATGCTATGTTACTACCGCATTTGGTTATGATGTAGAAGCATGTGACACTGCCAAAGAACTTGTTTTCCACCCCAGAGCTATCCGTTACCGAGAGCATATATGATATGCATGCTCAACTGAACCTAGAGATTTTGACCCTTGAGCATCTAAAGGAGGAATGGGAGAAGCTATTAGAAAATCTCCAGAAGGCCCATCCTAATATTTGACTAGTTGTAAGTTTATTCTTTTTGTCATTAATTTCAAAAAAAGGGGGAAACATATCTATATACGCATATAAAGGGGGAAACATATGGATATACCGAGCATGTACAAAGGGGGAGTCACTATGTATAGTAACTATGTATAAGTTGTGTGTATTACTACATCTACATATACAAGTTTTTGATACTAATGCCAAAGGGGGAAAATGTTACTCAAAAAGAGCTTTGAAGGTTGTCATTAGTATTCAAACATTCAAACTGACAGTTGGTAACAAGAGTCATAGACAAACTAGTTGGTATGATCACCGAAGTGTGGAGTTAATCGAGTGTACTGATCACGCACAAAGTTAACCAAGTGCAGTGATAACTGAGGAGACAAAATTTACCGAGCACATAGTATACACTGAAATACACAGAGAACACCGAGCACCGAGAGAAAATATTTACTGAGTGAACCAGCGGTCACATAAAATTTTGTAATGGCACATCAATCTAGGTAACAACTTTTTGCCGAGCTGGATAATGGTTTACAATGATCAAGGAGAACATTAATTACAGATTCACAACGTTAATTGTTTATATCTCCTATGTTTAGATGATCAAGGTAAATATTGTACACCATTGATCTTAGGTTTTGTAAGATATTGTAAAACCCTAATTAGGTCAAGAAGTTTGATATATATATGTTACGATGTCATTTTGTAATTTATGTTGATCAAGTAATGATCAAGTAGCCACCATACTATGGACATCAGAGATCAAACAAGGGTTTTAGGACAAGGACTACATTGCAAGTATTCAGTTTTCAAAACAAAGGCAAGGCTACCGAGCAGAGCAGAAGGTATTATCATTCACAGTAAGGTGATAGATTTATATGTACTTAAAGGATTTGTATTCATAATATATAGATTGTAATATGTTCAGATCACACAACTTTGTTACTCTCTGACAATTGTAACAATCCCAAAATCTCCTAACAGAGTAGACTTAACCATCTTTGTATAAATCTCTTAATCGAGTGCACACATACTTTGTGTTGCTAAATCCTCACACGAGGTAGATCTAATCGACCTTATTGTGACTCCTAACAGGGTAAGGTTACCAGAAGTGATCAATCTTTGTAAGCTTTATCAGGCTACTTTATTTATTGTAGTAGTGAAGTTTTGTGGGTCTCATCCCCACCAGAGTTTTTACCTTCTAACAGGGGTTTTTTGCGATACCAAAATACTAGTGTCACGTGTACTTAAATTTCATGTATGTTTATTGTTTACATTACATGCATTTAAATTTCAGCAGTGACATTACATGTTCGGTGAATGCAATCTACTCAGTCGGTTATAACAAAACATTTGATTACACAGATTTGTTTGAAAGTTTTTAAGGGTACTGATTCACCCCTCCCCTCTCAGTACACACCTTTCTATTATTCCAACAAGACTAAGTTTAGAACCCTTTGGTAAGAAAAGAACTATGGAGAGATGAGAGAAATAAGATAGATTAAAAACCTTAGAGGGTAAGGAAATACTTAAGCTCTAAGGGTGTACATCGATTTCATTTTTGAAATGAAGATAAAATAAAATAAATATTAGATTATAAATCAACAATACAAGGACAAAATGCAAGGGAAAACCTTAGGTGGTGGAAGATTGGTCAAGTTCTTGAAAATGTAGGAAAATAAAGTAAACCCGAGTTGTTCCCTAAGGTCCATACTAGTATAAAGCTTGGTCTATCAAATAATGGCTCAATTAATTCAATATAGACCTAAAAAAAGTATATCATAATGTATGAATTACATTTAACAATAAAATCATAAATGAGAGAGAGAGGGATAGGAAGTTGGTTTGTCATTTCATTGTGCCATATTGACTAATGTATGAGATCAAAGACAATGACGATGTATAGATTGTTGCAATGAATGATCTGTGATGAAGATGTCTAGATTGTTGTGATAAACGAAATTTTGTTGTTCATAATTTTCTACATAATCTCACTTGCAATTTCAATTGTTTGCTATGATTATATCATTTTGTTATGATCATGTCCTTCACACCTATTATTTTGAAAATTACTTTGAATTTACCTATATCTTGTACACAGTGCGACGTTGAGGAATATTTGTACGAGTCTACTATGTAAGGCTCAAAAATCAATACTTTTTTGTGTCTCTTAGTCAAACCTCTTGTTCCACAATCTCATAAGCACATAAAACAATGATGTTAGATCATCTAATATTATTATGGTAGTAAGTGTTCATGAAAGCTTATGCAAGCTAGAGATACCGATTCGTTTCTCTTTTCAATGCCTCCTTTTTTATCTCCATCACCATAACACTATTGACCTAGGCGTTGTCCCTAGATACACAGCATTAGATATTCATTTTGAAAGTTTTGACATACATATTAGCAAACAAGAATAAAACATTAGATTTGTTAGCTCTAGAAAAAATAAAATCTAAAATAAGAAATAGATTTTCTCTATTTTTTTTAAAAACTTTGCTTCAATTAAAAAATAAAATTAGATGTCATCACATACATAATTAGATCTAAAAATGAATTATAATTACATATATTTTATTTACATAAACACGGATCAATCCACCTCAAAAAATAAAATATTAACTATAAAAAAACAAATATTAATTTCAAAACCAACTTAAATAAAAGATAAATTAAATTAAAAACTAAAATTATGTATTTAAAACAACAAAATAAAAATAAAATGTATTATTTTCTCCCCTAAGATAATATACCCTTTAACTTCTTCCCTTGAGAGAGATAAATGGTATAAATTGAATTGGAAAATTATTCACATAGTGAACTATATTGAATTGGAAAACAAATCTAACTTTTCCATTAAGTTTAATGATCTTTAAGGTATTTTTATAAGGTTGGCATAACTCCATATTATTAAAATAAATGACACCTATTCCCATATAAGGAGATAAGGTATCCATCGTAGCCATTTAAAATGGAAATGTGGTTTTCTAGGCAAACTAGAACTTGCTTTCCTTATCCCATGCTGACACATCTTAGCAAGATAGCACTAATTTGGTGGCTATGGCCCACCATCAAGGAATCACAACAAAGGAAACTACAAACCATTTGGTACATAGCATAAGCATGAATTTTATCATTTTGTTTTAACTCCTTGTTTCAAGTAGTTAGTTTGTCAAATGATTGTACTTCAATATAAAGCTAAAACAACACATACATTCGAAAAAATTTATGGGTATCTAGTTAATAAGAATTATGTTATAAATAAAAAATCTTATTTTGAGTTTACTTCTAATACAAAGAGATATTTTTAAATCAAAATATTGTCATTTAATTTAACTAGTTAAGTGAAGCGGTGTGAGAGAGATTATATTTATTGTTTATATTATCTATTAAAATTTTCAATTTTCTCAAAAGTTAGATTGGTATATTTTATCTTTTGTTGGCATTGGTAGACTAACAATACTTATTCGTAATAGTTTGGGAGAGATGAATACTATATTCATCAATTATATGATCTACCATAATTTTCAATTATCTCAAAAGTTGGATTTGGATAAATTCAACTCTTTGTTGACATTGATAGACTAACTACCCCTACTCGTAATAGGTTAGATGAGGGGCAATGTATGATTTAGGTGAATGCTATGTATACTTATCATGTTGTAATTTACTTTAAAGGAACATCAATGTCAATATCTATATAATCCAATTAATTTCATTAAAAAAAAAAAAACTATTTTCTTGTATCATTTTTTAATCTTGAATTGATATAAATTGCAATTTCAATTACATTTATGATAACGATATATTTTACTTTTTTTTTGTGATTTAGATTTATTTATAATGTATGTTTCTAAAAATCATAAAGATTGGGAGAAACCTAAAATGATAAGGGAGATAAAGAGAGCTTACCTATTTTGACATTATTGTCAACTTTTGATTGATTGATGTGTTGTTGAGTATTAAAAAAAATCCATATTGAATAATGAAATATTAATAAGATATTAAAGGCATATTAGTATTGAATTTTTTGACACCTTAGACTATTCTTTGTTACAATGTGGTCTTCTAGTGTAGCGTGTAGAGTTATCCTTGTCATTTGTTGACATATAGAATCCACTTTGTTGTGTTCTTGTAATTTTATTTTTAAAAAAAATTATACTAAGAAGCATAGTTGGGCCTTGCTCGAAGGTGCAGAGTTCATTACCTTAAGTCATCTCTTTGAAGAACTAAGACATAATTCAAACGGCCCCATCCCCTTACCCCTTTATAATAGTAGTTGTAGTTGAGTGCAAGGTGACTAATGGTAGTGAGATGGACTATAGTTGGGAGCTAAAGTTCATTGAGAGAAAAATCAAGGGTGATTCCAAGCCCCTAAGTTAATGTACACACTTAAAATGCATCAAATATGTGATAATTTGTTTGCATAGAAGTACAGTACTTTGGTATAAATTTTATTCTTTGAAAATGCTCTTAAAATCAAATGGTATTGTCATTGAAGTGCCAATGTTTAATCTTGATACTTTATAAAAACAATGACCTAGTAAACACCTACAAATATTAGTCCTCGATTCATGGTTTCTAGTGTACAAAGTGAGAGGTTGACAATAATTTTTCTAAACAGGTTGGTTTCCATGTTATAAGTTTTGATCTTCGAAAAGAACATATTAAGAAGCAATCATGTTCAAAATATAGAGACATCAACATGTTATGATGTAAAAAGTGATCATCAAGAGTAGTAAAAATCAAAATGATAATTAATTAATAAATTTAGAATTTTTGAAGAGCAAACTCAGATTTTTAGCCTGAGCCCATGGAGACTACTTAGGAAGGATCTCTTCCCACTTTAATTGCAAGGCCACAAAAGGGGGCATCCGTATCAAACTTCACTTGTTCAAACCTGCAAGCGCAATGGCCCAACGAGAACACAATGCCTGCAAGCACACTGGCCTAGTGGAAGTTTGAACCTTGGTGGCAACCCCATCAATGAAGTGTTTCTACCATCAGACTGAGTGTCCAAATATACTAATAAATTTAGAATTAAAAATAAATTAACACAAAATTTATCGAATTAGAAATACACAAATAAATTTACATCTGTACAAAAAAAAAATGTAAAAATATTATATATGTACTTTTACCCCACTCATCCATCCCATTTCCCATAATCTAAATATTTTATGCCAAGACACTGGAAGGGATATTCGAGTTTTCATAGCTGATTAAAACTAATTTAACACAAGTCAATGCTATGATTATAATCCGTAGTTTGGTTCACACCAAACCACTTGCTCCACTGAATTTATAGTTTCAAGGAGATGAAAAGGTTTTCTTATATCCATTTGTATTGGCTGCAAAAACTGTTCAGAGATTAAGAAAATATAAATGCTATTCTATGATAAAATCATAGCTTCCAGGTGTGCTAAACATTACCATCTAGTTATTTGAGTATTCTAATTTCATTTCATGTTGTGGAGCCCTCTGCAAGCTGTAATGCATATGTCACACCAATACCAATGATCACTTTTTTGATGATTGAACTTAGGTAGGCAATTATGTTGTCTCCCTAGAGTAGGCGGCATGTTTGGTGGCACTAAATATGTAAAAAAATGTATACTTTTGGATCTCAGCTCTTGCCTTTCTATCAAATTCAGTTTATGTTTTTTATACATTTTTGGCATCAACCATAAAGAGTACCCACTACTGTTTAACAGTTGTATTCGAATGTACAACTATAATATTGGTTTTGATATACAATATGTTTATCCACAAAACCTAAAAACTTGGTTTTGATTTGTAAACATATGTCCACAACTTAAAGCTAATTCATGATTCTGTCTCAGCAGGCTTTTGTTTAAGCAAAGGATTGCCAAATAGGAACCCCAACACTTAAAAAGCTGCAGAGTTGTTCAGTCCTAAAAATACGGGCCCATCATTTTCATACAATTCTCGAAAGTTCTGTGAGGCCAGAAAATCTTAGCTGTTACTGCATGGTTCATTAAGTCGAAGGCTTGGGGGGGAAGAAAACCAATAACATATATATCAGATGGGTCAGAGTTAAAAAGATATTGTATGCAGGAAGAAGAAAAAAGTTGTAGAATTAGAATCTCCTCTGTAAAAGTGCAAATTTCTTCCCTCATCCATTTCCTTCCATGTGTAGACGAGGTGGTGGCATTTTTGACACTGTCCAAATATCTTATCCTCATAACTTTATCTTTTTAATTCCTCAAAAGCAAGAAACCCCATATTTGAGCCCAACAAGGCCCACAAGTTTGTCTCAAGTGATGGAAAAACTATTAGGAAAGTGCTCACATGTGAAATGGAATCCTGTCATATGAATCTGCCACTTGGTAAAATGAGTAAATTGTAGATAGGATGCTAACACATTAACTTTAGGAACCAGGATTCATAGCCCAAGTCTTGGTGTAGCTCTCAACATCATTTTTCAGATTGGCAAAACTTTTTGCATGGACGATGCCTCATAAGCCACCTCTTTCTCACAACACCTCCTACTAATGCAGGGCGAAATTCATCATAGAGATGTGCACCTATGGTAAGCAGATTGATTGAAAATTACAGACATTGTATAGATAATAACCCACTAAGTTGGAGACAGACCACGAGCCATGGGACTGAAACAATTGACAATCAAAGGAGGGGGAGGACAGATGGGGAGATTCAAATTATCCTTTTAGCACTGGGCGTGGTAGTGTTAGGTCTTCATACATTCCGATTCGCTTATAGTGGGAAGTAAAATTGTGAATACCTTAAAATTGAGGCTTAAAAGTTCACTGTATTAACCAATAAATTGATGTGGCCATGCTTGATAGGTGAAGTTGAACACCGCTATAAAACCTACTCAAGTTACATTTTTAATCATCAGACTGACTGTATTCTTCAACGATAGCATTCGATTGTAGAACTAGGGAAGAGTTTGGTGTGCTTAATTTTTTATCATCAAACTGGTTATCGATTCTCCAAAGATAACATTCTATCATAGAACTAGGAAAGCGTTGGGTGTTCGTAAATTCATAAATGGTCAGTAAGTTCTTACTTGTGGAATCCTTAGCTTGTGATACATAAGGTGTGCAGTTCAAATTCTGTATACAGCTTGTCCATGACGTAAATTCAGCAAGACATTTTTAATTGCCTTAAAACTGATCCTTTTAAGTCATTTTGAATTTATGAATAAAGTGTCATTAAATTTGTACCTCACCAGCTAACAATATCTTGCCTAGTGAAGATGTCATATGCAGTCCCAAGTCCCTCCCCATAACTAAAATGTTGACTCATCTAATCCATCACATCCACACATTCAATCCCTAGCAATGTCTCATTTGCTGTCAAACATGTAAATTTTTTGCGGGTGTAAGATATGGTCTATGTGTTGAAGATTAAATTATGTGAATCGTTCCTATACTGGTCTCCTAATTCTGCAGTAGATGACATTCAACGTGGACATGTCTTGTTCTTCTGACTTGCCAAAGTAGAATATGTCATTTTAAGGCATCTTTTACTCCATCTCAAAATTGAATAGAGCAAATCTCTTCCATGTAAAGAATCATCATGATTGATGAATTTTGCCATGCAGAGGCATCTTTCCACTTGGAGGTTATAGGGGCAATCCACAGACAATTCTGGTACCATATGAGAAACAAATCTAGTTTTGTCCTTGTATGGTTTCATACAATTCGTGAGTGACATTTCAACAGTTGGCTTCAAAGTTCAATCTTATTCACACTTTTGTATTGTTTGAGACCCCTATCATCCACCGAATACAAGTTTAAAATGTGATATGTTCTAATACAAGAAATTAACATCAAAATTGTGCCAAATATCTGTCCTGCTCTAGGCTATGCTTGACCATTTCCTTGTCCATCCTGCTCCTTTTTTGGGTTAATTTTTGTTTTTCATACTTGATCTCTCGTCAGCTTCGCCCAACTGGTGCAATCAACCACTTGTTGACTCCTTAAGTATCTTTCAAGGACTATTCCTTGTCAATCGACTAAACTTTCTACCAAAATTTTCAACAATTTGATTTGTCAAGCAGAATTTCATAAGGAAAAGGAATTGGTCAAAAATATAGATCAAATCTTACTATAAATACAGATCAAATTAGTAGGTTTTGCTCAAAAATTCAGTATTAATTTTTCCCCTTAAAATTCAGCCTGTAACATTTTTTCTTTTTTTCAAAGATCTGTCTACTAACTTCAGTGCACTTCGCTACGTCAACTATCCCACTCATGAATCGAAGTGAAAAAAAATAATCATCTTAAATGTTTGCATGATGTTTTGTGAATAACCATAAACATATGCATCAAGCAGAAATTTACCTGGAATTGGATTGTCCACTCACTAGTGTCCACTGTCATCTATGAACAAAATGCAAAACAAAAATAACAATTCATAAGTGGACATTTCTTGCTGCCATTTCTAATGTCATTTTATTTTATTCCTCTCTGGTCTCCTTGATATTGAAATACATAGCCATATATTGAAATACTTGTTGCAGTATATGCAATAATCATATATAAAAGAAACCCAGTCACCACCAAAGCACCAATCTTCCTCGTATATGCTAGAACTTGTTGACACAGTGTTCAACAAATTTGATCATTCTGCTGTGCTGATGTTCGACAGGGGACGATCTAGTGTCTGATCTAGTTATCTTAAATTGGCTACATCCATCTGTACAAGCCCTGCAATCTGAGACTTATTGACTGGAATAATCTACACACAAACACTCCCCATAAAAATAAAAATATATAGTTTAAAACAGAACTCCTACCCCTAAAATGGCTATCTCTATCTGATATCTTTATATTTCTAGTAAAAACAATCCTCCCATGTGGCAAAGCAAAGTTTTGCATATTAAAAACCTTGTGAAACTCTGGTAACCTTCCCTTCCGAGAGCATCTCTGCAGAAGATTGAAGATCAGAACTAACAGTTCCTATTCCTTGATACGGAGGACTCACTATAGATGAATTCTGAGTGTAATATAGCTGTTGAGGATTGGTCTCATAACCCAAATGATTAGGAACCTGCATATGTTGGAAACTATATTGCTGATCAAGATGCATTGAGGGATTGAGCTGCTGAGGCGGCCTATACATTATCCTTCCATCACTCTGCACAGGTCTAGGAGCTCTGTACCTTGGAGCAGCTGCAACCATATTAGGCTGTGTAGGATACTGTGGATCTCTGTATTGAATTCCTGCCATAACTGCGGTCCTTGGGATTGAATCATAGCCAGACTGTTTTTGAAGTGGGGGTGCTGTTGGTGGTTGCATTGTAGCTGTAACCGGCTTGGATGAAATTACATCAGTAGTATAAACAGCTGGCAAATTTGCAGGAGCAACTCCCGTGTTTCTTTGCATTGACACATTGTAGCCTGGTTGCGGTCCGAGGCCTGGACGAATAACTGTACTCATTGTTTGTAACATGGGTGATCCATGATGGGAAGGATACAAATAGATGGGATATGGCTGGTCACCTTGCTGGGAATCATGGTGCATTTGATAGTATGGCATAGGCTGACCTTGATGAACATAATGAGATGGTACATATTGATGTTCATATTGAACTGGCATATAACCTTGATCCTGATGGGTTTGTTGCATCATTGCATTCTGATCCTTTTGTGCATAATTAAAATCAGGGCCAGAATCTATATCTTCATTTCTTCTATCCGAATTAGGATTAGGCCGATCTTTTGGTGAAGGGGTAGCAGCATTAACCAGCCCTGTGTCTTGATTCTTGGGCCTATCTGGTTGCTTCATCTGCCCTGTGCCCATATTGACTGAATTGAATTCATCTTGCACCTGTCTATTAGCACTTTTTAGTTCACCATCTTGACTTGATAGGCTGCCATCTTTTTTCATTCCACTCATTGCTGATAAACTAGAGTTGCTTTCTTCCTTCTTCATAGTGGGTTGGCTGAATCCCTCAGGACCCATCTCTGGAGACTTAACATTAACCGGTTTTGAGTTCCAATCGTATCTTCCTTCCACCATCTCATCCTGCATGTTATTCTCCTGCCTAATTTGCCTTTCTTGTTGCTGCTGCTGTTGTTGTTGCTGCTTGTTTGAGATATGAAGTTGCTCAAATTCCTGGGTCGGGATCTGTCTTTGAGCATTTTCAGGAATGCTTGGGCGAGGCTTATTAATCACAGGGTCGGATGGGCTCGGAACTGGAAGTCTGCCATCCTTATAAGAGTATGGTTCATACTGCTCTGGTTTCTGAAAAAACCTCAGCTTAGCAATATTGTCTTCATTCACCCTTGGATCCTGAGTTCGGAGTCCCATATCCTGTGTGACACGGAAGAAATGCTCACCTCCACCTTGTATTTCTAACCCTTGATCACGAGGGCTGCTAACAATGCCTTGGTTGTTTACTCTATATCCCAGTGTCCTTCCCACATCCTCACAAACATACCTAGGTTCCCCTCCTTCCATGATTGGATTCTGAGAATTAGGATCAAACTTGAAATAGGGGTTTTCAAGGCTTAATCCATGGGAATCATCCTGACCAGGTTTTACCTTCACAGGAGGCAAATTAGCCCCTGGAGGAGCCGAGGAAGTGGATCCATAGGAAGAAGTTTCGAGCATAGGGGAGTCAGGAGCTGAATGGACATCGGCGGGTGGTTGTCCTACAATTCCTTCAGGTTGGGGATTGAATGTCCTACTTTTCCCTAATGTATTTGGACCTTGCTGTACACCACCTGAACTAACGGGCATCTTAATATTAGGGTTCCTTTCATCTGTTTTCTCCCAATAAGGTTCAGGTCCATCAAAACCAAACAAATAATCAGGCATCTCTGAAACAGATGAACCCTCAGAGACACCCCTTTGCAGAATAGGCGTACCATTCAATGCATCAACAAACCAGTGTTCTCTTTTAGAATTGTCAAGCATAGAACCGAGACTAGACGTATTATCAAGCTTTGAAGGAAACAAGAAAATTCTTAACCTGGAAGGTTTCAGACTTGCCTGCTGGGACCTTTCATACTCCTCCATCATGTTCTCAAGATCTTCCTCAGTTGTGACAGAAATCAAAGCATCCAAGTCTTCATTCGGCAGCTGGTACTTTACCGTAACATCCCCTCCAGCGATCTTTGAGAGCTTGGCAATAAGATCATTGTATGTTATGTTCCGGCTCACAGTCACCATCCTAGTTTCTCCACCCAAATAACAGAGCTGACTATCACTTGGCCTAGGAATAATCTTGCCTCCATAGCTGCACATGAATCTCACCTTACAGGAATTTGGATCCTCCCATCTCTGAGAAGCGGGATACTCTGTATCTGCCCCTCTAGACCGAGGGGAAGAGCTTACGGAATCTGCATAGTTTGAGTCCATCTCCCAGAATTTTGCACACCAATACCCACAAAAACCCTACTCTTTATTACAAGACAAGATCTCGGGTCTCGTGGGTATGAAGACAATTCTCTTTTGGGTGCTTGCAATCTCCCTAAAACCAGGTCACCTTACCAGACATGACATGTCCAGATAAGTTATCTGTAATCCCTGTATTCTCTGCTGCTTTGAAAGTAATCAGGGCCATTTTTCAATGAAAAAAGAAGCAATAAAAGCAATCCAAAACATGGATTTCTGTGGCAGAACTACCTCAAGAGCCTCCTCCCTCTGTCTGAAATAATCCAAAGACGATTTTTTACAGACCAGTAGCTTACAGGGCCAGTTGTATTGGTGGCAGAGTATATATGCTGCTGGCAGTTGGGTTTTTTCCACCCCCGTCTACCCTTTCCAGCTCTAATTGATGTGTCCTGACCTAATGGTATGACATGGCTTGTTTCATCCCCATCCTATCTAAAAGTGGAGTTTTTGCCTTAGTTTAAGGTTCTATAGAAAACAATATTGAGAATCAAGATTTTTATTCTCTACTAATGTTATGAGGTACCATGCTTTTTACATTAGGTGTTGAATGACCTTCCTCCTTGGTATTCTACATGGCCGGCAGCTGGATTCAAAGGCCATGTGATTTGTTCTAATACACCTCCATTGATGACTTTTACAGGTCTCCTAATGTTGAAAGAATCCACAAAGAGCTCAAGGAATTCTTGGAGTGTGAGTTAAATTTAGATATTTAGTGCTTTTGTTTGACTCCTGTTGGGCATTCAAGAAGCAGCATCTTAGGTGGGGTACATAAAGAAGTAGTTCCATGAAGAACTCTCTTGACTTTCGTTTTACAAGTGGCAACTGAAATCTAAGCGAGGTACAAATAGCCTCAAACAGCCTTCCATTAAATATGAAATAAATCAGTTTATAAGTTTTTATAACTAAAATAAAATGTTATGCCTGTTTTCATAGGGGATGGCCTTCCTTTTACAAGTGATAAATGGAAATAATAGAGATCCAACGAGTTTGTAGATAAAAGGTTTTTCTTTTAAAAAAAAAATATATTTTTTGTGTTGTATAGAGGGGAAGTCTATTATTATTTGCACACCCTAATTTTGTGCATATGTAGAGCCTAAATTATATGTTTGATTTCGATGGGATTTTTTTTATTGTCTTCGTATGTGCGCTCAGACCTTAAAAAATATTTCTTGGCTTTTGGGTATTAACGAAACTCCCTCTAGAGATTGCCAAGCGTCAAAGGGTCAAATGTTGGCCTTTTCAAAGTGCGGCTCGAAACATGCCACCTTTTGTGCCATTAATCGTTCACGAAATAGCTAATAAAAACATAAATCCCCTAATAACAAAACACCAAAGCCATTAATTAAAACAAAAAAATAATTATTAAAGGAATCAACTGTGGGCGCGCTATCATTGACCACTTCACTATTAGGAATGAGTTTTCATAAAATCATTCAACACCCTCACTAAATCATTCAATACCCCATTAAAATCATTCATCACCTTCCAAAAATCATTCAACATCCCATTCAAATCATTCAAGGCTCCATTCATAAACACCCCAACCCCTGTCACTGCATAGAGAATGACACATTGCCAACGTTATTGGGGTTAATGCTTGCTAACCCCAGAGCCCTAAAATGTTCACTTTTTTTTTTTTTTTTTTTGCAGTTTTGGGACTTGTAAATTTCATCGTGACTTCCTAATCTACTTCCTGCGAACAATTTTGGCGGCCATCATTTCTTTGTAAGTCATCGAGAGTTTCAGTGCATGTTCAGGTAACACCTTCGCTCAAATTTAACCTTTCAATGTTGTGATTTGGTGGGTTTTATCTTCATTTAGGTGTATGCCATCGAGGGTTTGATATTGATGTATTTTTTCATCATTTATCTATATGTTGTTGAGGGTTTGAGTGATTTTATTTCTTTTGCTATATAATATGAAATGTAATGCGTTTGCATTATTATTTGATGTATGTTTTCATCATTTATTTGCATGTTGTCGAGGGTTTGAGGGAGATGTAATCTTTCATCGTTTCTTTGTATGTCATTGAGGGTTTGAATCATTTGATTTGTTTTGGTATATAATATGAAATGTAGTGAGTTTGCATTATTATTTGATGTATTCTTTCACCATTTTATCTATATGTTGTTGAATTTGATTTATTTCAATAAATTATATGAAATGTAGTGCATTTGCGTTATTATTTGATGTATTCTTTCATCATTTATCTACATGTCGTTGATTGTTTGAGTCATTCAATTTATTTTTCTATATAATATGAAATGTAATGTGTTTGCATTATTATTTGATGTATTCTTTCATCAATTATTGTATGTCGTCTAGGGTTTAAATCTGATGTATTTTCTCATCATTTTTGTGTATGTTATCGAGGGTTTGAGTTATTCAATTTCTTTCGCTATATAATATAAAAGTTAATGTATTTGCATATTATTTGATGTACTTTTTCATCATTTGTTTGTACGTCGTCGAGGTTTTCAATGTGATATTTTTTTCATCATTTCTCTATATGTCATTGAGGGTTTGAGTCATTCGACATCTTTGTCTAGGTATATAATATGAAATGTAAAGGGTTTGCATTATTATTCATCTTCTATAGTCTTTCATTCATGGGTATAAAATATAATTTGGAATCTATAGTTTTCCTTCCATGAAATGTAATGGGTATACATTATAATTGTCAATGTCTAGTCTTTCATGAAATGTAATTGGTCAACATTATTATTCGAAATCTCTAGAATTTTTTTCATCAAATGTAATGGGTATACACTATTCTTTGGAATACATGTTTTTTTACTCTTGAAATGTAATTGGAATACAATAATTTGCCATTTTTTATTGGTTTTTGAGTTAGTCATCATACATGTTCTCCACACATGAGAAAACCTCATACATGTGCTCTTTAAATTTTTGGGCAAGTCCCTGCAAACTCAAGAGCCCTAAAATGTTTATTTTTCTTAGTTTTGGGACTTGTTTTCCCCACGGCTTCCTACTCTACTTACTACGAACGCTTGCCTTGCTCATCATTTTTATGTATGTTGTCTGGGGTTGGACTGAATCAATTTCTTTTCATTAATGGGTATAAAATATTGTGGCAATTATTATATTTCTTTGGCCAGGGTTTAGCCTGCAAATGTAAACTCGTTATGTTTTTCTTTTTTTTTTGTTAATTTAATAGCTGGTATGGTCCAACACCATTATATTGATATAAAAAAGGTGCTTTACATCGCTTTTACAACACTAAATGTATTTCAATTCTGCCTTTCTTTTCGATAATCCCACAAAATATAATTCACAAATTCATATTTTATTGTTTTGTTGAATGATTATAGTGAGGTGTTGAATATTTTAAGCAATCTCTTTTGTGCATTACATAATTCACAATCTTAAAATTCAAAACAAACAATAAACAATAAGAATTCACAATCTTAAAGAACTGAGAAAAATATAAAACATGTGTAACCAACAATTAAAAAAATTTACAACAAAAAGTTTGTTATCAGTTCATTGCCTTAGTAAAGTCAAGAAGACTTTACCTGTAGTTTGTAGTTGATGTACTCAAACTTGTAGTAGTCTTTGTGACCCAGCTAGAAAAGGTTAAATGCAAATGATAATCAACTTCAATACATTTATATTTGCAACAAATACAACATTAAAGAAATGAAATAAAAATGACATAATGCAATGAGAGCAAGATTTTCCATAAAAAAATTAGTGTGTTAGCAAACACATTTACATTGACATGGAGGTCATCCACATTGTATGCTCACCTCTTCCATAGCCTCCCACACTTGCAAAAAAATTATAATAATAAGTGGAAGTAACGATCCCACAAAAAAATATTCTTACAATTTGCATGCACAACATTTCAAGAATATAAAATATTGTCCAATTTTCTGACCCGTTTCAAAATTAGACATCATACATATAGAAAGACATATATACATGCATAAACACATATACATACATAGATCGATATGCATACATAGATATACATACATACAAACATACATATGTACATACATACATATGAACAATGGTTTGGTTTATTAAAACATGAATTAAATAGTATGTAAATGTTACATTGAACAAATGAAAAATTTGATGTTTCTAAATTTTGACCGTTGTGATTATTAGTGACTTATTGAAAAAAATATAATTTGTATGCCTATAATAAATGATGTTGGAAATTCCCTCTTACAGAAAAATTCAAATGTGGAAATGAATGCATTGATTTGTGGATCTTCATTTTGAATTTGATAATAGAGTGGAGATGAATTAGTCATTTCACATTGCACTTGGTTGTCATTCATTTCTGATTTCTATGATGGCATCATCAATTCAATCCTCTATTTGATTTTTTTGTTTGTTTATTTATTTATTGGTGAGCCTTTGTGTATAAGTTGTACATACATACATATATACATGCACACACACACACACACACACACACACACACACACACATGTTTATAAGTTTGGTCTACTATGAAGATAAAAATATAAACTCCCTAATTAACATATATACATACATACATGCATACATATATATGTTTATAAGTTTGGTCTACTATGAAGAAAAAATTATAAACTCCCTAATTACAAAACATAAAAACATTTAATTATAAAACAAATCAACTCTGGGTCTGTTGTCATAGACCACTTTAGCATTAGGATGGGGCTTTCATAAAATCATTCAACATCTTCCAAAAATCATTCAAAATCCCATTAAAATCATTCAACACCTTCCAAAAATAATTCAACACCTCATTAAAACAATTTGAGACCCCATTCATATACACCTCAACACCCGTTTCCACATGGGGAATGACATGTTACCAATATTTTTGGGGCCACCATCAATACACACAAGAGCCCTTTTTTTTAAAAAAGTAAGAGGGAACTATGGCACAAAAGGTTATAAATGTCAAGTTGCTAATTAGTCATATGAAATTAACCACATGCTTGATGAATACAAGCTTTCATGCCATAGTTCTCTGTTATGATGAAATAACTATGTAAATATTCACTGCATAAATCATTAAAAATGATTGATAATATCTATAATTATTCATAATAATGTGACATATTTCTCATCTTGACTTGATGCAATTGTGGTTTGTGAAGGTCAAATACCACCTTAGAGGCTATGAGGAATGCACATTTAGGGCAACACTAAGCATTTTCTATTTGTGGCAACAAGGGCGAATGGGGAGTCATATTCTTTGACTTTTCCTAAGTTTATATAAGTACCAGCGATGGACATGCCTGTGATACTAGAGTGTACCAGGTAAAAAATGACCTTTTTAGGGGATAGACATGATAAAAGGTTGTTGGTTGTTTTAAAAGTGGGCCACCCCCTAATTTTTCATGCGATGAAGGTTGTTTTGGGTCTAGAATTTATGATGACATATCATTGTTATAGGGTTAACTCTGATATTTGCTCAATATTCTTAGCGTTGGCACTATATTTGGAGGTTTCAAAGACTAAGGCTAAGAAACTTTACCAAATCTTATTCCAACATGCATTCTTGGGAGAGACTGATGCAGTTCTCGACAATGTGGAAAACAATCTATTGGTGCCTCTACCACATAACTATTACGTGAGAAATTATTGTTTTGGGGTGGTAAAGAAGCATTTGATAGTGAGTACACTAGAGCTGGTCCTATTTCAATCTAGGCAGGGGGATGTGCATCAAAGCCTCCTCTTCATGTAGTGTTTGTCCCATATGGTGTAGTGTTCGGATGAGGAATGAAAACTAAATTATATGAGGGAGGAAGACCTGCTCGATGAAGATGACGAGAATGATGAATTTCGTGGTTGTGGTAGAGATCCTAGAGGATGGTGAGGAATGGAAGGAGAATAATTGATGACATGTAACTGATTAAATGTTTGAAGATATTAAGATTGATCACCGAAATGCAGAAAGATAATGAAAGACATTAAATCAGTTAATGGATTGTATTGTCATTGATGTCAACTTGATATAATCTAAATGATTATAATCAAAGTGTCAAAGACTTCAGAGAATCAGAGAGATAAAGATCATGCTTTTAGTAATGCATAAAAGACAAGAATTCACTATGTGACTTCAAACACTGACGGCTAGTGGAACTCGATAGACAGAGATCACCGAAAGTTAAGTCACAATGATTCCCGAGCAAAGAAACCGACGAGCATTACCAAAGAGCAGAATCAAAAGCATTACCGACAGCCAGAATTACAATGTTAACCAACGAGAAGAACTTTGCAGTGAAGCCCGAAGGACAGACAACCCCGACGGAGAAGCCCGAGGAGAACTGAAGTGTTGACCAAAGTTATGAAAGAGTTAAAACACCGAAGTTAATTTGAGTTCAGAAATGACAAAATATCTAGCCGACAGAGCTAAAAATAGGCTTAACTGGTAGTTATCCTTGTTTTCATCGACAAGATAAAGCCAGAGATAAGTAAAGGATTTAAAGCTGTTTTGTCCAGTTGGCAAGAAGATTTCTACGAGATAAAATAGGAGTTATTCTTTAAATCAGGATTGGCTAAGATTGCAGATCATGCCAAGATCAAGAAAATCAAGAAGAAAGAAATGGTGATATCATGTCTATAAAGAGACAACTTAATTCATTATAAATTAAGGAGAGTGAATGAAAAAGAGGATGCTGGAGAGAATTGATGAAGAACAACTTCATACAGTCCTGATCAATCAAGCTGAGGAAAGAGCTAAAGATTTCTGTGGACACCGAGCAACAAAGCATAACATCACAGAGAAGAAACAAAAGTGGAGCAAAGGTATTGAAAATATATATTGATCAGAATGGTTTAATGAGCTTACAATAGATCTGAAAATCTACAAGTATAAGTTGTATATGTGAACAGATCATACTGTTTCAGTTTAACCATTGATTCAGAAAGTCTCTTAACCAAACATGATTTAAAGATCCTTTCTATATTGAGATACATCCCAAGGAGTATCAAGAAGTTTGATCATGAAGATAGCATGAGATTCCAGATACCATTTGACAAAGCAGGGTTTGGTCATAGAAGGTAGCATTGAGATGCCCAATATAAAGTGACAAACTAATATATTAAATCCTCTAACAAGGTCACACCTAACAGTGTGTTTGTAACCTTTAACAGGGTTGGCTCTTCATCAAGCTCACATTAGAAGAGTGAAAATTATGGGTTACCGGTCCCAAGTGGCTTTTCCCTTAATAGGGTTTCCACATTAAAAATCCATGTGTCAATGTGTTTATGAGTCATTACTTTAGTGTTTTTCATTACACATAACTAATCTGGATTGATCGGTATACACTAAGCTATTTAATTTTATTCGGTAAATTGAAAGACTGCTATTCGGTAAACATTAAGAATAAGGTTTAACAAAGAACTCTAAGCAGTAGTTATTTGATAAGTATATTTGAAGGCATTCATCTTGTAGGACTAAAGATAACTAGAGGCTTAATATTGTGGTACTAAGTTTTTGGGTTGATTAATTGGAATATTTTTGAGGTCACTGATTCACCCCCCTCTCAGTTATTACTAACAATTGGTATTAGAGCTTGTGTGCTTAGAAAGGGAGTTTAACAGCCAAGCAAAAGATCACAAGATGAACAAAGGAGATGTGCCCAAGTTGAATAAAGATAACTTTGCATCATGGCAAAGCAGAATAAGACTTCACCTATCAAGTATTGGTAATGATGTTACTCAACACCTTGATACTAAATATGTTTTGCCTACAGGACCTCATACTCTTGAGAAATTGAGAGAAAATCATGAGCATAATTGCATGATGATAGAACTTGCCTCATCACTCTCTGATGCTGAGTTTGAAGATGTTGAAACATGCACCTCTGCAAAGAAAATGTGGGATAAGTTGAAGCTGGTACTTGGAGGAGATTCTAATGTACTAAGAGCCAAGGTAGAAAGCCTAAGAGGGAGGTTTGATGACCTAAGGATGAAAGAAGGATAAAATATCACTCAGTATAGCTGTAGAATCAAAGAGGTATTTAATGCTATTTGAGGATTTGGAGGTGTACTTGAAGAGGAGACAGTGGTAAGTAAAATCTTAAGAACCTTATTGCTTGTGTATGCTATTTGAGTTTCTTCTATTCAATAAATGAGAGCAGTTGTAAATAATACAGTTACTCTAGATAGTCTGATTGGTAGATTGATTTCATTTGAGATGAATAACTTTGATAACAGTGTCTTACCATCTATAGAATCTGCATTCAAATTTTCTTTGAAAATAAGTAAGTCAAGTCATAGACATGCTATTAGAAATGATAGTGAAAGTGATAATGAGGATCAAGGACTTGATGATATTGAAGCACTAATGGCAAGAAGATTGCAGAGAGGCAAAGGTAGATACAAAGGTAAATTACCACTTGTATGTTTTAATTGTAAAGAGGTTGGACACTTTGCTGCAAGATGTCCTAATAGAAGAAAAGATGACATAAGTAATGATAGAACATATGAGAAGAAGTTTGATAGAGGTGATAACAGAGATTACCAAAGCAACCAACAGTCTGAAAGAAGAGATACCTGGGACTACAAGGACAAAGGAAAGAAAGCTTGTTACCTAGCTGATCAGAACAAAGCTGATGACACTGACACCGAATCTGAAGAAGACATTGAGATGGTATTTATATCCATGAAAGATGACTCAGATGAAGAAGAAGAAATGTATGTATAAACTGCACTCATATCAAAGGTTAGTAAGAATGATGTATAAATCATAGATAGTGGCTGCACTCACCACATGACTGGTGATAAGAAAAAGTTTGAAACTTTTGAATACTATAATGGTGGTTCGGTAAGAATGGGTAATGACACACCTTGTCCAGTTGAAGGTAAAGGAACCATAATGTTGAATATCCTGATCAAATGTGAAAATGCTTACTGGGTAAAAGGACTGAATTATAACCTGTTAAGTGTTTAACAACTGAACAATATAGGTCACTGAGTAACATTTGAGAATAAGAAGGCAAAGATCTTCAATGAATCAGGAAGGTTGATCGGAATTGGTGAGAAGACAAAAGGTAACATTTTCTATCTTGATGACATTAACACCACGTGTTTAATGGCTAGAAACAAAGACATATGGTTGTGGAAAAAAAGATTGTGTCATGTGAATTTTGACAACATGATAAAGATAAGCAATAAAAGGAATGTCAGAGGCTTACCAATCATAACAAAGCCTAAGCATATCATGTGCAAGAACTGTCAAAAAGGTAAGATGACAATGTCCAATTTCAAGAGGAAAACCCATACATCTAATGCAATTCTATAATTAGTCCATACTAATCTATGTGGACCCATGAGGACAAAGAGTTAAAATGTCATCAGGACATAAAAGAATCATAATCAATCCATTATCACACTGTGTGTTTAAGTAGTACTTCGTTCATTCATCTATCAAACACAGTAAAGATTCATCAATCAGAAAAAATGTAATACCAGTAATATGATGGTCCATGCCTGTGCCTTGATAGGATAATCCATTCATGTTTGCGATCCAATATGGCTTTGTAGGAATGTTATGTGAGTGTTTAAATGTCATGTCCCATGTCGTCAAAAGACACCTTTGTTTTGAGTAAGTGACATTGTTTTGTATGTATTGAGAAACATCGTGTTCGTGAGACAAACCATCCTAGAGAAACCGAGCAACCGCAACTGACTATGCCAACAAAGATGCCCCCAGTGCAGAATAACTTATTCCTAAGACGTAAAGATAGAAAAATCCCAAGCGAGGATAAGATAGTCATGTAGGAAAATGAAGTCAGCGTATGAGCACAGGAAAAATTGTGAAGGCCTAGTATCAGTAGTGCATTGATAGA
>MU224301.1:837612-848158 GCA_018584345.1 Thuja plicata
AAACACAGTTAAGAAATGCACTTGCACCATCCTTAGTAGTCCTCAATGAGAACATCAAATAGATTGATGCCACTATTGTGACATATGATCAAGGTCCCTGCATGGATCTGATAAAAATGGAGAAGCTAACATATGCATTGTGTGCGCATCTACAAATAGTTGATGCTATGAAAGCATTTTCGCAGAAAGAGATTTAATCTCTTAAAATTACGTACCCTAAAGTATATATGGAGTAAGTATGCAGTAGAATTACAATTTTTTGTACACCTTTGTCATTAATGTCAAAGGGGGAGTAATATAGAATGTGTATATGCGGAGAAGTATGTATATGATGTTATACAATCACTTTTTGTGTTAAGTCATTTTGAGTAACTTGGCCACATTCCTTTGTTGCCATAAATGACAAAGGGGGAGATTGTTGGCAAGTTGACTACCTAAGGATGCATGACTCATTTTGTGTTGTCATCATGGCAAAAAAGTCATGTTTAGTTTCTGTCATGAAAGACAAAATGACTAAGTAAGAAAAATAGGGCAGAACACAGACACTCAGCGATCAGCACATCAGCGCACGTGCGAGAGATTGATTCAGCTTATGTGCATTCATATATAAGTTTTATGATATGTGTACATGCTACATCCAGACATGCATAGTATGAAACTAGAGTACAACAAAGTTACAAGCAGATCAATAGACCAGCAGTCCAAGAGATAGAGCATGGAAGCCGACTAAGTGATTTGATCAGTGTGTGTTATTTTGTGATGTAATGGCTAAGCGCCTTTTGTTATATGTTTGTAATGATGTAATTAACATTGTAGTAAACACACTTGAAGCTGACTTGTTCGGAAGCATTGTATATTTTTTTAGGGCCGACTAGTGTTCTATTTTGGGTCGCGCCTATTCAGATTTGCATATATAAGTATGTAATGTAAAGATATGAAAGAAGTGTCAATTATTATGTAAGAGGAAGATATAGAGGGACAGTACTATGAAGTCAGTATATGATATAGCTCTTTAAGAGAGTAAGAGCATTCGCGCATACACGGAACTGATCAGACAAACAGTGTCATCATAGCAGTTCATTTTGATATAGTGCATATCATCTTTCAGAAGGTTGTTGCCTTTATCTTATTGAGCAGTGAGCCATATATCTTTAACAGGGTTTTGTAAAAGACACCTAACAGGGTCTGACCTTTAACCAGGTCATTCTACTCATATTGTAAAGACTGCTTGTAACAGGGCAAAGGAACTCTCACAAGTTCATTATACTTAGTACAATATTTGTGGGTACTAATTCCCACCGGGGTTTTCCTCTGATCAAGGTTTCCCCGTAATCATATCATGTGTTATAAGTTGTTATGTTAAGCTTCATTCTATGTATGTTTGATTAATGCTTAAGTTGCTAAAAAGTAATTAATAGACAAACAATGATTCACCCCCCCTCTCAGTGTTTCTAACAATGGATTTATTACTGTCGGTCCCTCTGCTTGAAATCCTGGCGAGAAAGGTTGTCCTACCACAATTTTGGAATGAAAACAAGTTGAGAAAGGCAATGCAATAGTACGACTTATAGGCTGGCCATGCATTAGTTGGTGGGCTATTTCAAAGATCTCAACTATTACGGAGGCACGAGTTCATGGTTATGTATGAACCTCTTCAATGGTCGTTTGAGATGCAGAGCCCTCGATTCATGAAATCAGCTCTTCAAACTATGGCAATGGCTTTAAGTTACTAGCTTGAGGAAAGGGTGAAGCGCATTGGCTATGATATCTTGGACATGCTAAGTCTTTCCAATAAAGACTATACATTAAAAATCCTCGAGGAATTGTCGTTAGGGGTTAATCTTTGGGTGCAGTCGTTGAACCAGAGTTTGGTGCAAGGATTGCAAAATGTGAATGAAAATGCTGCTCGGGTAAATGTCAACGAAGTTACATCCTCAGTCAGGATGGTGGTTGTTGGTACTGAATGGAAAATACCCAACTCAGGTGAGCAAAATCGTCGTTGGTGGCAAGACGTATCCGCTGGATTGGGTAGCAGGTCTGGGTGCGAAGCTTCTCCTCATTCGCCAGCTGGCTACGAGGGCACGTCAGGAGATTTGGTGGATTCACAGGTGGAAGAATGTGCAGAAATGGAGGAATAAAATTGATTTAGAAAAAGTTTTTGAAATTTTGAGATATGATTAAATATTGTCAAATCATGAGGAAGTTGTATTTAATTGCTCAAATTTTGAAAATATGAGAGGAAAATATTCCTCGAATTGTAAGATTGAACATCTAATTATCGATATAAATAGTTGTAAATATTGATGATCTTTTTATATGAGCAACGATGTCGGGTTTTCTTACTGGTTCTTTCCCGATTGAGCTCTTTTTTGAATCAGTTTTTATAAAAAATTAATATATTCAGTGGTTCGTCCACTTTTGCAAAAAAAAAAATAGAGGAAAATGGCTCAAAATTAAATAAATATGATTCTTTTAATTTAAAAGAGAAAAGGCTAATGAATTATTTAAATAAATAATAATATTTATTTAAATAATAAAGGAAAAGGCTTAAAATTAAATAAATAAAATTTATTTAATTTTAAAAAGACGAAGTGAATTAATTAAATCAATAATTTAATTAATAGATGAATTCAAACATTTTTGGATGTCTACAATAGAAAAAGAAATCAATGACTCAAACAGTCGATGACATACCGATAAATATGAAATAATACATCAAATAATAATGCAAATGCACTACATTTCATATAATATACTGAAACAAATCAAATTCAATGACATATAGATAAATGATGAAAGGATACATCAAATAATAATGCAAACGCGCTACATTTCATATTATATACCAAAACAAATCAAATAACTCAAACCCTCAATGAAATACATAGAAACAATGAAAGAATACATCTCACTCAAACCCTCGACGACATGCAAATAAATGATAAAAACATCCATCAAATAATTATGCAAACACATAAAAACAATATCGAGAATCAAGATTTTTATTTTCTATTAATTTTATGGGGGACCATGATTTTTTTACATTACCTGTTGAATGACCTTCCTCATTGGTATTCTACATGGATGACAACTGGATTCAAAGGCCATGTGATTTGTTCTAATATACCTTCATTGATGACTTTTACAGGTCTCCTAATGTTGACAGAATCAACAAATAACTCAAGGAATTCTTGTAGTGTGAGTTAAATTTAGATATTTAGTGCTTTTGTTTGACTCTTGTTGGCCATTCAAGAAGCAACATCTTAGGCGGGGTACTTAAAGAATTGGTTCCATGAAGAACTCTCTTGACTTTCATTTTACAAGTGGCAATTGAAATCTATGCGAGGTACAAATAGCCTCAAACAACCTTCCATTTAATATGAAATAAATCAGTTTATAAGTTGTTATAACTAAAATAAAATGTTATGTGGGTTTTCATAAGGGACGACCTTCCTTTTACAAGTGATAAATGGAAATAATAGAGATCAAATGAGTTTGTAGATAAAAGGTTTTTTTCTTTTTATTTTTAAATTTTTTTTGTGTGTGTTGTATAGAGGGGAAGCGTATCAATATTTGCACACCCTAACTTAGTGCACATGTAGAGCCTAAATTATATGTTTAATTTTGACGATTTTTTTATTGTCTTCGAATGGGAGCTAAGACGTTAAAAAATATTTCTTGTATTCTAGGTATTAACATAACTCCCTCTTGTTATCTCTAGGTATTAAAATATTTCTTGTTTTCTATCCCAGACATTGTCCTGGGTCAGAATGATGTTGTTATTCTGTCAGGCGATGCGGTTGTTGTCCCTATCTGGATGGCTGATGTTGTCTCTATTTTTTTTTTCCTGAATGTTAGTGATGTGGTTTCTGGTGCCTAGTTTTCTCCGGGGGGCTGTTGTCCCTGTCCCTTCCAGGGTTGCTGGGGTGGACAGCCCTGCCCCTCAGGTTGTGGGTTTCTCTTCTAATTCTTTGTCTTGGTAGAATGATACGTTGTTGAAGGAGGAAGGATGGAAAACTGTCAAAGGAAAGAAATTAAAGTCTCCCAAGCCTCCTTTTGATTTGAGTTTAATATCACATAAGGGTGGGACTAAATGATTATCTTGCTGCCCTTTTTTTGTTGACTGTTGTTATGGTCTCGGTTTCTTTTTGTGGGAGCATATGCTTGTTCCCTTTGGTGTTATTTCACTATAGTATTTTGGCTCTCTTAAAGATCTATCTTTCAGCTTTTTGTTGTAAAAGGTTTCGGGTCCTTTCAAAACCTATTTTTACTTAATCAAAATATAACCTCCTTTAGAGATTTCCAAGTGTCAAAGGGTTAAATGTTGGCCTTTTCAAAGTGCCTCGCCAAACATGCCACCTTATGTGCCATTAATTGTTCACAAAATAGCTAACAAAAACATAAATCCCCTAATAAAAAAATATCAAAACCATTAATTAAAACAAAAAAATAAATTATAAAAGGAATCAACTATGGTCCCACTATTATTGACCACTTTACTTTTAGGGATGATTTTTCATAAAATCATTCAACACCCTCACTGAATCATTCAATATCCCATTAAAATCATTCATCACCTTCCAAAAATCGTTCAACATCCCATTCAAATCTTTTAAGGCCCCATTCATAAACACCCCAATACCCATCACTGCATGGAGAATGACACGTTGCCAATGTTATTGGGGTTAATGCTTGCTAACCACAGAGCCCTAAAATATTTATTTTTTTGCAGTTTTGGTACTTGTAAATTTCATCGCGACTTCCTTTTCTGCTTCTCGCAAACGGTTTTGGCGGCCATCATTTCTCTGCGAGTCATTAAGGGTTTTAGTGCACATTCAGGTAGCACCTTCGCTCAAATTTAACCTTTAAATGTTGTGGTTTGGTGATTTTTATCATCATTTAGGTGTATGTCATCGAGGGTTTGATATTGATGTATTTTTTCATCATTTATCTACATATTGTTGAGGATTTGAATGATTTTATTTCTTCTGCTATATAATATGAAATGTAGTGAGTTTGAATTATTATTTGATGTATTATTTCATCATTGATCTATATGTCATTGAATTTGATTTTTTTTCAGTATAGTATATGAAATGTAGTGCATTTGCATTATTATTTGATGTATTCTTTCATCATTTATCTGCATGTCGTCGAATGTTTGAGTCATTAGATTTCTTCTGCCATATATTATGAAATGTAATATGTTTACACTATTATTTTATGTATTCTTTCATTATTTATTTGTATGTCATCTAGGGTTTGAATCTGATGTATTCGCTCATCATTTTTGTGTATGTTATCGAGGGTTTGAGTTATTCAAATTCTTTTGCTATATAATATGAACTTTAATGTATTTGCATTATTATTTGATGTACTTTCTCATCATTTGTTTGTATGTCATCGAGGGTTCCAATGGTGTTCTTTTCATCATTTCTCTATATGTCATCAAGGGTTTGAGTCATTCGACATCTTTGTCTAGGTATATAGTATGAAATGTAATGGGGTTTCATTATTATTCATCATCTATAGTCTTTCATTCATGGGCATAAAATATAATTTGGAATCTATAGTTTGTCTAGCATGAAATGTAATGGGTATACATTATATTTGTTAATGTCTAGTTTTTCTTTCATGAAATGTAATTGGTCAACATTATTATTCAAAATCTCTGGAATTTTTCTCATCAAATGTAATGGGTATACACTATTCTTTGGAATGCATGGTCTTTTACTCTTGAAATGTAATTGGAATACAATAATTTGCCAAATATTTATTGGTTTTCAATTTAGTCATCATACATTCTCTCCACACATGGGAAAACCTCCTACATGTGCTCTTTAAATTTTTGGGCAAGTCCTTGCAAACTCGAGAGTCCTAAAATGTTCATATTTTATTAGTTTTGGGACTTGTTTTCCCCACAACTACCTACTCTACTTACTACAAACACTTCCCTTGCTCATTTTTTTTTTGTACATCATCCGGGGTTGGACTGAATCAATTTATTTTCATTAATGGGTATAAAATATTGTGGCAATTATTATATTGCTTTGGCCAGTGTTTAGCATGCAAATGTAAACTCATTATGTTTTTCCCTTTTTGTTAATTTGATAGCTGGTATGGTCCAACACCCATTATATTGATATAAAAAAGGTCCTTTGCATTGATTTTACAACACTAAATGCATTTCAATTTTGCTTTCCTTTTTGATAATTCTGCCTTGAAGGAGAGAAATCCCTAGGCCCCGATGGATTTCATATGTTCTTCTTTCAGAATTTTTGGCATATTGTGGAGAAGGATGTTTCTGATATGGTCAAGGAACTCTTTTGGGCCAAAATATTGTTGGAGATCAATTATACTTTCATAGTCCTCATTCCCAAAAAATCACAGGGTGGATACTATGGATAACTTTCATCTCATTAGCCTGTGCAATTCTTTTTACAAGATTTTTTTGAAGGTTCTTACTTCTAGAATCCTCTCTTTACTTCCGTCTATCATCTCCCCTCATCAAAATGGTTTTGTTTCAGGGAGACAGATCTTGGACTCTATTATCACAGCTCATGAAAATATCCATTCTTTGGAGGTTTCTAATAAACATGGATTTCTCTTGAAGATGGATTGCCAAAATCCTATGATCGGGTGGACTAGGCTTTTCTATCTAAAATTATTCAAGCATTTAGATTTGGTAAAAGGGTCTTGCATCTTATTATGCAGTTGGTGTCGACTATGTCTACCACTGTAATTTTTAATGGATCCTCGTCCCATATTTTTAGGTCTTCTAGAAGTCTTAGGTAGGGAGAGCCCATTTCCATTATCCTCTTTGCTATAATGGCTGGAATTGTTGGAAGCTATGTGAATAATTTGATAGATGAAGGAGTTATTCAAGGTCTCGAGCCATATTTTTATGAGCTGATTTTCTCTCACCAAGAATTGTTGATGAGGATATTTTGATGGGGTCGCCTACTCTTTCTAAATCTAGAAAGATGAAGGAAACTCTAGACACCTAAAGAAGGGCCTCCAGTCAGCTCATCAATTGGAATAAGAGCTCTTTTTTTTCATTAATACCCTTGAAAAGAGGCAAAGAAGGATTTAAAACATTGTGGGGTGCGCTATTGCTGACCTTCCTTCCTCCAACTTGGGTCTCCCTCTTGGTTTAAAGCTGCCAGACTCTTTCTCAAATTATTTAATTGACAGGTTTAACATGAAGCCAATTAGATGGAAGGGCACACTATTGAGTCAGGCTTGGAAAGTTCAGCTTCTGAAATATTCTCTTTAGAAATTGCATGTTTATGCCATCAACCTCTTTAAGATACCTTCAAAGTTTTCTTACATTATAGAGAAAATTCAAAAATGCTTTCTATGATCGGGAGTGGAAGAGAAGAATCGCTCCTCGCATGTGAGAAGGTTTGTAAACCCAAAAAGTTTGGGGGCCTTGGAATCTGAAGTATTAGATCCTTTAGTAAGGCTTTTCTTGATAAAAAATCCAACATAGCTTTTGGGGAAAACATGGAATCAAAGCAAATCTAGAAAAATAAGTATCTATTTTACTGTTCCTCTTTGGATGAATTCCTTAACTCTGAAATTATTATCAATGGATCTTACCAATGGAATGCTATATAGAAGGTCAGTAATATTACGACCCTTGGTATCAAATGAAAGGTTGGGAATGACAAGAAAATTCATTTTAGGGAAGATAGCTGGATTTTGAAAAATCTCTATGTAACTTTGCTTCTTTTTCTCCTTTTATGGAACATTGTAAGGAATATTTTGGTACTCTGGTTAGTGTTTATTGGCAGGGTCAAAATTGGGTTAACCTCACTGCTATCAACACCGCTCTCCTTCCAGTCCAATCTTATCTCAATGCTTGGGTTGTTAACCCTAATGATGTTGAAAATATTATTTGGTCTGCTTCTCCTAATGGACAATATTCAGTGTCTTATGTTGTCTCTATGATTTCTGCCTCCCTTGATCCTTCTCCTTTCTAGGCTGGAGCCTAGATGAAGTTTCTTATTCCAAAGATTAATATGTTTTTCTTGATTTTTATTTAGAATAAATTCATAACTACTGATAATTTGTGCAAAAGAGGTTTTTTATTCCACAATAGGTGCTACTTATGTATTGAGGCTAAGGAATTTGCATCTCATATTCTTATTCATTGTGGCTTCTCTAGGGTGATCTAGTCAAAGCTTCTCCTAAGGTGGAATATGTGCTGGGTTTTTTCTTGAGAATATCCAAGATTTCTTCTTTCATTGGTGTTGCCCCTCATCTAACCAAGTCCTAAAGGAACTTTGGGCTATTTCTGACCCTCATCTCATCTGCGGTATCTAGAAAGAATGTAATAACAAATTTTTAGAGATACCATGTCTTCTCCTGATGTGGTTGCTGATAAAATATTTAGTTCTATCGGGGAGAATATCAATCTTCTTCAAAATTTATTAAGGAAGGACCAGAGTAATCTTTGCAAGGATGAAGATCTCATAATATCTAAAGAGTGGAACCTTAATTTAGATATTTCTAGGGCTTTGGGTAAAACTAAGAAGCTGAGGGAAGTTTTGGTTTGGATTTTTCCTTCGAGTAGCTGGATTAAGATTAACTTTGATGGGGAGGCTAAGGGGAATCCTAGGCGAGATGGGTGTGGGGGAGTGGTAAGAGATGAGAATGACAATTGTATAGTTGTGGTGGTGCTTCCCTTGGGAGTTTAGTCCAACCAATTAGCAGAGGCCATGGGCGCTTTACAAATGCTTAAAATTGCAAGTTGCCTTAAGTGCAATAAGGTGTGGATAGAAGGAGATTCTAACAATATTATAAATTGCCTATGAGGAGAACACAAAGCTTCATGGATAATAGACCATATAATACAAGGTTCAAAAGAAATTATCAACTCTTTTGAAAAGTGTTATGTTTCCCATTCATATAGAGAGACCAACAAGGTGGCAGATGAGCTCACCAACCTTGGTGTTCAAAGTAATGAAATTAAAATATGGGAAGGAGATCAAAATCTTAATGATGACAATAGATATCTCCTAAGATACGATAAGTTAAATGGTAAGATTGCCAATATTTCAATTAATGATGGAGATGACATATAAGTGCATTGGAATCAGTGAAGAGGCTGATGTCTCTTGTACTAAGCAGAGTATTATTATTGCTCATAATGCCTGACATGCTTTGTGGGTGATTTGTGGTGTTGTTTGGCTGTTGTTTATTTGGGTTTCCTTTGTTGCAGAATTTCATTGTGCTCAACTCTGAGATTTTGAAAATGGGAGGAGACCTTAAAAGAGTTGAACTCACATCATGTGATGAATGAAAGAATAATGAGAAAGTTTGGCACAAGTTGGACAAAGGTGGGGTTGCCTGCTATCTTGAGAAGTTGCATGGCTATAATAACAAAATTACCATAATTTTTGTTAAGGATTGCTCAAATGGTAAAATGAAGTTGTTTGGAAAGGAAGTCATAATTAATGAAGATATCATTGCTGAGATCACGAGATTGTCCACGAGGGGAATGAAGTTCTTCAAGGATAGTGGTGTAGAGCACCCTAGGGTTAGCTCAAAACCCTAGCCCCAACATTTTGATAACAATTTTGATACAAGTCTTTCAACGAGCAAGTCATGTTTTGCCTAGTCGCTCAGTCGCGGAGCCAGTAGAGAGAAGAAAAGGAATGCATCGCACACTCGCGAGCTAGTTATGAGTTAAGTCTATTAGTGCGCGAGTGCGCGACGAGGAACTAGTCGCTCAGTCGTAGACGGCTAGCAGGAAAAATAGTGCATGACAATGCGACGAGGAGCTCATCGCAAGCTCGTGAGTCAATTTGCAGTCAGAGAAAACACAGTGCGACAACGCGACGGTGAAATCAATCGCTCAGTCGCGAAGACAAACAGTTCAGTCCTGGTGTGCGAGTGAGCGACACCTTGTGCATCGCAAGGTCGCAGATGACTTGACGGTTAAGTGAAAAGCATGATGAGTACGCGACGAGCATTGTATCGCTCAGTCGCAAGGCAAAGGTCAGCTCGGGGAAACACCTAGCGAGTACGCGACATGAGCTCATCGCTCGGTCGCAGAAGGAAAGTCAGCTTGTCTCCAGACAGTGCGATAGTGTGACTACTGTGCAGCGCAAGGTCGCGAAGGAAGTAGCAGCTCAGATGAACGTGCAGTGAGTGCACGACTAACAGGCATCGCACACTCGCAGAGCAAGGAGCAGTTAATGAAAATGCATTGCGGGTATGCGACTTGAGCTCATCGCTCAGTCACAATGTAAAACACAGCTCAGGTAAATGCATTGCGGGTGCGCGATAAAGGTCATCGCTCAGTCGCAGAGGAAAAGACAGATCGGGTAAAGACATTGCGAGAGCGCGACGAGCAGGTAATCGCTCAGTCGCAGAACAAGACTTGAAAGGTGATTTTCATTCGCGACTATTCGATGGAAAATAGAACAGTCAAATGGTCAAACATGCTGACGTGTCGATAGGAGAGGACATTGAAAAGTCTTAACCGCCAAATAGAAAAGAGAATGACACGAAGGAAAAGAGCCATGTACAGAGTGTC
>MU224301.1:861151-871274 GCA_018584345.1 Thuja plicata
ATTCCCCCCCCCCCCCCCTCTCAGTTATCCCTGAAGTATTCTAACATAGACCTCTTCCCATTTTCACCAAACTTGGAGCTTGATATTATTCATATCATTCTTTTTATCTGTGCATTTCTTAACTTGAGATGAACTATCAACTATGGCTTCTACAAAAATTCCCATTCCATTTGAAGATTATTTCATTTATTATCATACCTTGTCGCCCTCATATATAATTCACAAGCACCACATAATCAGGCCCACATGATGAAAAATACGACCATTGTAACCATAGCCATGTCCATATTGATTTGGATTTCTTGTCCTCATTGCATAACCTTTTCATTTTCATTCCATTTTGGAGATGACATCTCTTTGAGGCATTTATCTTAAGACAATTTATTGTCACCATTCATATTCCACTATTTGCAGGCATGTCTAACTATAATTTTTGACAAAATATCTGCACCAATACATTTCAATGGATGTTTATACCATGTTCTAAAGCCTCAAGCTTGTGAATGCTTTCTTTTAGGCCGTGTATGAGGGGGGAGTGCAACATGATTTGTGACCATTGCATTTGATTTAATGTTTTTGAAGCTTTTTCAATCAATCCATATTCACGAGTATTGCAATCATGGCATTCACAACATCATTTCAGAGCACTTTATCAAACCATTATATCAGGTCTACCTTGATCTGGTTAAAGAAGAACATTGACAAATAGTTAACAAGAATTGTTTGTATATCCACATTTCATATGACTTCCAACTCCATTTGTTTGAACTCTTTCAACCAAACAATAAGTGCACAACCATGCTACAACTATCATCACAATAAAACATTCTGTCAACCAATTGTCTTTCAACTTAGAAGGATGTCCCAACACTATCTCTAAAACCTCACATATGACACAAACATGGAAGACGTGGCTAAGGATGTGGAATCTATCTATACAATAGCCAATTGCATATATATACCATCCTTTTGAGCTTTATCTGATCTACATAGACCAAAAATACATAGTAGCACATCCACCACTAGTTTCCTTAGTGTACACATTCTTTAAAATGGCTTATGTTGTGTTCTTATTGTTTCCTTAGTGTACACTTGACTTTTGCATTTGGTAAAAGAAATTTAAACACTATTATACATGCCTTTTCAACAAATACATTGCTTTTATGGGTTTTGTGAAGAAGGTCACAACCCTCAAATGTTTTTGCATTCTGTGTGTATATTGAATCAATCATTCACAATAAGATCCTTTGTGACAAATGCTTCAATATATGTCCATATTTAATTTCAATGTCGCTATTACTCATGTGTGTTAATTGTACTTTCTTGGAAGTAGTTGACAGGTAGTTACAAAGCTCGAGTTTGGGTTTGGGTTTGATCTTGAAATATTTCCAAGGTTAGGATCAGAAAAAATTCTGGAAAGAAGTTAAGATCTTAATTCTTAACTTATTAAAAGTTAAGGTTTTGACTATAAGTTGGGACGTTGACCAAGAAATGGAGAAAAGTTGGGATCCCAACCCTTAACTTTTTAAAAGTTAAGGTTTAAAATTTTAAATAATTGAAAACTAGCACTCCAACTTTGAAATGACATAATTTTGGACTCGTAGCTCTGATTTTTGAAATTTGAAATGCATGACAAAGCTGGTGGACAACTGAAGGTTTTGGAATTATAAATACATCCAACAAATGAATAACCTTTTTAAAGCTTTAAGTTTGGCATTTTTTGGCTTATTTTCAACTCAAAATGATGAAACTTTGAAAATATGATTGGCCAAGACCGTGGGAAAATATGAGTGAGCACATAAATAACGAGATTCTACATGTGACATTAGTTACTCATGAAACCATTGCAACAATTAACATTTTTGAAGAGCACCCAAGGGGAGTCCCTTATTGCACATTAAAAATTCTTTCTAAGTGCAGGATGAAGAGATTGCACATCTGAAGAAGAATTGGGTTCTCTAAGGGTAGAGGTGTACTCGGTGTACTCTTATCATTGCCTTTCTCTAAGGGTGGAGGTGTACTCTTGTATTTTACTTTTGCATATTTTAATCTTTTCCAGTGACTTTTGTTTTCCTCTTTGGCTCTCTTCTTGCATGGCATGAAGTTAGCATCTTTGTCACTTGTGTCAATCCCATCCTCACAACCAATACCATCTTGTTGCTCCCAATTTAAAGTGCATTGGTAAAATAATGAACCACCTCTGCTGGATCGTTATGTGGTGGGGATGACATGGAAAGGGAGAATTCTTCACCATCAAAGTTTGTAATAACTCCAATATTAGTGGTTGCCTCATTCAACCAATCAGGTACGGTAGCTCTAGTTGGAAACTCAAGCCTTCTGCAATGTTGATGAGTTGGACAGTAGGATTATTCTTATCTTGTGTTGCACAACCACTAACAATAGCTTTTGGTGCCACAACATCTTAATCTAGTTGTGTATCCATGAAGTGTACCCCGCAGGTGACTCTAATTGTCTTCCTTCCACTTGATCTTCTCTTTCGTCCATGTACTATGGTAATAATGAGTTAACATGTACATAATATGAATACATGTATTCTGAAACCATGAGTGTGGTTTTACTTGTTTAAATTGAAGAGTGCCTAGTAAATTATTGATATATTATGTGTGTATGTGTATGTATATGTGTATGTATTTATATATATATACATATGTGCATATGTATGTATGTATGTATGTATCCTTGTTTATGTATGTGTGTGTCTATATGTATGTATGTCACATAGGCACACATGAAACCATGTGCGAGAATAATTTGTGGGAACTAGTCCAAAAATTGGCACTTTATTGTATACCCATTACATTTCATGAATAAAAAACCAAGATTTTCAATTATAATATTACTCATTAAATTTCATTATTTATTGATGTAATTATGATGGGATTCAAGAAATGGTAATAATGTTGTTTCTAAAATTGGACTGCTATCATAATTATTAACATTTGATTGAATATATACATGAAACTCAAACCCTCAATGACATACATATAAATAATAATAATAAAAATCAAATAATAATGCAAACACATTACAATTCATATTATAATTAAATGACTCAAACCCTCGATGAGATACAAAGGGTGATGAAAAAATATATCAAACTACGAATGAGTTGAAGCAATTGTTACAATAAAATGGAAAGGTTAAATTCAAGTGGAGGTGCTACCTGAAAATGTTGCATGTTGTTCCTCACATGTAACTTTATATGAATATGTATTTATATATGTGCATATGTATTGAAGGAGATAAACATGTAACTGTGATGAGATTAAAGAAATGGTAATAATGTTATTTTCAAAATTGGACTGATATGATTATTATTAGCATCTAACTAAAACCACTACAATTTGTATGCATATAACTAATGCATAGACTGAATATAAACATATGAACATTAGTTTGATTTATGAAAACATGAATTAAATAGTATGTAATGTTGCATTGAAGAAATGACAATATCATTGTTTCTAGATTTGGACAGCTAAGATTTTCAACACCTTACTGAAAGCAATATAATTTGTATGCCTCTAAATAATGCATACATTTGATAGAAATATATGATGAGTACTTTGATTTACGAAAATAACAAACCCTTTTTTGGCATAATTACAAAACATAAAAAGACTTATAATAAATTGAATAGAATGTGGGTCTGATTTAATTTACTTTAGCATTAGGAAGGGGCTTTCATTAAATAATTCAACATCTTTCAAAATTTATTTAACATTCCATTAAAATCATTTGAAACCCCATTAATAAACACCTTAGTACCTATCTCCATGTGGAGAATGAGACATTGCCAACATTTCATAATAAAAGTAGTTTGATTTATGAAAACATGAATTAAATAGTGTATTGTCCTAAAATGTTAGCACCCATGATTGGATGTTTTATTAGGACCTATTGTAACCACCCTAATTTGGTCCTCTTTGACCATAGACCCTATTTTCCCTGAGTGTGATCATACCCCTAATTATGTCAAGATAATTCTTCAATTTATTGGCATAATTCATTAAATCAAATTTAATCTCCTACGTGGTTTTAATCACTAAGTCAAATTAATTGCCTTAGCAAATTAAATCAAATAAATCAAAATAATTGAATTAAATAAAAAACAATTTAATTCAATTAAAACAATTCAAAATATGGCTAAAGTAATTAATAAAAGGGAATTAAATAAATCCCCAAATTACATTCCTATTTACAAAAGGGAAAGTCAATTCCCTAACCAATGGGAGTGAAATCACTTGGGTCACCTCACATGGATCACCAAAGATTCAATCTCCACCTATCTTCCACTTTCAATCTCAACCTCTCATTCATCTAATTCTTCTATAAATAGAATGATTTTTTAGCTCAATGGGCCCCTAATTTTAGAAGTAAACTTAATGTTGCTTGCATTCTTAGAAATCTTTATGCATTTTAGAGTAAATCTTGATTTCATTCTTATAATCTTCACATTGAAAGCTAAAATGAACCATTTCTTGAGCATATAGGCTTGTTTTCTTTTAATCTTTCATTCTAAGTTGTATATTCACTGATTAATGCATAATCTGAGGGCAATTATAGCATTCTTCACACTCCTCTTAGATAGGAAGCAATAAGTCAGTTTTAGTGTTTGATTCTTTGGCTTATTCTATGTTTTGCACTAATGTAATGATTTATTGAAGTGTTGTATTGCAGCTTACAAGAACCACAAAATACAAACACATTTCTGGTGCCCGTCGTGGGGCAGAATCTCAGATTTTACCTCATCTTTCTCTTAATTTTGAGCTAATTTAATCTCTCTGCTTGCAGGTATAGAGTCATATTTTGTTACAAAGGCTCACTTTAGGGAAAATTGAATCACATCTCATAAAGCACATCGCATCTGGGATATCAGGACTGGCATCTGGTAATATTTCATCTCTTATGGTAAAGCATCACATCTGCTTAATTATGGGTCATTTTTCAGGAAATACAGTCGCAATTAGGGAAAATAGGATCGCATCTGGTGTTTAAGGTTGAAAATTGAAAAGTCTAACCATTAACCCTTGGATGTTTTATGCCTCTGTTGTTCAAACAACCTAATACTTGTTTGCGAATTTTTTTATGTACCCTTTTTTCTCAAAAAGGGTGGAAAATGAATTGTTAACTTGTGCTTTGCAAATTTTTCATAGATTAACTTGTCCTTAGTTCTTCAAAGTTTCAATCTAAAACACAAATTCTCATCATTTAATAAATCAATTAGAGGAGTATGCTCTTTTCCTTCAAGGAAAATCAGAAACTCAAAAGTTGATTTAGGACTTGAGAGGAATTTGGAGTAAATGAACAAGGCAAACTTCATTGTTTAATTCATTTTGGACAAGTAATTGAATAAAGCAAATCACTAAATATTGTGGGATTAATTGAACAAGTTTCAGTGTTTAAATTTCCCTTTGGACAAAGTAATTGAACAACACAAGTCACCTAAATTTTGTGGGAAAAAGAACATCATCTAATTTGGGATATTGTAATTGAACAAGCAAAGCAAATAAATATTGTGGAAAAAGAACAAACAAACTTTTCTTTCAAGTACTTGTGTTTTCATAACTTAGGAATATATAAATCAAACTTAAGCTTGTTCTTGATCTCACTTGAGGATTTGCTCTTCCTTCCAAGCAGGGGAATTTTAAACTTGACATGGGGGATTGAGTTAATGAGTGAGGTCGTTTGAGGGAAAGAACATTGATTAAAGTGTTTGTAGGAGAAAATGGTATGGAATATGAGAGTATTCTCTTCTTCTTTCAAAGAATCAAAAATCTTGAAATCCTAAGCTCGCCAATCCTTTGTATACTTTTTAAACATTAGAGGATCTGCCGGTTGAGGAAACAATCTCTCAGGAACAAGCCAAGTGAGGACAGGTTTATGCCAACCCTTCCAACTCATTGCTTCCTTGTAGGCTAAAATCTCGAAAGACGAAATTGGTTTTGTTCTTGGAATTTTGACATCATTCCTTGAATATGCTTGGTTTTTTGTAGAGTGGAGCCGCTTGAATCTTGCTTGAGAGACTACACACATTTGAGTACTCATAGGGATATACGCCTCAATTTTTCCTTGTGCAATTCTATGGGAGACGGTTTTGAATGAATTGCCCCATCATAAACAACAATTTGCAGTCTAAACTACCCAATTCATCCCAAAAAGGTGATAATCTTTGTGCAAGGCAAAAAGTAAATGCCCCAAGATACTCATCATTTTGTGCCCTCACTTGCATTTGGAGTCGGCTAATATGGTATCATAACAAGAGCCATTGCGTGCTTGGTGATATCCATATTCTAATTATCATTTGAGTGTGTACCTGAGTCTACGAGCAAATATTTTCATCCTATGCTTAGACACTAGGGATTAAGGATGTGTTTGTTCACCTCTAACAATGCAAAAATGCTTGATGTGTTTGAAAGCTCATTAAAAAGATAAACCATTCAAACAAGCAACAAAATTTAATCCTCTAGTTAGATACTGTATTTTTCACTCACTGGAAGTCTCAAAAACAACCTACTGTCAGACAAATTTGCACAAACTTCAGGAAAAATTAGACAAAAACTTGACAGAACATTAGAGAGTCACCTTTAGTCTATCCTGGCTCGCATCTAGTTGTGCAAAGTCTCATTTAGTGTACTATCTCACATATGGTCATTATTGTATCACTGTTAGGAAGAAAGGTCACATCCAGGATATCTAGGCTCGCATATGGTTTATCATAATCTTGCATCTGGTCTTTTCTAGCTTGCCTGCAGAGTGTCGCATCCAAAATAGTGAGCAGTTGCACACTTGTCTCTCAGAGAAAATTAGTTTATTTGGGTACCCTTTTGGCTCCTTAGTCTGACCTTGTTTCTTTTTCTGGTCTCTTTGTTGTTGCTTCAAAAACTTTTTCAAGTCTACCTTGCATGTCATTTTGGGCTCTTACAATTTGTCTCAAAATGTGTGGTCTATTCACTCTCAAAAACAACTTGATTCTCAGCTCATTATCAGGGCATTCTAACCCTTTGACATTGGAGTCATTTACTTCCATCAAACAACAAACAATCCTTACAATATGGACACACTTACTTGGACGATTTGAGACTTCATCTTGACATTATTGGGAAACTTTGGACATAGTTGAGATACAACTTCATGGTTAACACAAGAAATAACAAGTATCTTACTGACAAATCAGAAGTACCTCCTAGATTGCTACATTTCCAAAAAGGAGAAACATCTCGCAATCCTCTATTTGACACAGAATCACAGACACCCACAATGGAAGCTCCTATGAATGAATGGGCTACAACCTTTGATGAATAAAACAATGACAAGAACCAAAGACAAGAAGATAATAGTAGTGAGGAATAAATTCACATCACTCACCCTTTGTTTGACTTATAAAGTGATGGAGATATACCCAAAAAAGAGTACAATAGACTCAAACAAAGTAGGAAATTCCAAAGAACATTGGAAAAGATAATTGGTGAAGACAAAGAGAAATACTTTCTACATCTAGCATCCATTGGAGTAAAATTACCTAAATATTATGATGTTGAAAGACTAAAGGAAAAAGAGATACCAACCCCTATCTCCATTCTCACCAAATAGTTAACCTTGATGCAAGATGAACTTGCAACACTCAAACAAGAGAAGGTTAAACCAAAAACAAAATACTCTTTGGACTCCATTTGTCCATTTCCATTTGACAAGAGTATTAACATGATTTCATTTCCTCCCAACATGGAAAGGCCTAAATACGACAAGTATAAGGGAGAGACTGATCCACATGACCATGTGAGAGAGTTTTGTGCTCTAATAATAGAATACATGCATGAACCAACATACCTAATGAGGTTATTTCCGGGAAGTCTAGGCAAAAATGCTATGGAGTGGTCTCCAAACTCACACCTAAGGTGAAATCTTTTGAGGAGTTGATACAATGTTTTGTCCAACATTACTCCTACAATATACATCACGATGTAACTGTTCAGGTTTAGAATTGTCACCCTAACTCAGGCATTAGGGCTATATGATAGTTCCATCCTAACCATGGAAACCTCTCCCAGCTATGGGTAGGCTATGAATGAAGAGGAATCTCCAGATTCTAGGCTGGCTCCTATAAAATATGGTATATCACTTCCTAATTTGAAACTTGATAGGGAAAGGGAAAAAAGAAAACTTTAAAACTGGAAATAGATAGGGGTGATACACCAAGGATAATCAGACTCTTTTATGAAATTTCAAACTGACTTATACTTATCAAATTCTGATGGATCTTTAGTTATCATTCACTGATCAATACATAGGCTAATTGAAAACAAATAACTAGGGTTTTCACCACAAGGAATATTCCTCTCATTAACAACATGCACTTTCCACAAAAGGCTTATATTTCTGCCATATAAAATAGGAATTGCTATAATTCACTAGTATATACTTGCAAAAGCATTACTCTTATGTGTAGAAAATTGAAAACATGAACTTTGAACAATGATCACAACAAGAAATAAGAGCATGTAAGTCAATCGTATTCTCCTCCAAAAGTCTGTGTGCAAACTACATTCATGAATTCCAGAATCATGTCGAGGAATGCTAAAATTCACTTGTATAACCATGGAATCATACATATGTAGCTACAAAGAAATACAAAGAAAAATGAGTTTTAGTAATAGGAACTCAAAAATTCACTAAACACTAATCCTCTCCTCCAATTGACTCTCCTCAACAATGAAAAACAAACTCCCTAAATAGCCAACATGGCTGATTTAAAAAACTTTCCCTCCAAAACATAAGGTTTTTTAAAAAAACATCCTAAAACACTTAAGTTTAGTAACTCCACTCTTCAATGATCATAATCACCTTTTGATCAAACACATCAAATTTGAATGTGAGGAAAAAAGTTTTTAAAACCCAATTTTCCATTTTGCAAGGTTTATTTTTAACTATCGGCATTTGACTTGACCATAGTTATGAACACCATTGCCGATCCTTAGGAGGTAATTGTAGTTTAGTTGATGTGCTGTGTCGACATGACTGTTTTCATTGAAGAGGTGATCTGCATTTATCAAGGCACTTAAAGTACCAATGTGGCAATTCTGGAGAGATACCGATGTTCTAACACTGACAATGTATTTACTTCTATTGACAACGGAACCCAACAGATAGTAAAATACACTGCATTTTATCTGTCGGCCTCATTTGCATCTTAGGTTTTTATGCTTTCATTATGTTTCTTACATGTAGAAAAAATGCAATCTGTTGTGAAGTCCGCCATGCTTGCAAAGAAAAACTTGGAGTTTGTTGAATGAATGCACGAAAACTCAGTCAATATAACCGAAGCTTCACTCTACATTGAAGGCCGCGGCTTTCAAACTTGCTCGAACCCGAGCCCTAATTGTAAGTTTTCATCTGTCATTTGCTTTGATACTAGGATTTTTTAGATATAGTGCCATAAGATATGGTGCTGAACAATGAACTTGCAGTTTGCTTTAACTTATCCCCATCACGGGTTTTGTTGAATCTGCAGTTTATCTGAAACTTCAGGGAGTTCTTGTCTGTTTGTCGACTTCACCACTTCATTTGTAAATGACACCATGACCACCTTTGAATGGTTTGGAGCTATGGCAGAGGTTTCAAACCCATGAACTCTTTGACCTAGAACTGGGGATAGCCTCTCCCACAGCTTCAGACTCATTCCCAGCTGTCTGTGTAACTTGGAGACACCACTACTCTTTGACCATGAACTGGGGATATCCTCTGCCACAGCTTCAGACTTATCCCCAGCTCGCTGTGTAACTTGGAGACACCACTACTGTATTTGTTAACTGGTCTTTCTGCTTGATAACAACTATCATGCGGGTTTTCATCAGCATTAAACATGTAGGCTTATGACTGAAAGATGCAGTGGGTTTGCAAAATTTTGAGCTCTATGACATCTTTTAGTCATAAGCTTTACACCTTTCATGTTAGTTGTTGCAGTTACGCTTTGAGTTTATGAGGGAGAACACCATGCATCTGCAGATAAGTTGATTTCTCTGTTATTTTGTCTGTTCATTTAATGAACTTCTCTGCATGTTCGAAAAGTTACTATTTTGTAACCCTCTGTTTTGTCTTTGTC
>MU224301.1:894386-911526 GCA_018584345.1 Thuja plicata
TTTAATCCACCAATCAATACACCTCAGATTATTAAGTCCCTACAAGATGTATGCCTTTGAAATACTTGAAATAAATAACTATCTGTCGGTTTACCTTGTCTGTCCTTATTCTCCTTGATTACCGATAGGTAGTAAAACTTATTTACCGGTGCTCAGTAAATATGCAGAGTATACCAATCAATCCAGAAATGCATATGTGAAATGTAAAACAATAAAGTAATAAACCATACACATATAACACATGGATTTTAATGTGGAAACCATGTTAAGGGAAAAACCACTGGGACCGCTACCCCAAATTTTCACTCTTCTAAAGTGAACCCTGTTAGGATCCAACTCTGTTAAAGGTTACAAACACACTATTAAGTGTGACCTTGTTAGAGGATTTTTATACATAGATTATCACTAAGTATCTGGCATCTACGCTACCATCCTTGAATCAGCCTCTAGACTTTCAATAGGCTTTATGCTAATCTTACTACCATCCTTGAATCAACCTCCTTCTTAGACTGTCAATAGGCTTTAGGTAAGACCGATGCTACTATCATGAATCAACCTTTTTGGTAATCTGTTAGGATATACCTCAATTGTAGAAGACGGTTAAAACCTGCTCTATTAAGAGACTTAATACTTCAATGGTTAAACTAAAACACAATGACCTATTTCTAATGCAACTTTGAATTGTAGATATTCAGATCTATTTACTTACAATACCTCTCTGATCAATGTATCAATTTAGTTCCTTTGTACTTCACACTTTCTTCTCTGTGATGTTGTGCTTCACTGTTCGTCAGTGTCTGCAAAATTCTTTAGCTCTCCCTTAGCTTGATTGATCAGGACTGTGTGAAGCTTAACCTTCGCCAGTTTCTCTTTAGCATCTTCTTTCAATCCACTCCCTCGTGTATCTAATTTCATATGGAAATGAATTATGCTTGTCTCTTATATAGACATGATATTCCTTAATTCTTGATTCTTGATTCTTGGCGTGAAAAAAAATCCAGCCAAATTGATTTACGGCTTTAACTCCTTATTTATCTCGTAGTTATCTTCTTACCAGCTGTATAAATCAATTGCTTAACTATAGTTGAATAAAACAAATAAAACAACCAGTTAAGTCTATCCTTATGCTCTGTCAGCTAGATATTTTTTCATTTTCTGATCTCTCTATTTTGTCGGTCAATTCTGCAGTTCGTCGCCGATGACAACTGCCAGTTCCGTCGGTGCAACTTGACTTAGCTTTGGAATCTCCATCTGTTGGGCATCATTCAATCTTTCTCGTTGGGAAACACTATTTTTAGCTTTTTGGGCATCATGTTATTCTTCTTCGTTAGACAACACTGTCTTCTGCTCGTCGGGCATCACTGTGACTTTATCTCTGTCTTTACCGATGGTGTGCACTCCATCGGTGTTGTCTGTCACTTAGTGAATACATGAATTTTATGCATTTCTGAAAGCATAACCTCTATTCCATTGATTCTCTGAAGTCTTTAGCATTATGTATATGACCATACCGATGATATCAAGTTGACATCAATGACAATACAAACCATTAACTGATTTAATGTCTTGCATCATCTTCAACTTAAGATTATCAAACATTCAATTAGTTACATGTCATCAGATTACATGGATGATACCTTAGCAAAGTCAAAAATAAGGACTACTCATATTGAAGACTTGCGAGAGATATTATATCACATGAAGCAATTTCAACTTAGGCTTAATCCAAAGAAATGTGCCTTTGGAGTTCAATCAGGAAAGTTTCTAGGGTTTATTGTATTAGCAAAAGGAATTAAGGTGGACCTTGAAAAAGTTAAAGTTGTATTAGAAATTACTCCTCCATGCAACATCCATCAAATGAGGACATTACAAGGAAGGCTCCAGTCAATCAGGAGATTTATGTCACAACTTGCAGACATAGCACAACCTTTTACTAAATTGTTACATAAGGGTGTCACCTTCAAATGGGATGAACATTGTGACAATAACTTCAAAGAATTAAAAGAGCACCTGGCTACTCCTCCTATTCTCATGGCACCCATTCATGGAAAGCCATTACTCCTATACATTTCAGCTACAGCTACATCACTAGGAGTATTACTAGTGCAAGAAGATGAAACTAAAAATGAAAGATAAATCTACTATATCAGCAGAACACTAGTATCTTATGAACTCAATTACAACATAATTGAAAAAATTGCTTAGTAGTTGTCTTCACATCACAAAAATTGAGACATTATATGCTATCACATATAGTAAAGCTCATTGCAAAGATAGATCCTTTGAAATACCTCTTGAGCAAGACATCATTAACAGGAAGACTAGCAAAGTGGGTCCTGATTCTGAGCAAATTTGACATTGAGTACATGGATAGAAGGGATATTAGAGAAAAAGTCCTCATAGATCAATTATTTGACTCACCTTTGCAAGATGACGCACCTTTGATAATTTAATTTATTGATGAAAGAATAATGCATCTAACTGAGCATCCATGGAAGATGTACTTTGATGGTTCTTTCACGCAACAAGGTTCTGGAGTAGGAGTTCTCTTCATTACTCCCCAAGGCTAAAAGATTCCCAAGGCATACAAATTAATGTTTCCATGCACCAATAACATTTTTGAATATGAAGCATTAGTGAATGGTCTTAAAGTTTCTATTGAAAGGAAGATCATAGAGTTACATGTGTATGGTGACTCTCAGCTTATTATTAATCAAGTAAGTGGAGACTATCAGACCAAAGATGAAAATTTAATGCCTTATAAACAACTGGTTGATGACCTGAAGAAGTACTTTATCTTTGTCACATTCCAGCAAATACCAAGAATAGAGAATAAAGTTTCAAATGCTATGGCTACACTGGCAATCATGTTACAACTAGAAGAACATCAGTTCCGCTATGACTTCTTGGTGGAAGAACTATCCTACCCATCTTTTGATACCCCTGAGTACCAAATAATTTGTGCTTTGAATGCCCAAGACCAATCCTGATACGCCAAACTCATTTCCTATCTAACTGACCAAACTTTACCCGATGGTTTATCAAGGAATGAAAAATGAGCCTTAATTAGGATAGCATCATGTTATGTCCTCATTACTAACAACTTATATAGATGAGGTCTCAACGGTACACTTCTTAGATGTTTAGAATAAGAAGAGTCAGATTGTGCATTGAAATAAGTCCATGAAGGTGTATGTGGATCACACTCAAATGGACTTTCAGTAACTGAGAAACTGCTAAGAGTAGGCTATTATTGGCCCACGATGGAAAAAGATGCTATTCTATTTTCAAAGACATGTCAAAAATTCCAAACACGTGGAAATCTCATCCATGCTCCTGCTAGAGAAATCATACCATTCATAACACATTGGCCATTTCAACAATGGGCCTTTGATTTGGTTGGACAAATATATCCTAATTCTTCAAGTGGACACAAATACATCATTACAACCACTGAGTATTTCACTAAGTGGGTCGAAGTTGTACCACTGATCAAAGCCACTGGCAAATAGGTGGCTATGTTTATCTTGAACTACATTATTTAAAAACTAAGACATCAAAGACCTTTGCACACAGTTTCACATTACTCAGCATTGTTCCTCAATCTATTATCCTCAAGGTAATGGATAGGTTGAGGCATCTAACAAGAACATTCTCAAAATCCTACACAGAACTGTGAGTAATTTTGGCAGAGACTGACATTTACAATTAAATTTGACACTTTGGGCCTATAGAAGAAGCATTAGAACACCAACTGGAGCCATGCCATTTTCCCTAGTCTATGGCGCTGAGGTAGTATTACCTATTGAGGTTGAAATCCCATCTTTGCAGGTATCTTTACAAGGTCTTGTTACTGATGAACAATACCGTATTGATAGGGTAAATTATTTAGACTTACTTGATGAGTGCAGGCAACAAGCGTTCGATCATCTGAAAGTGTAACAAAAATGCATATCAAAAGGGTAAAAATGTCAAACCATGACACTTTCAAGTGGGGGATCTCATTTTGAAAGAAAATCCTAAGAACTAGCCTAACAAAGAATAGAAAGGAAAGTTTGAACCAAACTGGCTGGGACGTTATGTCATTACTGCAACTTTTGGGACTGGAGCTTATTAAATAGCTACACCTGAGGGAGATGTTCTTCCTAATCCCATTAATACTCTACATTTGAAGTGGTTCTACACTTGATGTCAGGCTAGTAGAACCTACGCAGTGAAAATATCATAAAATACCCAAAAAACTAGAAAAATGATCCTGAAGAAATCCAAAAACAGTGGAAAAAGTCCTGAAAAAGGGTATCCTTGGTGAAAAACTAGCAAACAAGCGCCTTGATACTACAAAAAATTTGAAAAAGAAAAAATAGCAAAAAAAATTTGAAAAAGAAAAAAGTGCCTTGATGAAAACCTGGCAAATAGGCGTCTTGGTAGAAAAAATAAAAATCTTTTTCGAGTGGTGAAAACCTGGAAAACATGCATCACTCAAACTCTGTGCTCTATCTATCAATGCATTGATGACACTAAACCTTCATATTTTCACCTATGCTATTTGGTGACTCTGATTCCTTACAAATGTCCTATCCCTGCTTGGGATTTGTCTACATTTACGTCTTAAGAATAGTCATTCTATACTAGGGGCATCTTTGCTAGCATGGTCAGTTTGCGTATGCTAGGTTTTCCTAAGTGTCTTGTCTAGGATGGTTTGCCTCTCAAAATAGTATTTATCAATACTTGCACTTAAACATCACTATCACAAACAAAGGCATTTCTTCAACACCACCTACCTATAATAGACATCAAACTACTATTTCTCAACACTTTAATCCCAAACTTAAACAAACTAGTGTTTTTCAACACTTTAATAAAAAATGAACTAGTGTTTCTCAACAATTTAATCAACCAGTGTTTCTAAACACTACATTGGATTGCAATTGCTGACAATGTTAACCTCATATCTACTCAGACATGAAAATATATTGCTTAAATTCTAAATTATGATTGATGAATCTCTATTACGCTTCACAAATGAATCGACAAGATTTCTCAATACTACTTAAACACATTGTTTGATCTTGGCTTGATTATCATTCTTTTATGTTCCCATGATGTTTCATACTAGGGGCATCTAAGCGGTTGTATAGTCAAAAAATGGAAGCACTTCCATGGTAGACTGGTTTAGCCTTCTGAGTAAGTGGTTTGGGGTCATATCAGGCACCTTGAAAGGGTTTCTGATCTAGACCTGCCTTTCCCCCTGTTCTGCCCCACTTTCCACTTCTTTCCAACCTGATTTTTGCATCCTAGACTGTAGATCTGAGATCTTTGACCTCAGGGTCAGGGTCAACCTTTTGGGTCTATGTCTACCTCGACCCTGACCTAGGTCAAGGTTGACCTCAACCTTGACCTAGGGTTCAAAATTTGGGGTCTTCCAGTTTCTGGATGTCGGTCTTTGCAAAAGTTGTTTCCCACTTCCGGGTCGGCTGTTTCGAGCTCCGAAGTGTCGATTCTTAAATTATATTTAACATAGGTCCTCTCCTAGGGGTAAAGGCTTTAATGGGAATTTAATTCTCCTATGTCGGCCTCCTTAGAAGATTGTGCCCTAGTTTCATATAAAAGGGAGCTTTCTCCTCTCATTTTCTCTAAGTCTTCTAAGCATCATTAAGCAATTGAAGAGAATTATCAAGTGAAGTCCAAGTAAGCTAAGGAGAAATATTTCAAGCAAGAATTCACCCATTCTCAAGCATTCAAGCATCCATTTTCATGAAGGAGATCCATTGGAGGCCATTGAAGGATTCAAGCTACATAGTGCCCTTTTGGTGATCTCTCCATCCACCTTCCTCCAAGCCTCATCCAAATCAAGAACTCATTCAAGACTTGGTGTTGGAGATCTACAAGAAATTGATTGAAGACATCCTACATCCTACATTCTAGATCCATTGGTGCATACATAATTTTGGATTGAAGGATTCGAATCCTCCACAAGGACTTTTACAAGCAAGGTGAATTTATGCATTTACTTTGTCTATTTCTGCAATTTCAATTACATATATTTAAGGTTAATTCTGAAACCGGGGTTTGACCAAGGCAAACCCCTCCCCCCCCAACAAACAAACCTCTTTTTCTTATAGGTACAGGTTTGGGACTATGAATTTGAACCTAGATCTGGATACCCTTTTCGGAAAACTTTCAGGATTCGCGGACAGATTTTATGTCAGACCTATGCAGGTCAGGGTCGACATTATAGGGTTAGGGTTGACATTTGTGGGTCAAGGTCGACCTTTTTCATAAGACGATATTAGAATGGAAAAAGATTTTTGGGTTTTTTTCATCTCTGCGTTTCCTTTCCGGATCATACTTCATTTTTTCTAGAAACAGTCTACAGACCTCAGAAAATAGCATTCTTTGATCTGTAATATTTCAAGGTTATTTTATTTCTCCTATCCATTTTAATTCAAATCCTTAATCATTCTAAATCTATCACACATTCCTTTCCATAAAAATGGGGAATTTAAGACTTTCTTCTTTGCTCTCATTTCCAAATGATTGATTTATTTGTGCATTGATCCTTTTTGGATTGATCAATTTGGATCTTTCCTTTGTGCATCTTGGGATAGAAGAGGAATATCTTATCTTTCCCCCACTTATTTCAAATATTACATTTCTTATGTTACACATTGTTACATTGTTACATTTTATATGTTACAGCAGTTATAAATTTTTGTTGATTGATTCTCAATTGGTGATTGTAATGTCTTCAGAGTAACTCCATGACGTGTACTGAAAGACAAAGAGTCACAAGGATAGGGGACATAACATTTTTGTGGTTTTCTGCGTATGGTGATTGTTCCAAATGATCCTATAAATTTCACCTAACTTGGATTTTTATGGTAAGGACTGCCAACATGAGTGGATAGACGCATATATCTCGATCCTTGTTATGTGTAAACTATGGTGAGGTTGAAACAATTTCCTTGTCTATTTTCTAAATCAGATTCTCACTAAGGTGTACACTACATGATGTACCCAAGGATATAAATTTTCAAGGTCATTACGGGTCACATATCTTACATTACACTTGAACACAAAGTGATTCTTAAAAGTAAAAGGAGATAACTAACTTGTCGTCTTGGCTTCTATGCCTAGATGACTAAGTTTATTTTTGACATTGCATCCAATACACATAGTATTCATAATTTCATGATACCAATAAGTATTAGTGGCAGTTGTACTATCAGGTGATGTCTGTTACAACAAATGCCCAATGATGATAAAATGCTACAATGTATACAAATTAGTGACAGTCCTAAGAGTGCATATAGATGCATTTAAAGATTGCGTGATTCATTTTACAAAGCATAAAAAGGACTTGAGCTTAAAATAAATTCTTGATTCATCCAAAATCCAAGTTAATTACATAAATCAAATATTACTAAAATTAATGTCATTGTATATCCATGACATACATTCTGCATTCATAACTGAGAAAGAGAAAATACAAAAATAAAGCATTCAAGCATTGCATTTAATTTTACATCCTAAGTGCATCCATACATTTATTTGCATAAAGAAAATCTCAAAAACATTCATTTGCATATTCACTTAATATCATTTGAAACACATTTATATCAATAATAACTCAAATGAGCATAAATGATGTCATCACTTGTCTAATCTAACTCATCAAGAGACCAAGATAAATATTATCACATGTGCATCACATCTAAACATCTATCAAAACAAGATAACCCATGAACATATCAAAATCAAGATCAACTATCTCAGATATATCAGATATGGATCATATTAGAAACATGGAAATGTCTACAAAAGAGTATCAGAGTATCCAGTGAATCAACTATACATGTATAAATGTCATCCTACAAATTAATGATCTCAGAAGGATCAAGATAAACAATATGATCTCAAAAATATAAAAAAATGCAGTATCAAGTCTAACTACCACCCTCTCCCTGATCTGGAGGAGGAGGAGGAGGTTGAATAAATGGAGTTGGTGGAGGCATGGCCCCCTCAGACCACTAAGCCATCTGTGAATACAGTGGTTCTTTTTGTCCCTCTAGAACCACATCATGATATAACCCTGAATAATAAGCTTCTCTCTGTCCCTAGTGTGTCACTGTGCAAGCCTGTACGTCTCTCTCCACTCTCAAACGCCCAAGTTGTACATCCCTATTAGCAAGAAAGGCCTATAAGGTCGTGATCCTCACTCTGAGATGCTCACAATCATGCTCACACTGAGACAATGCATCTCCATCTCTACTTGAAGAGCCTCTACCTGAATCTTGTCCTGATGGCATGTCTTGTGGCCTGACCTACTGAGCGTCCTCCTGACATTGCATCTATCTATGTTGATCTTTGGTCAAGAATGGACCTAGATCACTTTGGGGAGAAACAAATCTAAATCGAGTCCATCTCCCACTGTCGTCGGTGCTCTCTCCACCACCCACCACACCCCCACCCCTATCATCTACATCATCTTGATCGTCTGGACCTTGTCCCCTATTAGGAGGAGGGCACCTCCCACCATGTCTACCACCATCCTTGCCTCCATCTCTCCCCACAACTCCTCTCTCTCTCTATGCTCCCCCTCGACCTCAAACAGGATGGTCATCAGTGTGATCATAATCCAGTGGATCCTCAATATGGGGAATGGCCTCATCAGTTGTTGTGAACCATGGAAACAGATACTGTAACATCAGAGCATGGTACCCATCAGAACATCCTACATCTGCTACCTCAGTCTAAAGATCCCAAGGTATTGCTACCATATCTCTAATCATTCTCTATGTAATCTCATATATTAGCTAAGGACCCCACAATGGTGTCTCATCTCGGATGCATGCATATACAAATATATCTTGGCACATGCCTTGCATACAGCCATACTACCTCAATACACATGTGACTAAGAATCTCTCAATGATATATCTGGTCCTGCCAATCAATTACCTGCTCTAAAAAAAACAAGACATCTGGTGCCTATCTGATAATCACTCCTCACAATTAAGGTAGGGTCACCACGGTGCCAAAACCCCACCTTGACTAGATGGGGCTGTTGTATCCAACCTAAGTACATATACACATATGACTTCTCTACTAAATGCTACCTATCGATTATCGACCATGTAACTGGGATATGCTCCTAGGCCCAAATCTGAAGAACAAGAATGCCAACTGTCATACTTTGTGAGTACTGATACACAATCTTATGCAACTCTTTGTACATGTGATAAATTATACAACTTCCCCATGCAAATCTGCGTTTTGATACCATCATCTGCTCGAGCATATCTACCCAACCGATCATAAATCTGTGTTGTCCTTGGTTAGGCATAAGCATACTTCCAATCAATCTGGAAAATTATATAGGAAGCCTCTCATAGTGATCACACATATAATCCCATGTAAGGTACTGGCGAGTAATGGTGTCATCCTCAAAGAATCGTTGTGTCGTGGCAATTGCAGAAATAGAGGTTGAATCGACCTGCACCTCTCAACCCATAACAGAAACTCTCAGTATCCGCCACACATCTTCCAGTGTAACGGTCGTCTCTCCAGTAGGTAGATGGAAGGTGTTGTACTTTGAGTGCCACCTCATGGCCAAAGCAGTCAACAACCCCTGATATACCCTAATATTGGGTAAATCTCTCAAAGATAATAAACCTACACGAGCCACTAACTCAACCTCATCATCTGTCAATGATCTTGACAGTGAAAGGACACGGCCAGGGTACGGTATTCGAAAAGAGACAACCTCGAAAGGAATCTAATCACATAATGCATAAAAGTTCAAACTCAGTATTCTATCTAAAGGCAACTAAGAAGAAACAAACTCTGCTAAGTGATTTGATTGTCAGATAGAGAAAAATAGACAAACTTGCAGACAAATTGACTTAATTCCCATAAATAATCCTATTTCCACGGGGTGCGATCCCTGATTCCCGGGATGCGATGGGGCATCCGGGAAATGATCCTATTTTTATAGGATGTGAAATGAGATGCCACATGCGACCCTGTTTCAACAGGGTGTGACAACCTTGCAAAACCTAAATTTGACTACAACATGCGATAAAATACCAAAAATAGAGTGCGATCCTGAATTTACAGGATGTGATGCAGGATTTCTAGTGAAAACAAGATACAACACATAATTTACACAATGCGAGCCTAAGCACCGTAAATGACGCAAAACAAAAATGCATATATCTTGAGCAAAAATTCATAAAAATGAAAATTGAAAATTTGACAAGCTAGGTTCAAGAGCACTTACTGGTGCTAGGTATTCAGATGAATGCTGATGTTAATGACCAAGCTCAAAACAATGCTTCTCCATGGGGACCACCATCTTCTCTGCAGAGCTCTCTGAATTACCAAGGTTAAAAGTGAAAATGAGTGAGTAAAAAGTGAATTTGGACCTATATATTTGACTTTTTGAGCTATTTAGGAGCTCCAAAACTCCTCCCAGACAACTGAAAGTCTTTTTGTTCTCTTTCTGATCAACCAGGAATGAAATTGAACACATAGACGATGTTCTACGAAACACAGTAAATTTTTTCTAACAATTACTAAAAATGTAGAATTGCTCCATATGTTCATAAAATGATTTCCACGGTTTACACAATCAATTTTCTGGGTTCCATATCATCAAATTGCAAATTATTCATCAAAAATCTTGGTCAGACATCATTTTATCAGACTCAAAATTCACATTTTAATGTGATTAACTTGGTAAAATTGTGTTTTCTCTTCACACACCTTCATTTCTCCAGTTCTTCTAAATTGATTCTTTCTCGATTCAATCGATCAGCTCAAGTGATACATCATTCTACAGAGGGATTTATTATTTTCCTTTGATTTCATTCCTGGGGGGGCATGACCACACTAAAATCAATCAAATTATCGCTTGAAACAACATTAAAATGACTTCGTTATCAAACAAACTAAAGGCATGACAGTTCCTTGACTAAGTCAAGACTGTTGGATGGAAGGCTTCAGTTCTCACAAGATGGATATCCTATGTCTACTTTTTCTTAGATTCTTATTAAGCTTCTAGCAGCTTTGTATTGAACTTCATTCGATCAATTTTGGAGTCGGTATTATCAATTTTTGGATGACAACCAAGTTCAGAATTGATATCTTTAATATATTTGCTTATTGACCTTTGTTTGATCAAGTTCAAAGTCAATTCTATCAGTTTAGTTCAATCAAGTGTGAGACTGATCTCATCAAACATTTCATTCGATCAAGTGTGAAATTCTCAAACTTTCTGAAGTCAACATCAAAAACTTTCTTTGAAACAATGCACTGCTCACACATCTATTCAAAGAGGGGAAAATGTAACCACCCTAATTTGGTCTACTCAGACCATAGACCTTATTTTCCCTAAGTGTGATCATACCCCTAATTATGTCAAGACAATTCTTCAATTTATTGGCATAATCCATTAAATCAAATTTACTCTCCTAGGTGGTTTCAATCAGTAAATCAAATTAATTGCCTTAGCCAATTAAATCAAATAAATCAAAATAATTGAATTAAATGAAAAAAAATTCAATTCAATTAAAATAACTCAAAATATGGCTAAAGTAATTAATAAAAGGGAATTAAATAAATCCCCAAATTACATTCCCATTTACAAAAGGGAAAGTCAATTCCCTAACCAATGGGAGTGAAATCACTTGGATCACCTCACATGGATCACCAAAGATTCAATCTCCACCTCTCTTCCACTTTCAATCTAAACCTCATTCACCTAATTCTTCTATAAATAGAATGAATTTTAAGCTCAGTGGGCCCCTAATTTTAGAAGTAAACTTATGTTGCTTGCATTCTTAGAAATCTTTATGCATTTTAGAGTAAATCTTGATTGCGTTGTTATAATCTTCACATTGAAAGCTAAAATGAACCATTTCTTGAGCATATAGGCTTTTTTTCTTTAAATATTTCATTCTAAGTTGTATATGTCACTGATTAATGCATAATCTGAGGGCAATTATAGCATTCTTCACACTCCTCATAGATAGGAAGCAATAAGTTAGTTTTAGTGTTTGATTCTATGGCTTATTCTATGTTTTGCACTAATGTAATGACTTATTGAAGTGTTGTGTTGCAGCTTACAAGAACCAAAAAATACACACACACCTATTAGACCCATTTTGGTGATTTTGAGATTTGAATGTCTGTTATGCTTGATCTTGGTGAGTTGATTCCTCTTTTACTGCACCTTTTCACTCTCTATGACCTCCAATTCAAATTTTGACCCATTTCTCATGGGACAAGTTTCCAATGGAAACATGTACCTTGGTTTTGGGGCCCAAATTTTACACGGAGCCTGATGTCAAGGTTTTATTGGTAGATTTTATTCTATGGTCAACCAGGATCAATTTTGAATCCCAAAATGATAAAGTAAGTATAAAACCCCTTATCTCTCCTGATTTTGATAGACATGATCAATACCATACTCAAATATTTGCAATCAAGCTATCAATATTTTCAAGCAAAGAAGAGTAATTGGATTCAAGATTTGAAGGAAAGCACCCAAGATCAAGATCTCCAAGTCTCCAATTATTCAATATCATTCAAGCCACAATAAATCTTCCCCCTTTGATGTAAGTTTCTCTCCCATGATGGCCAAGTAGTACAATTATCAATCAACCAAGAAGATCCATCTTTCCATATTATTCTCTCTCCTTTGCAAGTGACTATCTGATGACATGTAATTGATTGAATGTTTGAAGATGTTAAGTTGGTCACCAAAATGTAGAAAGATAATGCAAAAAATTAAATCAGTTAATGGATTGTATTTTCATTTATGTCAACTTGATATAATCTAATCGGTTATATTCAAAGTGTCAAAGACTTCAAAGAATCAGAAAGAGAAAGATTATGCTTTCAATAATGCATAAAAGACAAGCATTCACTAAGTGACTTCAAACACCGATGGCAAGTGGAACCTAATGGACAAAGATAACCAAAATTTAAGTCACAGTGATGCCCAAGAAAATAAATCGACAAGAATTACCGAAGATCAAAATCACAAGCCTTACTGATGACCAGAATTACAGTGTTAACCGACGAGCATAAATTTGCAGTGAAGCCTGAAGGACAAACAACCCTGACAGATAGACAACACCGAAGGAGAATCCTGAGGATAACTGAAGTGTTGACCGAACCTATCAAAGAGTTAAAACATCGAAGCTAACTGGAGTTCAGAAACGAAAAAATATCTAGCTGGCAGAGCTAGAGATAGAATTAACTGGTTGTTGACATTGTTTTAATCGACAAGTTAAAGCCAAAGATAAGTAAAGGATTTAAAGTTGTTTTATCCAATTGGAAAGAATATTTCTATGAGATAAAATAGGAGTTAAGATTTAACTCAAGATTGGCTAAGATTGCGGATCACACCAAGAACAAGAAAATCAAGAAGAGAGAAACAGTGATATCATGTCTATAAAGAGACAACTTAATTCATTATGAATTAAGGGGAGTGAATGAAAAATAGGATGTTGAAGAGAAACTGATGAAGAACAACTTCACACAGTCCTAATCAATCAAGCTGAGGAAAGAGATAAAGATTTATGCGAACACCGAACAATAGAGAAGCACAACATCATTGAGCAGAAAGAAGTGGAGCAAAGGTATTGAAAATATATATTGATCAGAATAGTTTAATGAGCTTACAATAGATCTGAAAATATGCAAGTATAATTTGTATATGTGAACAAATCATTTATTTTTTCAGTTTAACCATTGATTTAGAAAGTCTCTTAACCGAGAAGGATTTGAAGATCCTTTCTATATTGAGATACATCCCAAGGAGTATCAAAAAGTTTTATCATGAAGATAGCATGAGATTCCAGATACCATTTGAAAAACTACACTGGGTTTGGTCATAAAAGGTAGCATAGAGATGCCTGATATGAGTGACAAACTAATCTTTAAAATCCTGTAACAAGGTCACACCTAATAGTGTATTTGTAACCTTTAACAGGGTTGGCTCTTCACCGAGCTCACTTCATGGAAGAGTGAAAATTTTGGGTTACTGGTCCCAAGTGGTTTTTCCCTTAACAGGGTTTCCACATTAAAAATCCATGTGTCAATGTGTTTATGAGTCATTGCTTTAGTGTTTTTCATTACACATAACTAATCTAGATTGATTGGTATACACTAAGCAATTTACTATTTTTTGGTAAATGAAAGACTGCTATTTGGTAAAAATTAAGAAAAAGGTTTAACAGAGCACTCCAAGTAGTAGTTATTTGATAAGTATATTTGAAGGCATACATCTTGTAGGAATGAAGATAACTAGAGGCTTAATATTGTGGTACTAAGTTTTTTGGTTGATTTATTGGAATATTTTGAGGTCACTGATTCACCCCCCCTCTCAGTTAGTTATAGCAATTGGTATCAGAGCTTGTGTGCTTAGAATGAGAGTTTAACAGCTCAAGGAAAAGATCACAAGATGAACAAATGAGATGTGCCCAAGTTGAATAAAGACAACTTTGCATCATGGCAAAGTAGAATAAGAGTCCACCTATCATGTATTGGTGATGATGTTTCTTAGTACCTTGATACTGAATATGTGTTTCCTACAAGACCTCATACTCTCGAGCAATTAAGAGAAAAGCATGAGTATAATTGCATGATAATAGAACTTTCTTCCTCACTCTTCGATGTTGAGTTTAAAGATGTCAAAACCTACACCTCTGCAAAGAAAATGTGGGATAAGTTGAAGCTGGTACATGGAGGAGATGCTAATGTACATTAGCCAAGGCAAAAAGCCTAAGAGGGAGGTTTGATGACCTAAGGGTGAAAGAAGGAGAAAATGTCACTCAGTATAGATACAGAATCAAAGAAGTAGTCAATGCTATCTGAGGATTTGGAGGTGTACTTGAAGAGGAGACAGTGATAAGTAAAATCTTAAGAACCTTATTGCTTGTATATGCTATTAGAGTTTCTGTTATTCAAGAAATGAGAGTAGTTGAAAATAATACAGTTACTCTACATAGTCTAATTGGTAGACTAATTTCATTTGAGATGAATAACTTTGATAATAGTGTCTCACTATCTATAGAATCTTCATTCAAATCTTCTTTGAAAATAAGTAAGTCAACTCATAGACACACTATTAGGAACGATAGTGAAAGTGATAATGAGGATCAAGGACTTGATGAGATTGAAGCACTAATGGCAAGAAGACTGCAGGGAGGAAAAGGTAGATACAAAGGTAAATTACCACTTGTATGTTTTAATTGTAAAGAGGTTGGACACTTTGCTGCGAGATGTCCTAACATAAGAAAAGATGACAAAACATATGAAACGAAGTTTGACCAAGGTGATAACAGAGGTTACCGAAGCAACCAACAAACTAAAAGAAGAGATACTCGAGACTACAAGGACAAAGGAAAGAAAGCTTGTTACATAACTGAGAATAGAGATGATGATACTAACAACAAATGTGAAGAAGACATTCAGATGGTATTTGTAACCATGAAGAATGATTCAGACAAAGAAGAAGAATGGTATGTAGAAAATACACTCATATCTAAGGTTAGTAAGACTAATGTTTGGATCATAGATAGTGGCTGCACTCACCACATGACCGGTGATAAGAAAATTTTTGAAACTTTTGAATACTATAATGGTGGTTTAGTAAGAATGGGTAATGACACACCTTTTCCAATTGAAGGTAAAGGAACCATAATGTTGAATAACCGAATCAAATCTGAAAATTCTTACTAGGTAAAAGGACTGAATTATAATCTGTTAAGTGTTTCACAATGGAACAATATAGGTCACCAAGTAGCATTTGAGAATAAGAAGGCAAAGATCTTCAATGAATCAGGAAGGTTGATCGAAACTGGTGAGCAGACAAAAGGTAACCTTTTCTATCTTGATGACCAGCAAAAACTTTAGTGGTGATTATTCACCAATTGGCGAATGTCGCATGTCGGCGAGCGGGGAATTGGCGGTTTTTTTTCATATATTAGGTTGACTCTATCACCTGACAATTATTAATATTGGGACCAATGCCTGGGCCCATCGCCCATTGCTTTATTTAAATTTTTACTTTTCTTACACATCATCGCCAATAGAATCTAATTTTTGGTCCCTGTAAATTTTTAAAATTTGCCTATAATTTATACACGACCCAAATGAATGGCCTATATTTCCCAATAGTTTTATATATTTATATTTATAGGATGCCCCAAATTCGCCTGGCATTTTGCAGATGCGTGTCTCAACCCGACCCAAATTTGCCAACTTTATTAATCATTCCTTCGTATTGGACAACCCATAATCGCCTCGCAAATAATGCAAGACATGTTAAAATTATGCAGGCTTCACCAAATTTGTATACCTTGACCTAATGCCTCCCGCCAAATTTTCCAGATAAAGATAGTATAAAAACATTTGATCGATAGCAAAGTTTCAGACTGTTGAGTGCAACTGCATACTGCATTGGCGAGTAGCGACTGCAATTTAATTTGAGGCAAAGGCAAGTGATACTTATTCTACGACTCTGTAATTTTGAGTTCATTACTATTTAGTGGTAATTGGTAACCAGTTAGGGAACACTGGTGACAGGGAGACCTCAAACATGATTTTAGGGCAAATAAATCTAGAATCATATTTATATATATTATAGTCTATTATCACTTCTTCAACAATCTAACATTTTTTTTTTGCAGTGGAAGTCGTTGGACAATGGAAATGTCAAAAAAAATAAGGGTAACAAGAATAAGGGTAAGGCTCCTGCAACTGGGGAAAGCCAAGAGAGGCCAAAAAAATGTAGAACCTTATCATCGTACTTTGGTCATGGTGTTGGAAATGTTTTTGTCCAAAATCAGGAAGCTACTTCATCACAAGTAGATTTTGAAGATTCACAACCTGAAACTACACGACATATTGAAGAGGTAGGCGAACCTGATATCTCATATCACGATGAAATTGAAGAGAATTTTCAGTTAAATTCCTAGAGTAGCCATAATGATATAATCAACTTGGATGAGACTGAGAATGTTAGAGATGATGATGGTGTAGGGAAAAAGAAAAGAAAAAACAATTCAAAAAATGATCGGAAGTGGGAGTTGTCGAGGAATTTTCAAATAGAATGGGTGTCAAAGTA
>MU224301.1:929584-954152 GCA_018584345.1 Thuja plicata
ACTACCCATATCACACGTAGGAATGCTAAATTTGGATTGAGTTAAAGATGCAAGTTGTTGTTGTAAAGATGACATAGTTTGAGCCAAACTAATAATTGTGGAATCATTAGAGGAAACAGGTGGCATATAAATATTAGGAACACTAGGGAGAGTGTAAGAGGCAACAGGAATAGAAGACACAACTGGTGGAACATTAGGAACCACAGTTGGAAGAGGATTAGAATAAGTAAAAGGCACATTATGATATGAAGGTTGTGAGGTAGGTAAAGATACCGGCGGAGTACTCATAGGAATGGATGTAGTTGGGATAGATGTGGTCATAAAAGGAGGAGTATAAGTAGGAATGCTAGGTAAAGGAATGGAAGAAAGTCCTACTAGTGACAATAGGTGTGAATCCTAACTCTTGAGCTTCTTGGGCTAAAGGTTTAAAATTTGAATGCACAAGATGAGTAAGACCAGGAAAGAAATTGACACCTTGATCATTATCATGGAGGAATTTCTTAAGGGCCTCTATAGCTTGGATGGAATATTGATTATGGTTTTCTTGGATAATCCAATTTCCCATTTTATCAAGTTTGGTTGAAAGTTTTTACACTTGTTCAGGAGGAACTCTTAAAGTGTCATCTTCATCATGAGATGAGTGAGAAGAGTTATGCTCCATAGAAGGATTGGAATCATGAGTTATCAAATTATCATCTAGGATCCTAAGGAAAGGAGAGGAAGACTTGAGATCAAAGGAACCCATAAGTCTACGGCTTCTTCTAATCAGGATACTATAAGTAGGACTAGAAGTGGTAAAGCTCATAAACAAATGCAATGTAAATGAACAAACACAAGATATTGATTTAATAATTTTAAATGTAATTGAAAAAACATGCAAGATCTAGCATAAACATGTAAATCTAACACCAAAAAGAAAGAGTTGTCTATCATGGGTTCACCAAAATGTGAGGTTGGAAAAAGGGGAAACCCAACACTTTGTAGTGAAGGGTGGAAAAGGGGATGTGTGTTTTAATGTTAATTCCCTCAATTACCTTAAACCTACTTTACATTTAATTGAAGTTTGTATAGAAATGTGTATTGAGAGGAAAATAAGATGTTCCACTTTTATCCTCAAATGCACAAATGAAAGATCCAAGTTGATCAACCCAAAAGAGGGATTAATGCATAAATAAATCAACCATTTGGAAATGAAAACAAAGAAGGAGATCTTAAATTCTATTAATTGACAATGTAGATATGATAGATTATAATAATTGAAAAGGATGAGAAGAAAAACTAACCTTAAAGTATTGCAGATCTGGAAAATGTTGTTTTCTGAGGTTTGTAGACTATTTCTGGAAAAATTGAAGTATGATCCAGAACCAGAATCTAGAGATGAACAAAACCCAGAAATCTTTTTCTGATCCAACACCATATTGTGAAAAAGGTCGATCTTGACCCACAAATGTCACCCCTGACCCAATAATCTCGACCCTAACCTACATAGCCTCAACAGAAAATCTATTCACGAATCCCGATAGTTCACTGAAAAGGGTATCTAAATCTGGCCTCAAATCTTTAGTCCTTAACCTATACATGCAAGAAAAAGAGATTTTTTTGTTGTGTGGGAGGGGTTTTCCTTGGTCAAACCCCATTTTTGGAATTAACCTCAAATATATGTAATTGAAATTGCAGAAGTAAACAAAGTAAATGCATAAATTCACCTTTCTTGTAAAAGTCCTTATGGAGGATTCAAATCCTTGAATCCACAAGTATGTATGCACCAATGGATCTATAATTTAGAATATAGGATGTCTTCAATCCCTTTCTTGTAGATCTCCAACACCAAGTCTTGAGTGCGTTCTTGAATTGGAAGAGGCTTGGAAAAAGGTGGATGGAGATATCACCAAAAGGGCACTATGTGGCTTGAATCCTTGAATGGCCTCCCATGGATCTCTTTGAATGCTTGAAGGCTTGATGATGGATGAATCCTTGCTTCAAATATTTCTTGATTTCTTGCTTGAACTTCACTTGATGGTGTCTTTCAATTGCTCAAGGATGCTTAGGCTTCAATAGAGAACTTAGTTTCTCAATATCGCTTAGAGAAAATGAGAGGAGGAAACTTCCTTTTATATGAAATTAGGGAACAATCTTCTAAGGAGGCTGACATAGGAGAATTAAATTCCCATTAGAGCCTTTACCCCTAGGAGAGGACCTAAGTTAAATATAATTTAGGAATCACCGCTTCGGAACCCAAAACAGTCGACCTGGAAGCGGGAAATAACTTTTTGCAAAGACCGACATCCAGAAACTGTGGGACCTTGAGATTTGAACCCTGGGTCAAGGTCCCTAAACATCCTTGAACCAGTGATTATATATTGTGATAATACCAATGCAATTAACATTTCTAAGAATCCAGTCATGCATGCTAAGACTAAGCATATGATGAACTATAACTGATTGAATGTTTGAAGATGTTAAGTTGATGATCACAGTGACATAGAAAGTGTATGCAAGACATTAAATCAGTTGATGTATTGTATTTTCATTGATGTCAACTTGATATAATATATATGGTCATGGACATATTTCTAAAGACTTCAAAGAAATGATGAATCAAAGGCTATAATATCAGTAATGCATATAAGTGAAGTATTCACAAAGTGACTGTATACACCGACGGAGTGCACACTGACGGACGGGGTAAAAGAGAAAAGTCACAGTGTTACCCGATGAGAAAATGCATAGCATTACTGATGAGCAAAGTCACAGTGTTGCCCAACGAGAAAAGCATAGAGTAACCCGATAGAAAAAATTACAATGTTGCTCAATGGATGGAGATCTCGAAGACAACTGAAGTCACACTGACAGAACAGTCAGTTATCATCGATGACTAACTAAAGTGTTGACTGACAAAATAGAGAGTTTAGAAATGAAAAAATTCTTAGCTGTCAAGAGCTAAAAATAGACTTAACTAATAATTATCATTATTTTAATCAACAAGATAAAGTCGAGGATAAGTAAAGGATTTAAAGCTGATTTGTCCAGTTGGCAAGAAGATCTCTATGAGATAAAACTGGAGTTTTGCTTTAAATCTAATTGGTGAGAATTGTGGATCACACCAAGATCAAGAAAGCCAAGAAACGGTGAAATCATGTCTGTAAAGAGACAAACTAATTCATTACGAAGGTGGTGAAGGAGAGTGAGAAGAGAATAGATGCTAAAGAGATTTTGAAGGAGAAGAAAGTCTTCATTCAGCCCTGATCAATCAAGATGAGGAAAGAGCTAAATTCTGCAGACAAGGATGAATGGAGATATGCAATCATAGAGTAGAATAGTGTGGAGAAAAGGTATTGAATTGATCACATTGATCAAAAAGGTAATGTACTTACAATAGATCTAAAAATCTGCAATTCAAGTTGTATATATGAATAGATCAGTTTATTGTTTCAGTTTAACCATTGAAGAATCAAGTCTCTTAACCGAGCAGGGCTTAAAATTCTTTTGTAATTGAGATACATCCCAAGGAGTATCAAAAATTTTGATCATACAAAGTAGCATTGGATATGCCCGATACCTATTGATAGCCAAGTGAGTGTTTGATCAAGGATGGTAGCATTAGATGCCAGATACTAAGTGACAACCTATCTTTTAAATCCTCTAACAAGGTCACACCTAATATTGTGTTTGTAACCTTTAATAGGGTTGGCTCTTAAGCGATCTCACTTCAAAAGAGTGAAAATTTGGGGTACCGGTCCCAGTGGTTTTTCCCTTAACAAGGCTTCCACATTAAAAATCCATGTGTTATGTGTCTATGAGTCATTACTTAATTTTTTTTGCATTTCACTTAAGTAAATCTGGATTGATCGGTATACACTAGTTATTTACTGTGTTTTGGTAAATAGAAGACTGCTTATCGGTAAACATACAGAAGAAGGTTTACAAAGCATTCCGACAAGTAGAAATTTGATAAAATTATTTCAAGGCATTCATCTTGTAGGACTAAAAATAACTAGAGGTATAATTTTTGGTACTAATTTTGATGGGTTGATTTAAGGATTAACTTTTGAGGCCACTGATTCACCCCCCCTCCCCCCCCTCTCAGTTATTACTAACAACATATTTCTATCAAGTATTACTATTTAAGAGAACAAGTGCAAGAAAAAGAGGTGGTACTGGAATATATTCAATCAAAGGAATAATTAGCTGATATATTCACCAAGCCATTACCGAAAGATACATTTGAATACTTGAGACAAAGACTAGGGGTACAACCCTTGTCTATCGGTCTGACTAGGAGGTTGCATCAACCTATACACAAATCAGAATATCATTCATGTTGACACAAGCACCAAGATGAACAACAATAGATACATCTGTACACAGCAAGGTACAAATCTGCACTGAAAACCAGAGACAATTTATTGTTGATGGATAGGGAAATTTAAGGAATATATTTTATAAAGGGATGGAAGATGATAAAGAAGAATTGTTTGGCATTGTTGTCAAAGGGAGAGAGATTCTCATTATCATAAGGGAGAGATGATCTCATTATCAGGAAAAGATTATATCATTATCCATGAAGAGAACTTCCTAAGAATCAAAAGGGAGAGCTAATCATTATCCAAAGGGAGAGATTGATTACATATGAAATATCCATCTAAGGGAGAGAATACATCTAAGGGAGACATTGTTGTCAAAGTAAAAAGAGATTATAAAGAAGAAGAACATTCAAGGCAGAGCACATATTAGAATAGAGACAAAAGCTGCTACATATATCCAGTGAAGGGATTAAAGATTGAAGAAGCCCACTCTGCAAGAAACAAATCTAAGCTATATGAGCTTAGCGAGAGCCAGACATTTGTAATAGTTACAATAAGATTATTTGATGAAATTCAGCTGTTATATTTCATATTGTATTAGTAATAATATAGTATGATAATGTAGTGTGTTGCCATCAATGCCAAAGGGAGAGATTGATGACATGTAACTGATTGACTGTTTGAAGATGTTAAGTTGATCACCGAAATGCAGAAAGATAATGCAAGACATTAAATAAGTAAATGGATTGTATTGTCATTGATGTCAACTTGATATAATATGATCGGTTATATTCAAAGTGTCAAAGACTTCAGAGAATCAAAAAGAGAAAGATTATGCTTTCAGTAATTCATAAAAGGCAAGCATTCACTAAGTGACTTAAAACACCGACGGCTAGTGGAACCTGATGGACAGAGATAACCAGAATTTAAGTCACAGTGATGCCTGAGAAAATAAACTGATGAGCATTACCGAAGATCAGAATCACAAGAATTACTGATGACCAGAATTACAGTGTTAACCGATGAGAAGAAATTTGCAGTGAAGCCCGAAGGATAGACAACCCCGATAGACAGACAACACCGACAGAGAAGCCCGAGGAGAACTGAATTGTTGACTGAAGTTATCAAAGAGTTAAAACACAAAAGTTAACTGGAGTTCAAAAATGACAAAATATCTAGCTGGCAGAGCTAAATATAGACTTAACTGGTTGTTAACATTGTTTTAATCGATAAGTTAAAGCCAGAGATAAGTAAAGGATTTAAAGTTGTTTTATCTAGTTGGAAACAAGATTTCTACAAGATAAAATAGGAGTTATCCTTTAACTCAAGATTGGCTAAGATTGCGGATCACACCAAGAACAATAAAATTAAGAAGATAGAAATGGTGATATCATGTCTATAAAGAGACAACTTAATTCATTATGAATTAAGAGGAGCGAATGAAAAAGAAGATGCTAAAGAGAAACTGGTAAAGAACAACTTCATACAGTCCTAATAAATCAAGCTGAGGAAAGAGCTAAATATTTCTACATACAATGAGCAACGGAGAAGTACAACATCACCAAGTAGAAAGAAGTGGAGCAAAGGTATTGAAAATATATATTGATCAGGATGGTTTAATGAGCTTACAATAGATCTAAAAATTTGCAAGTATAAGTTGTATATGTGAATAGATCATTTACTATTTTAGTTTAACCATTGATTCAAAAATTCTCTTAACCAATTAGGATTTGAAGATCCTTTCTATATTGAGATACATCCTAAGGAGTATCAAAAAGTTTGATAATAAAGATAGCATGAGATGCCAGATACCATTTGAAAAACTACACTAGGTTTGGTCATAAAAGGTAGCATAGAGATGCCTGATATCAAGTGACAAACTAATCTTTTAAATCTTATAACAAGTTCACACCTAATAGTGTGTTTGTAACCTTTAACATGGTTGGCTCTTCACCGAGCTCACTTTAGAAGAGTGAAAATTTTGGGTTACCAGTCGCAAGTAGTTTTTCCCTTAATAGGATTTCCATATTAAAAATCCATGTGTCAATGTGTTTATGAGTCATTACTTTAGAGTTTTTCATTACACATAACTAATATGGATTGATCAGTATACACTAAGCAATTTACTATTTTTTTGTTAAATGAAAGACTGCTATTCGGTAAACATTAAGAAAAAGGTTTAACAGAGCACTCCGAGCAGTATTTATTTGATAAGTATATTTGAAGGCATGCATCTTGTAGGACTAAAGATAACTAGAGGCTTAATATTGTGGTACTAAGTTTTTTGGTTGATTTATTGGAATATTTTGAGGCCACTGATTCACCCCCCCTCCCCCCTCTCAGTTATTTCTAACACTTTCAAGCATATCTACATTCAAGATCTAGGAGTGAAGTTCATAGATCTATGTATTTGTGAGGACATCCTTAATTCATCATCACTTTCAAAGATCAAATATTTGTATTTCAAGTACATTCAAGCATCTTCATGGGTATGATTGATTTCTACATCCATCCATCAGAGTTTATACAAGGCGAAACTATTATTTACCTTTCTATTTACTTATCTTTATGCACTTTTATTTAATTTTTAAGGTTGATTCCTGAACCGGGGTTTGACCAAGTAAAACCCCTTTAGAGAACCTTTCCCCCCTTTTTCTATGTGTGGGAACAGGTTACAGAGCTGTTGGACAAGATATGGGCAGATCGGAAACATCTAGACGATCTATGAAAAATAAAGATGAAAACACCAGGGACAAGTAGCCATTTCCATAATGTCCTGAGTAAATGTCACCATTTTCATCATGTACCCTACATTTTGAGCTCAAGTTTCAACCACAGGTCAGATTGGTCTTCTAGTTTCCATTTTTATAAAAAAATTCTCACTGTCTATATGTTACGGTCTATTTTTACCAATTTTTGAGTAGCTTTCCTAATTAATCATTTACATTATTACATTTCCTCATTCTCATTTCATAAATCACATATTTTAGAGAAGGATCATTGTCCCACTTAGGGTTTGAGTCTCCTCTTGAACCTAGTGGGGCATCTTCCTTCTAAAATTTTTAATTAATGAAAATGAGAAGTGATTTTTCTCATCTAGACATTGCTTCCATTTTCACCACACACATTTGTGGTGAATCCAACTCATAACATTTCCAATTCTGATTTGGTGTTTAGATCTACATTATATGCATTACATCAATACATTGTATAAATTTAGATCACTATTCTATGCATGATTTACATTAGATGTGCTTTTCCTTAAACAAATTACTATTTTTCTTAGTTGAATTAAATATCTCTTTTTAACTTTAAGTTTTCATTTAGATTTATATTTCTTGCATTCTCTTGTGCATGAGTGATTACTTTGAGTCCTACTTATAAAATTTCAATTAGGAGAAGTTGTAGACTTATGGGTTCCTTTGATCCCGAGCCTTCTATTTTTTCTAGGAATCTTGACGAGACCAACATGCATCCTAATTATATTAATACTATTATGGAGAGAAACCCTTCCCATTCTTCTCATGATGAAAATGAGGCCCTAAGATTCCCTTTTACCGTCTTGTGCATAGCCCAAAGGAGGAAGTTATTTCTAAAAGATGGAATTGAAAAAAAATGATAATATTATTTGAATCTTGGATTCTATTACAATTAATTTGGATGAAGAAGATCACAATAATCTTTAAGAAACCCCCCCTTCAGAAAAGGTGTAAAAAATTGGTGAAATGTGTAAAACTACCGAGGAAAAATATTAATTTTATTGGTAAAAATTTTTAGTTCACAAAGAAAAAATAATAATCTCAAATGGTGAATCATTCATGCTCCCTAGAACTATCTGAAAAATCTGGACGAATTGTGTTTTTTTTTTCAGAAATACAAAAATATATATTGGTGAATAAAAAAAATATTAATAGTATAACATTAATTTTTTGGGCGAATTGATTCATTTTGCTAGACCGAAAAATATATATTGGCGAAAAAAAATTTGAAAGTTAAACATTAATTTCGAGGGTGAATTGAATTTTTTTAGTACACAAAAAAATTATTTGTTGGCGAATAAAACCTCTTTTCAATAGCCTAAAACCTAGAATTGACCTAAAGAGAAGAGGAATTGATTTTAATAGTTGTTCATGTTTGTTTTCCTAAATTGTATATTTGGGAAATTAGGGAAGTTAAGGATATTCCTGAATTAAGGATATTTTAATAATAATTAACAATAATCATTCAAGGACTAAGAGTTAATATTTTCTCAATTCAAATAAAAGTTAAAAACTTAAAAGATAACACAAAGATAATGTAATATACTATTAAAGCTTATCATATATTTTCTCAATTTCATATCAAAGTTAAAAGCCAATACCAAGACAATGTAATATACTAATAAAGCTTATCATGTTGATATCATGAAATCAATTTCATTAAGATTTAACTGTCAACTATCAAAATACTTCATTACATTAACAACTTAAAACTTCAAATATGATTGGAATTCTTTTCCTTTCACTAAACTGTGAACTGGGATTATGAGTCAAAAACATCAAAAGACTTAGACAATAATACAATCTTCAAAACATAGGACTAAGACCAAAACTTGAACATCTAAAGGCAAAAATAATTAACAATACAAAATTTGTTAAGCAACTAGAGACAATCCAAAATGACAAGTGGCAGCACCATCTTCAAGTACAGTCTTTGTTTGTAGTGCAGGTGTATCCACAACAAGTTAATGCAAAGATAAGATACCCTATTGTGGTTTTATGTCATCTCTCTATTTTCTTTTCATGGTTCTTCCACTTAAGTATTTTTCTAACTGTCTCCAATGGGCAATGCCTTGCATCCTGCAACAGTCTCCCAAACAATAATTTCTCTTTTTGTTGGCCACACTGCCTACCCAACCGTTTGTAGTTCCTCTAGTATCTTGGTCCACTTGGCATCTATGATAGCCCTAACATCAGCAATAGATCTGGTAACATCTACCTCAGACTTAAACAAATTATCCAGAACATCATTAAAAACATCTATCTCTGTCATACTCTCAAAAAAAAAGTTCAACTTCTCATTAACAGAAATATGATCAAAAGAATCATTCCATTCCTGCCAATCCCTTAAGGAACCTTAATTATTAAATATTGAAGGAATCAATTTATTGTTAGCTTCAATAAAGACTTCACAATTCTCCTGGATCTGCTACATCTTACCAGAAAAGAAGCCAAAAATAACCCTGACCTTATCTGTCATTTATTTTGCATCAATGATCTTGTTAGGAAGATTTGGGTTCTGTGACATTAATAAAATTAACTTCTCAAAAAATGAATTGTATGGAGACCATGAGTTAAAGATTGGCGTTAGTAAATTTAATGCCTCATTACAATTGTTCTTTGCACCCTGCAATACCAAATGTGAACTATGTACATCAGGGTTCTTATCTTTTACCACATCAATCCTATGCCCTACCATATTTCTCAATAGCCCATACTCTTCTTCTTTCTTTATTTTATTAGTGTCCTCACTTACGTGCATATTTTCTAATACTAGAGTTTGGGCTATTTCCCCTGCCTTCTCTGTTTGGTTTGTAACTTCAGCAGGAGTAATGGTAGCTTCCTTATATTTCTCCAATTGTTCTTTCAGGCCACTTATGTTCTCCTCAATAAAATAAACCATTTTCATAGCATGTTCATATTCATGCCTCACCTTAACATTTTCTTTGAAGGATCTGGCCAATTGGGTCTCTAAATCTTCAACCTTTCCAACATTCATGAATAATACATGATGCAATAGGTTGGCCACTTTTGACCCTTTTGTGTCTTTAAACTTCCATACCAATTTAGTGCCCTCTGTTGTGTTATGTACATCCATTAGCCTAGGCTTTTGTGATGCTGGGGTAACACTCCCAATTGCAAGGTTTTTTTTGTCTAAATGGAAACTAGATCCCCTTTGTAGTCCCCCTTCTCCAAATTTTTTGTGTCTTATAGAATTTTCCTATCTCTTTATCTGATCAATTAAAAAAGAAGATTCCAAATCCCAATCAGGGATTAACAACATTCCACTTCTTTTCACCAGATCCCTAGCCTCCTCTACAGTCACAGTTTCACTATCAAGATCATAGGTTTGGAGATTCTCTATCAGTTCAACCCTCTTGTCTTTTGATTCATCTTGATTCAATGCTAATGTCAGCTCACTCTATTTTATTTTAAACAACAAACTTTTAAATTCTCTGGACTTGATAAACTCCCCATTTTTCACAAATTCAATTGCATGTATGATTCTATAATCAATCATTTTTATAGCTAGCTGAGTGTCATCTATCCTTTCTCCTTCTTCAACCTGAGAACTGAGAAAATTTTGTGTTAAGTAAGAAAAATAGTGATTAGTACCAGGTAAAATTTTCTTTCTTTTCTCATTCACCTATGGTGGAATACTTTGAATTCTTTGACTTTTGACAGGTCTTACTAGAAAATAAGTAGAAGGGCCATGCCCCTCATCTAATTCCATTGCACCTCCTCCCAACATTGCTTTCTCCTCAATGTCCTCTGGATTCACATTGTTTTTCTCAACAGCAAGAAGATCAGGAAGTTTCGACATTATATCATCATAATCATCTAAACATTTAGCAATCCTAGGAATGTTCTTTTCCTTTGCATGAAATCCAGGGAAGGAAGGGTTAGTTTTCCTAAACTCTTCCATCACTCTTAGTATATCCTTCCATTTCCTTGTTCTTTCTTTTTCTTCATTTTCATCCAAGATGTTTTTAATCAAATATTCTTCCATCAGGGGTTGATTTTGAGTCATTGGATGGTTTATCGTAGTCCTCAAGGCCTTCCTCATAAAATATTTTGGATCATAAACCCTTGCCTGCCTGGAAGGTAACCTATAATGCCTAAGGAAACTATGAATAGGGTCTTGTGCATTCCTCCCTACAACAAAGTCTCCTATTTTCCATGTTCCTGGCAATAGGGTCCCCTTATGTCTCCCAACTAGGTATTCTCTCTCCACCATGATCAATTTCCATAAAAACTCACTGGTACCCAACCTCTCAGGAATAAATTAAGGCAGTGTGTAGGGTGGTTGGGGAAATCCATAAACTCTCATACCATAAAAAATTTCAAACAAGAAAACCTTGCCCCAATTGTGTTGTACAGGGGAGTTTCTAATAGCACCCTTTGGCCTAAGTAATATCCTAATAAGGGAAGGAACCCTTTCTTTACGCACTCCTAAAAAATTTAAAATAGGAGAAAAAAATTATTGTAGAATAAATCAAATTTGAATAATAATAATAATATTTATCCCATAACCTGGTCCAAAGCTGCACCAACAAGGTTTCTCTATATTCCTCAATGGCATTGATGAAGTCTGGGTTGATATGGCCACTGTTGTGATACAAGATGAGATGCATTGGGATGGAGTAATGCTTGAAGTTGAAATCTTTTAGGCTCTCCTTGGCCACCACCATCTTTGTATGAAATGATCAATTATGTAGCCAACATAATCGAACTCCTTGTTTGTGTACATTTCTTGGACATCAGATGCTATCACCAAGATATCAGGAATCACAGTAAGTTCTCCATCCCTCCCCACAACCTTGTGCAACCCATAGATATTATTGTTGAAAAAACCTTAGAATAGGTCAACATCATATGGTGGTGGCAGCTTCTTGGGTAAAATTCCAGCTTCCTTATTCTCTTTGGGAAAAAAATTTAGGTAATATATTTCCCTTGTACTAATTTGATTATGTAAAAGAGCACATCTTTGGCCACAAAATCTATATCTACACTCATGACCCCTATTAGACCAAATGCCTAATTGAATGAGGCTCTGTCAAGCATGCATAATGATGAGCAACCCTTTCTTCTAAAAACTTGTGTTATAGGGTCATAGGCCTCAATAAGCGCCTTCATCAAACCGATGTCAACAAAAAACATCAGGGACAAATAATTTTCCCAAATTTCTCTCCCATGGGTTGCACACAAACAGTTCCCTAACCTTATTACTATAGAAAAAATTAAAGATCTCATAGCCTGAAGTGTTAGGGCATATTGCATCTCTGTAGAAGCTGTATGGATCCCTCTATACCTGATCATTTGAAGACTTTGCATTTGACGTTCCTGGAAACAATTTTATCCATTCTTCAGGAAACACTATAGGTTTTTTTATCTTTGTCAAGGATTTTTGTGTTGTCACTTCAATGACATCAGGTGATCCTTGCTCAACCATTTCTCTTTATCACACTGCTAAAAATTATGAAAGCTCTGTGAAATTGTGATTTGTGAAAGCTATTTATGGAAATGTTTTTGAGAACTTAGTGGAAATTCTCTAGTGTTTTGAATGTTGTGTTAATGGTAAATTATCCCTTACTCTATATTGTTTTAATATCCAATCCTGTGTACCTCAATGACTACATTACTTTTCCATAAATTCCGCACGCATGGATTTGGATAGAATCAGAAAACTACCTCTTTCAATTTGATTTTCCATAATATAAATTCCATGCGCCTTTTAGGTTTGTTTATAAATTTTTTTATTATTGCATAGGCTAAACTAAAAAATTAAATCAAGGAAGATATATAAAATTAAAAATTGTATTCAATAGATCCTCATATTTCATCCTTTAGAAGTCACGCAAAGCATAAAATGTTGGTTCTCATCTTTGCAACCGCTAAGCTCATACTTTTCTTAACCATGAGAAGTTGTGAAATGAGCATGATATTTAATGTTCCTTTTCTCAACTTTGAAGCCTTTATAACTTGTCTATTTTTTACCCTTGAGAATGTTAGAGTAGTCATATTATAGCTAATAATTAATTCATTTAATTATTAGTCTATTATACTCTATGCTTAAGTTATACTTAGGCAGCTTATTAGTCTTTAGGGTTTTCCCCTTTAGGGTTTTGGTATCCTTTTATAAGGACTCACCACTTTGTATTTCATTAACGAGATTGTAATCTTTTCAGTTGTTGATAATAGAAATTCTTTTCTTTCAACATGGATTTCATGTCTCTGGCTTTTTGGCTGCCATAGCTTCTTCTTCTCTTCTGTATCTTGCTTCTTCTTGTGATAGTCATGCATGCAGGTGTTCTTGGGAGAATAGGACATTTCCTATTTCTAACATGGTATCAGAGCCATCCTGTAGCTGCCTGTTCATTTTTTGTTGAAGCAAGCGAGGGTTTCAGTTCTCCAGTCTTTTTCTGGCATTTTTCATTGGTTCTGGGGGGTCTTTATTTTTTGGGGCACTTTGGACCAAAACTAACCTCACGGTTGCATCCAGAAGGCCCAAAAACCCCATAATCCATATAAGGCACATCCGTTTTGGACACCAGAGCACCTAGGAGAAATTTTTTGGCCTTCCAGGGCCGTACTGGCACAGTTTTTGACGCAAAAATCAAAAAAAAATTAAAAAAAAATGTTTTTTTGGGCATTTTGGGTGCGCCACCCGCGTGTTGCCTGCGCGCCACCTGCCCCCCATGCGCAACCCAACCGCCACCGCACTGTCGTCGGGCGCCACCGCCGCCGAAGCTCCACCAGGCAGCCCCCTCTGCGCCGCTCAGCCTGGTTCCGCCGCCCCAGCACCGCCCGGGGGGTCTGTTTAGCCCCTGTAGGTCCTTAACGCCGACAGTCAGTCCTATGGGCGACTAGGGGCCCCAGTTAAGCCCCTTGCGCATGCCGTGCGCCCAGGGGCGCTATTTTTTTAGCCCCAGGGGCTTAAAACCTGAATTTTGGGGCCTTTCTGACCCTCCTAGACAGTTTTCGCTCTATCTTGAGCATCCGGGGGTCTTTTTCTGACTTCCATATACCGTTGGAAAGCTCTTTCTAAGAAATTTCTGATGAAGGTAGTTAGGGTTTTGGATTCTACTATTTTGACAATGTTTTTTTCTGTTGAAGTCTGATGTTTGTTTTTTGCCTTCCGGAAGCCATATCTGGCTCATCCGGACTCCATTTTTGGAAAACCAGATATCATCGGAAAGCTGGTTCAGTGAAATATTTAGTTGTAGGGGTATTTTTTATAGATTCTTCTCTAGGTTATCTCTCCTCCAAGTTTGGCATTTTTTGCACTCTGGCAGACTACTTGGGTTCTACAAGTCCTGGGATCTCCTATTCTGATTTTCTAGCTCACTCTTCTTTCTGACTTTTGAGCTTGTTGTATCTCCACTGTTGCATATTTGTTCTATAAACGCACTGAGATAAAGTACCTACTTCTACATTTCTGGGATCTTGTACACCTTGTATGGTTTTTATACTCGCACTTTATTATAAAGTGCCATGGGGGTTTATGATGATTATGTCATTTTAGGCGCATCCACCTTTGTCAAGTGAGCGTACCTTCCATGACATTAGCCCATGCTGTGTGTCAATGACACTACCCTTTATCCTATGCTTGTACTTTTTTTGCACTGTGGTGTTCCTGGTTCTTCTTTCTGCAGATGTTTCTGGCAGTGCATTTCAGTGTTTCTGTCACCTCTCCCAGTTCAGCATTATGGGGGGGTTCTCCTGTTGGTTCTATTGCTTCCTGGTTTGATTGATCATCTCTTCAGACATTGTCTTCTTTACCTGGTCATGCACTTCAGTGGGGGTTCCAGCAGTCTCTTCTGACAGAGTTTTCAACTACATGCTTCAGAGATGCTTCTTGCTCTTTCTCGTTCCTTTCTCTGGGACATCTTTTCCCTAGATTGAAGGCTTAGTTTCCTTCATCTAGTTTATTGCTTGTACTTGGGTACCTGATCAGGCGTAGTTTTCGGGACCCATAGTTCCTTTCATGCATCTTGTTTTCATGCATCTTTTAGTCTTTAGCTATTTTGCTTCTCCCTAAGTTACACTTAAGGGGGGGTGTTAGAATAGTCATATTATAGCTAATAATTAAATCATTTAATTATTAGTCTATTATACTCTATGCTTAATTTATACTTAGGCAGCTTATTAGTCTTTAGGGTTTTCCCCTTTAGGGTTTTGGTATCCTTTTATAAGGACTCACCGCTTTGTATTTCATTAATGAGATTGTAATCTTTTCAGTTGTTGATAATAGAAATTCTTTTCTTTCAACATGGATTTCATGTCTCTGGCTTTTTGGCCGCCATAGCTTCTTCTTCTCTTCTGTATCTTGCTTCTTCTTGTGATAGTCGTGCATGCAGGTGTTCTTGGGAGAATAGGACATTTCCTATTTCTAACAGAGAAGTCACGTGACGGTTATCTAAGCATCTTCTCAACTTCTCAACGGTTTGAAATAACCTTTGCAAAGCTACGATAGGCCTCTTCGTGACTTCTCAACATCATTTTCCTAGTTGAGAATTGTCGCTTCACATTAATTTCAAAATGCTCAATTTTGTAACAATGATTCTTCTCATGATAAAAAGACTTGAGAACTGACGCAAAGACTCATTTTTCAACTTCTCAACATGAAAACCTAAATGACACGACAACTCGACATAATTATGGTTGCAACATTTTATACTTGAAATGTTGTGCATAATATTTATTCACGACTTCAGAACCTCTAACCTATAACATTGACATAAGATACATAAGTATTTCTTATAAGCTAAGATACATAAGTATGTATTGTTATTTGTTTCACACGAGTAATACTAATAAAGATACATAAGTATTTCTTAATTAATTTCCAAATGCTCAATTTTGTAACAATGATTCTTCTCATGATAAAAAGACTTGAGAACTGACGCAAAGATGTTGGAAACACTGAGAGGGGGGGTGAATCGGTGTTTAGCTATTTATTCAAATTCAGCAACTTAAATATAAACCAATCATATAACAGTTGAAGCTTAACACAAGATCACATAACACAAGATATGATTACGGGGAAACCTTGATTAGAGGAAAACCCTGGTGGGAATTAGTACCCACAAATATTGCACTAGTATAATGAACCTATTAGAGTTCCTTTGCCTTGTTAGGAGCAGTCTTTACAATGTAAGTACAATGACCTGGTTAAGGTTCTGACCCTGTTAGGATTCTTTTACAAACAACCATGTTAGGGGTGAGGACTCACTGTCCAAGAGCTCACTGTTCAAAGAGAAAGAAGGCTACAACCTCCTCATAATAGATATGCACTATATCCAAAAGTGAACTGTTGTATGTGACACAGATGTCTGATCAATTCTAGTTATGCGCTTATGCTCTTAACTTCTTTAAGGGCTCTATCTCATACTGATATCTTCGTACTACTATATTATACATCTTCTTTGACTATTTTGATGACACACCAAATGTATCTTTGCATTACATATATATATCTTTATGCCTGAATAGACACGACTATAAACAAGACTTTAGTCAGCCCAAAAACATAAAACATAATGCTTCCAAACAAATTGGCTTAAGCGTGTTTACAACAATGTTTAATATATGCTTACAAACTTATTACAATAGGCGCTTAGCCTTTAAATAACAAAAGATTACACGCTAATCAAAATCATGAAGTCAGCGTCATACTCTATATTCTGAATTGCTAGTGTACTTGTTCTTTCTATAACTTGTCTGTACTACCATTTTGTACCATGTGTGTATAGGGTAAACATAATAACATACCATAGAGATTAATTCTAAATGTGCATATCCTGAGATGATCATACACATGTGCGCTAATGCCCTGATCGACTACAAGTCACTGTTATGTTTTGTCTTCTGCACTTAGTCAATTTTCACTTCATAGTTTACTGTCAAAACTTCATATGAATTTGTTTCCATAATGACAACACAAAATAAGCCATATACTCCCTGGGAGTCAACTTTCCAACAATCTCCCCCTTTATCATTAATGGCAACAAAGGAATGTGGCCAAGTTACTCAAAATTGACTAGCAGAAAAACTGTATATATTATACTTTATAATATATACTACTCCCCATATATACACATGTTCCTTGTATATTACTCCCCCTTTGACATTAATGACAAAGGTGTCAAAATTGTAAGTCTCTAGATACTTACTCCATATATACATTTGGATATACAACCTAAAGATTCTTTATCTCTTGCTGCCAGAATGCCTTCATTGCATCAACTGTCTGGAGATGGGCGCATAGAGAATAAGTGAGATTCTCCATTTTTATCAAGTCCATGCAGGGACCTTGATCATATGTGACAATAGTGGTATCAATCTATTTGATGTTTCATCCAGTACTGCTAAGGAGGGTGCAAGTGCATTTCTCAACTGAGTTTGTCGTGTCCTTATCTTATTGATCTCCATTTTAGCTTTTTCTATCTTGTCAAGCTGACCTTGATAGATATTGTTGTAGATGTTCATGTCTTTCATGGATGTCTCGACTGATTTCCTAATACTGTCAACCAAGATCTCTACCTCCTCTATCTTCTTGATATGTTCAGAGGTGAATTTCACCCTGTCCATGCAGTTGGCTATTACATTTCTGCCTTTAGCTGCCAACTCTTTCAATATAGACTGACCAATCTTCAATGACTTTAAATCTAAGGAAAAATTATTTACTATTTCATTCAACCTTTCCTTTTTGTACTCATCTTCTGCAATTCTAGTAGCTAAGTCTACTAAGCTTGTAAAATGTGCTTTGAAGCTTGTTAGTATATTGTCTACATCATCAACTGACTGAATTTTTGCTACTTTCTTGTCTGTAGGTACTAGGTCATTGAGAATGTTTACTGATTCCAAGAAGAGAGGATTCCTCATAACCTATTTCTCTTTGGCCTTTTCCATGGCTAGGAAAATGATCGTGATCAGGTCTTCTTCTCCCCAAGCATCCAGACTAGCTGAGTCAGGAGTTAAACTTGACAACAATGAGGTAGATGGTTGAATGGATGATGTGAATATGGTATTTTGACTAGTATCCATGCATTCACTTTTAACTGGGATCTCCACAAGTGGTGTCTCATTGTTTTGATTATCTTCCTCTTTGTTCAAGTATGTTGAATCTATAGAGGGAACTTTATCTTGTTGCAAAGATGTATCATCAGTGCATGCCTTCTCTGTCTCTTCCGAGTTTACAAATTCTTTTTCAACTTTATCCATATCATTATCAGAAGCAGTCATAGATATCTTGATATCATCAATCACTATGGTATCCCCTGAATATTTTGTTGTATCAGAGTCTATTGAGACTGAGGGTGCTGAAACTTGTGGACCTGTCTTAGGTGCATTCTGAATTACTGGTTTTGCAACCTATTTAGGAGGAACTAGAGTTGCCTTAGTTGTAGGCGTCATTGATGGATACATATGTCTATCTAGAAATACCCACTCAAATGCTTTATGAGTCTCTTCACTAACCAGATCATACTCCTTGTTCATGATATGAAGAATTCTTATTTTGGTTCTTAGGTGTGGCTTTACTAAATCCAATAAAATAACTTTCTCATCATGCAAGCACAACGGGAGAAGACTATCCAATGTTTCTTCTCTTATCCTCATATCCTCTTCAATAGATTGCCTCTTTAACATATCAAGTATGTTCCATACCCTGTCTGCTATGACATTCTTGAGTTCCAATATAGTCCTTTTGAACTTAATCATATGAGAGATGATCATAGAATGAATCTCTGATTTGTATATCTCTTGATATTTGTCATATACATTCTTGAGAGACTCTAGTCTTCCTTCATTGACAATTCTGTTCCTTAAGACATTAAGACTAGGTCTGAAACCTACCTCAGGAGGAGCTTGAGTGTTCTTTACCTTTCTCCTTGTATTTCTTGAGGATGGATGACTAGTGAGCGCTTGCTTCCTTCCTCTAGACTTCTTGCTAGGTACTGATGGTGGAGATGCATCCAGATCAATGGTGGTTGATGGTGTAGATGTATCTTCATTTTATTTCTTCTTCTTCTTCTTGGTATATCATCAGTCTTTTCTATTTTTTACTTTTGTGGGAGTCTTCTCAAGTTCTTTGGCTATCTTAGCTTCTCTAGCTCTGTCAAGATCTTCTTGTGTAACACCATGAACTTTTAGGATATTTGAGGTAATCCTAGATGGCTTCCTTTTGTTCTCAGTGTTGTATAAGACAGAATCAACTTGATTTGTCTTTTCTCTGTAAGTGCCCCATCTAGGTTCATTGGGATCCTTGGGCGTAGATAAGAGGACTTGTGCATAACCTTCCAAAACATGTTCTTCAACTTCGTAACCAAGAGGGTGAATCCATTTCATCCTAGGCTCAACTTCCTCCATGTAAGTATAGTCAGTCTTCACCATGAAGCATATGGTGTCTTTGTACTTCTCAACTATTTTCTTAGGTATCCTGAACCTCTTTTGTATCTTGATCCTAAATGTCTTGATGTCCATGTCCATAGAATCCTTCACACTACTCTCTGATGTAGCTTTTAGTGAAATATGTGACATAGTGGGTTTGCTTCTGTCTAGGTAGAGATTTTCAACCTTTCCTACTATGTGGAAGTAGACATATATGATAAGTGAGCCAAACCTGAATATCTTTCTCTTGTCATGCTTGATAGCTTAGATGTTGTCAATCAATTGAGCATGTAATATCTCACATAGGTTGTACTGAGTATTATCATTCACTATTTTTATTGTTGCTAAGACAGTGGCTACAGATACACTGTTTAGTCTGCTTACGTGCTGAAACTTATATCCTAGTATCATGGTAACTAGCTTAATGTCATCTTCCTTGATGGGATCAACTGTCATACCACGCCTATCACTCCTAGATAATCATGCCTGCTCAACTTGTTTCTTGACATCTTTACTAGTTGGAAGAACGGGTCCAGTCTTGGGAATTCCAGTCATGTCATGAATTAGATTTGTAGTGATGTGGATAGGAACCTCACCTATCCAATATAGATCATCATGTATCTTGCTTAGTAGTATCTTCACCCATTCTGGCTCATAGAACTCGTGCGCATTGGAACACTCAAAGATAGGGTTATCAGTGAGAAACACGTATTCATCCTTGAATATATAATCTGGTTTCATCATAGAACCCATGAGAGATGCAATGTTGTTGTCTCCAACTATTTCTTTCTTGCAATAAACATATGCGCAGATGTCTTCTACATGTATGACTCCAAGTGAAGTCCTAGAGAATTCTCCTTTGACATCATCCAGTATGGACTTGAATGAATGCTTCTTGAAAACAAATCTCTTCCTCTCAACAATGTCGAATACAACAAGAGTTGCCATACTTACTTGTAACTGGGTTAAGTAGGGTTTCACGATGATTTTTAAATGATGTGACTGCTAGGGTTCCGTTGCAAATGTAATCCATTCACAAACCAACTAATCCTTCAATTTTTTAGTGCTTTTATGCTCGATGCCTATCTGCTTTCTGAATGCTTCAATCTCAAATGCAAAGTGAGCTTTTTAAGATCTTTTGCCAATTTATATAAAGATCAATTGCATTTAATGCTCATTGTCGTAAAGCAGTTTACATAGAGAATTTCAAACTTTGTTTTGAATGAAGTAAAGGTAATGCGTGAATGGATACAACCTTAATTTTTGATTACATGCATGAATCCATAGGCGCATACTCAGAGGTGAGTATACCAGCCACGTAGGGGTTTAGAGCTAGAATAGCTCCCCCTAAGACCATGAGGGTCAACTATTCAGAAGTAGAAGGTGCGTCCACTGAGGATGCATCTACTACCTTGTTCTCTTCATTATCCTTCTTTACTTCAACCCATATTTTATCTGAATTAGCTTTGGCTTCCACAAACTTGAATTCTCCTGATTCTTCAAACAAAGACTTCTTGGGATTCTCTTGTCCTTTTGTTCTTGATCTGCAAAACCTTGAGATATGTCCAACTTTTCCACATGAGTGACAGATGATAGGAGGTCTGGTGTTGTTATTCATCATGCTTCATTACTTGGTTGTGTGTCCATTATGGTTACATATCTGACATGTAATGTTCTGCAAGTTTCTTTGAGTTTGATTTCTCTGATTGAATTGAGTTTGATTCCTTTGGTTCAGTTGTGGCTGATTTCTTTGATTTGTTTTGCAATGAATAGCCCTATGACCAAACTTATTATAGGAGTAGCAATAACCATTGAAGGGTCTTACATTTTTACAATCTCTTTCCAAGTGTCCATGCTTGTTACAGGCATAGAAAGTATGATTGACTGCCTTGTGCTTATCTTTTGGTGGTTCTTCTTTGATCTCTTCATTATTTTCAATTTTATTTTCTTCTGAAGATTCTGTTAGAGATTTCTTTCTTTCTTGTAATGAGTTGATCTCAATTTGAGCTAAATTGTATCCCATACTAGTGGTGTCACCTTTTATCTTTTGTGCATAGATTTGTGATTGAATCAGATTAGAGCTTGTGTGTAGTTTATCAATCTTGTCTTTTACTCTTGATAGTTCAGATTCAATTTTTTTCTTGATATTTTCCAAATCCAAGATTTTTATATTGGCTTGGATGAGTTCTTTTAATTCTTCCCTTAGTTTCTTGATAAGCATTTGTGAGCCATCAAATTTTAGTTTAAGTTCTTCATTTTCTTTCTCAGTTCTGTCTAGATCTTCAAGGGTTGCTTCAAGATTCTTTTTCAAATGTTTGACTTCTACTGAATCCATGATCTCCTCAAGTGATTAAACTTTTCTCTCTAAGGACCAAGCTCTGATACCAATTGTTGGAAACACTAAGAGGGGGGTGTGAATCAGTGTTTAGCTATTTATTCAAATTAAGCTCCTTAAACATAAACCAATCATATAACACTTGAAGCTTAACACGAGATATGATTACGGGGAAACCTTGATTAGAGGAAAACCCCAGTGGGAATTAGTACTCACAAATATTGCACTAGTATAATGAACCTGTTAGATCACTTTTAATTACCTTTGATGATTATGAAACGATTAAGGCTCCCGATGGTCCCCTTTATATCTATGCTAGGATTGCTAAGATACCTACTCGTGGTTGTCTAGTTGATCCCACATCTCTAATAAATGTCTTTACTGAGGAAAAAAAAATTATGAAAGGAATACAACGTGATTGTTATGATCCATCTGATGCATAGATCCAAACATGTAATGGTTTTCTTTATCGTGCACTTGGTTCTATTAACTTACCTGTTGAACTTTGTGGTAAAGTTTTAGATACTACCTTCATCATAATTCCTACTTCTGATCAATTTCAAATCAAATTTGGTTTACCTTGGATAACTGCTATGCATGCTATCGCTTCTCCCATTCATAAATGTCTTAAGCTCATTCATAATGGAGAAGTAAAAATTATTAATCATAGTTGGTATCAATCTTCTAGGCCTAGAGATTGTGTTGCTCTTGATTTCTTTTGGCCTTCATTACCAAATTCATGTCCTCCTCACCCTGATCATCTCTTTCTCTCATACCAAGATTACAAACATTGCAAAATTGCTGAGTTAAGAATGCCTCGGATAGATCCTAACCATGGATGTTTGCCTACTCCTTCCATACCTACTTTATCAATTACTTCTAATTCTACTAATCAAACTTCTAATGTTTCATTACAACCTACTGAGAATCCTCTTATAGAACCTGTGAAGAAATCAGTGGTCATGTCTCCTAATTCTCAAAATATGTCAATCAAATCTAAACATAATAAATCTGCTAATGAACGTCATAAGAATCATAGATCTAAGGCTAGAGCTTGTGTTTTTTTTATTCATAACTCCTTACCTTCTTTTGATCAACCAATGCCTGATGTGTTAGATGTTGATATTCACAAAGATGTTAAGATGAATGAGTATGATGATCCTATTCGCATCTAATAACCCATTTCAATCAACCTTGATGAGGAGGACACTCTCAATGATCCTATTGATCTTAGTGATGAATATGAGACCATTGATCTTGATATTGATCTACCTCATATGCTTTCAACTCAGTTAACAATTACACCTAGTATTGAGCATTGCGATTCTCAAGAGGATCTTTGTTTGGAACTAGCTATCATTCCTACTATATTGGATATAGTCCCTCTTGCGAGTTTCCCACCTTCCATCAATAATATAAACCAAGATGGGGAGGGTCAGCGATGCGCTTGATTGGCCTATCCTTCATGGTAGCCATTTTTGTGTTTGCATGTTGTACTATGCTTCTCCCGTAATGTATTTGCTAAATGTTTGTTAGATTCTTTTATATGACCCTTGTTACTCCGTTGGTGCAAGGTGATAAAGGAATCAAACCTATTGTACAATTCTTCTATATGTATCTTTACTCTTCTATATGTTGTTTCATGTTATGTTGTACTTATGTTATTGTTCTTAAATGTTTTCCTTGTATAATCTGCTCGGATCTGTGACATGGTAGCACTAATTCTTTTTTTGGTCTCCAAGTTGTGGTCCAAAAAGATTCCTCTTTGTAACCCTCAAGTTTTCTTTCCTCCATTGTGATTGTAGTTCTACTTTCTTTGGGGAATGATGTCAATTCATTTGCAATATTTTCGTATTTATATGTACATGTTATCTTATGATCATACTGACCCCATAGTAGGTAGATCCCTTCTATGTTATTGTTTATGTTTATGCTTTATTTCCCTTGAGTTTTCTTTGTTTAGGGGCACCTTGTAGTGGAAACGTAATCCGTAGAGTTGTTTATGTTTCCATTAAAACCATTGCTCATGTTAAAGTGTTAGCAATAAATTTAACGTGGGGGCATACACTCTACTCACTTTTTGCACGCGCATGTTCAAAATAGTTTTCAAGACTTAAAAAAATTTCCCCTTTATGGATTAAAAACTAATCCTTAAAGCATGGTCATTTTACTTTTAAGGATCTCTTGATCCCTCCAATTTAAAATTACATGGATCCCTTGATCCCGCCAGTTTTCAATTTATAATGTTTTTGATCCCTTTAAGAATGGATCTCCCCGATGGGTTAACTAGTGAGTAGCCACATTCACTAGGCAGTTCAATTCCATCTTTCCAATTACATTTTTTTCTTGTGTGGCTCACAATGGGACATAAGTTCTCATTGGGCAAGATAATCACACCCTCTCTCTTTTTCTCTCTTTAAAGTGGTGTCTCTCTTATCATGATCTTAGGATTGATAAATACTTAATTCCCTTGGGGGCTTGAGGATTTCTTTGTCCCTCATGATTCCAATAAGATTGTCTTTTCTCTATGATTTCCTTTACCAAGAGTTTGTGTTGAGTACATACTCTTTCTAAAGTGGGGGCTAAATGTATAGTCAAAAAATGGAAGAAATTCCATGGTAGATAGGTTTATCCTTCTGAGTGGGTGGTTTGGGGTCATATCAAGCACCTTAAATGGGTTCCTGACTTTGACCTGGCTTTCCCCCTCTTCTGCCTCTCTTTCCACTTCTTTCCATCTAGTTTTTGACATCCTGGACTGCAGATCTGAGGTCTTTGAC